>OX375869.1:26588163-26631338 GCA_947359475.1 Heligmosomoides polygyrus bakeri | reverse complement strand
GCAGAAGTTTTGGGCTCTACTGGGCCTAGAAGTTTTTTCTAAACATCTAGCAGTCATTAGCCCAACACGCTTCTCCTGCAATCAATTTTCTCAAGTTTTGAAGCCGTTTAGATCTCAAGTGTTATGAGAGAATTTCTGAAATTCCCACGTAATTCCACAGTAGCCATCCCTCACCCTATGAAATTTCCCAGAAATGTGTATTGTGAGCGCATTGAATCAAATTAAACGGCATTGCTATAAAAGCCGCACCGAACATCCTGAGATCGTTCTAGTCGGTTCACGTTCCCTCCATGCGAATGCCTACGCTCCTTTGATTGACAGGCGTTTTCGTCACCATTGCGTACTGATTGCCCTCCAACTTTTATGAATACAAACCATCTAGCAGCAGATGAACATCTATCCATTCATAGCAGGCGGGCTATAGTAGCAAATATTCACCTAATACAACACATTTTGTTCCTTAATCTTCTCAAATCTTTCCAGAGCGCCTTGCAGGGGGAACAATCTGCTTCATCAACATTTGTTCAGAAAATGTGTTGAGAACAGTGTTGTTTCTCGTTGATACAGCTCGCTGTTTGTAGAACCCAATGAGGAGCAATGCAAAATTTAGGCTATGTCGGCCGCGTTCCTCTTGACGGTCTGCCTTTTCTCAACATTCGCCCAGACACTTCATGCTGAGGTGATAGTGCAGTCCTCATAAGTTATGGCACATGACTGAGATGCAGCACGTACACAGTGCTTGAATCTCTCTCGATCTCTTAAATGGATATTTCAGCCTAGAGTCATCGACATTTTCAATGTCGGCGGTGAACAGGACATTATGCAGCTCCGCTCGGTACCCAGGTATCACCAAAGACTTTCTCGCAAAAAGACAGGATTTAAGTTCTTTGGAGGCGTAGACACGTTTTGTTTCAGAAAGCTGTTTAACGCAATAGAGCCCAACTCGACGAGGAAATGGGAGACCAGAGATCAGTCCGGATTCACTGTGATTCCTTATGTGATAAGTGCAGATTATGGTAAGTCGCACTCAAACAGAGACTGGTTCCTATGTTTCTCAACTGTTCATTCAAAGGAGCAAAAACCAAATGTAAAGCTCTTACATCCGAACGAATGCTGCATAGCTGAAGCGAGACCTCGCTGGCGGTCATGATTTTCTTAACCTGTTCCTTCATTAACTACAATGTATCCAAAAACCAAAACAAAAGATACTCTGCTAATAACAACAAAAGTTGACTTACTTTCTGAGTCAGATTCTGACCCCTAACGTTTTAGGCGCCAAGACGAGCATAATTACTGCCGCAATGCAGTCAATCGCAGCGAACACCTGCATTCGCTTCAAAGCTCGTGGTAACGAACCAGACTATGTGGAAATTAAGAACATTAAGGGAAATGGGTAAGTGCCCAAAAACACCTAGATAGCTAGATAACTAGAAAGGCAGCAGGTAGGAGCCTAGATCCGTTAGCCACCAAAATCTGTCACCTCCTCAATGCCCTTCTTCAACAGCGACGGCATTCAAGGATTTGGAGATTTAGAGGCGTTAAAGGATCTATCCTAGTCCGCGGGAGCCACATAGCTAAAAGGTATTATATGTAACAAGTCCACTTGAGACTTACCGAGCGGCTCCTACCAAACAGCATGAGACCTAAATAAGAAAAATCATGAAGAAAAAAAACAAAAAAATTGCTTTTGTCGCGGTTGTAAGCAGGGAAAGTTGTGTGCCCTCCTCACCATGTTAGATTCTAGTCATAACATGTCAGGCGGCGGTCAGCACGCGGCATGCCTCCATTCCGTCGCTCTTTGTCCGCCGAGACGGTTGAGACGGTTGAGTCCGCGGCGATTTTTATTTTTTCGTTTGTTTGCTTGCCTTCGCTTTTTTTAAGGTTCCAGCTCGTTCTCTAAGAGCCGCTCGGTAAGTTTCAATTCATCTTGTTGCCTACTTTTTAGTTATGTGCCCCTTCCGGACTAGGATAGATCCGCGTTAAGCTTTTTGCGTGATATGATGAGAAAGAGTTCGAAAATCGAGTTTATGCGACTCACAGGCGTGGACATGTAGCTAAATAATTGAGATCTAAAGATAAGAGACAATCCGTCACAGTGCTGATCTATCTCCATAGTATTTCTTCATCGAATGTTTGGTGCTAAAATTCAGATGCAGTGCGTTCGTCGGACATTCACCTGGCAGCAACCCTGTGATGCTTGAGAACAACAGCGAAGCCACGTAAGTTAGCTCTAGAGCTTTTTACAAGCATCAGAGCAACTGGCTTGCTACAAAGCGGTACAGCTGGCTGGCTCTGCCTTGTATCAGACGTAGAAAAATGTTTGAAGGGAAGAAAAGCAGCACGATAACTACTGTCACCTGCCGGCCAGTTACTAGCACTTATCGCGACATTGACTCCGGATCTCACTACATTCCACGTTATCCTCCAACTTACTTCCAAAAAAAAAACTAAACAACTTGTTCCTCAAATCTTTAGGTGGTGTTTTTGAGAAAAGCAATGAGTATCCTAGCCCTTGTAGTTCAGAATTTCAGGGGTGAGGTATAAAGAATAACGGCTGCGCTAAGTGATCTCCTTGCGGGATCAGTCATGCACTCTACTTCTGTTGGATTTCATCGGTGCAATCTGTATGCGTGACCTATACAATGCAAAGCAAGTGTAGCCGATGAAGATGTAAACACTGTATCATTTCCGCACAAGAGGTGCAAAGTAAAGGACCCTTGAGGATGAAATGTTTAGCAGCACTGGGCAAGATCCGAAAATGAGGGCGTCAATTGGGGCACACAAAACAGCGGGCTCAGTGGGTCTATATTAGGCAGCACCTGCCTTTTTTATCAACGTCAAACTAACACCATTCTTATGAAGGATCCATTTAGATGTTTGAGACACGACCTCGTTATTCACGAGTTGCTGCATGTGATCGGCTTATGGCACGAACATCAGCGCATCGATAGGGACAAGTACATCCAAGTCATCTACTCTAACATTGCCCCAGGTGAGCAGCACAAAAATCATCCCGCTAGGAGGTTAAACATAGGCATACCATGAAACAAAGGCAAGGGATCGAGTGCAGTACGACGCGCTCAAAAGGGGAGCAATACACTCCGACGACCAGCGCGATCTTTAAGGTTTCCAGCTTTGATTCCATCGAAACCAATGTCGGTACAAGGAATTTTTTAGTGGCGTTAGATATACAACCACATTCAAACTTGTTAGTTACAGATAGCGTATCTAAGAAAAGAGCATTCAGATGACTGGAGCCAATTCGCCTTTGTCGGCAAAGATTTTGGAGCCACCACCTACGACCTTCCCTATGATTATACATCAGTCATGCATTACGGAAAAACGGTGTTCTCGAGCAATGGAGGAATTACCATGCAGACATTGGATCCCAAATACCAGGCAAGTGTCAAACGACGACAATCTTATAAACAACATATTGGGAAAAGCATTTTGTTATTTGTAGTTGCACGGCAACGGAAGGTTTGTACAATGTTACCATTGACCTTCACGTACAAACGCTGTAACTCAGTTCTAGGTTAACATAGCGCAGTCAGGTCTTTCTTTATTGTATTACTGATTTGAAAAACGACATTACTTGGTACTTTTCGATTGCATTCTCATATCTCAACCTGTTCATTACAGTCCCTAAATGGAATATCTCGTTTGACTGCATGTGTTATGTAAACTTACTGTCCCGCTTTCCCCTACTATGATCTCCGCAAGGTCAAACGTTGAACTCCCTTGAACAACCGCTGCGAAAAAAGGCTTAGCAGAACGTTGACTTTATGAACACTCACTGCCTAGTTCCTCTCAAATTTCAGGACGTAATTGGTACCGCAAAGGAGCCATCAGCAAACGACTACCGCAAAGTCTGTCTTGCATACGGCTGCCAGACCTGCATGGGAAGTAAGATGCCGTGATATTCATAGCCCTCAACAATCCGATTAGCGTGCATCATTAATAAATCTTGTTCAAAATCAGTGAGGACGTTCCATTACAATGGTGTTGGAATAGTCAAGATTAAGTTGGAGGAACCAAGCTGAAGTTCAAAGTCAGCGACTTTATCACTCCACATCGATCGCTTTTGGAACTACACCTCCACTGAAGGTTTTTATTAGTGGTATGATCAGTCTAAGATATGTACGAGTTTCTTGACCCGCAGAATTGGTTCTAAGAACAGGCAACGAATAGGTTTGAAAACATGAGCTCAGTGCAAGCTTTTTCCGGCGTCCGCAAGCTGCAATTGTATGCATCGGAACGGACTACCCCATTGAGATTTAGAAGTGCTGGATGATTGTGTTGGAGATCGCAACAGCCTGAACTTTGGATGGAAACAAACTACCGAAAAGTTTCCCCAAAAGGTCGTGGTAGAAATCCAGCTAGAAATGAAGGCGAGAAATAAAGTATTTAAGCTTTCCACATGAGTCACCCAACTGAGCTGAAAAGATAAACGACACATTCAATGTTAATCAATCATTTTGCGAGATGCGCCACGCATCGTACTTCGACGGGATATTGTAGAGGCAATTCAAGTGCGCATTCGTCCTTTACTGTAACTCCACGCGGAAGAGCTCTGATTTTTTCTCTCCAAGGCAATTGTACCAATTCTTGTTTCAATTCATTGACCGCGTCTGGGTGGGGATTGGTAGGGCTGGGCGGTTAATCCGAGGCTCGTACCGCAGTGAACGCCACAACCGGCTCAGCCCACCTGAGAGCGCTAGCATGCGCTTCCAATTTCATTGTATTATAGCTGCCTAGAAATAACACCACCACATTACATGCTTTTAGCTTTTAGGGCTGCATGTAGATGCAGCGAATACGTGGCGCGTTTCCGGATCGTGAATAGGGAAATGAATAGATTTTCCATCGGGAGGGATATGTGGTGATTCCCTTTCTTGCGCTGAAATGCTTGATCGGTTAGATTCTAGCTTTTTATTCTACGCATCTTTCACTATTTCACCTCACTGTTACCAAGTGCAGCATATTTTATCCACCTCATGGTATTTATCTACCTGTGTGCTTTTCCTGACTATTCTCCTATACACTTACAGTAGTCGGGTCGGGGCATTGCCACTATGACCACTTGCACTCACTCCCTCAAATCTGGAAAGGTTTTTCGTCCCAAATTCATCTAAATATCTGGGATGCAGATCACCAATCTGGCAACCGCTTTCGTTAAAACGATGAATGGCAGAAGGTTACGTTGGATATGTGTATGTAAAGGGGTGTACGCGGAATAACCGGCACTGCTGCCTTTCACGAGTACAGAGGTCGAGGAGAAACATCGCCTAGGGGAGGTATTTGAGGCGCTGACCACGGACATGATACCTGTTTTTAAAATTTCGGTATACTACGGCAGGATACGGTAAATATTGGAGTGTAAAACTACCTACGGGGTCGCATTCTTCTCCAATGTGGCGAAACTTATTTTCCAACCTTCGACTTCAACATTCAATGGAACGTAGTGCAAGAAAAGTGATAATTTAGAAAAAGAGTAACTGATTCGTGGTCAGCAGCTTAAATAATTCTCATAGGCGAAGTCTGGGTGGGAAATCGGTAGTCATGACTTCGTCACACTTATTCACCACTAGCCAATAATACGGTAACCTATCGTAGCCGAAATGTACTCTTTGTTAGCAAAAAAGGGAGACTCTACAGAGCAAACCGCATAGACACCCCTGAAACCGAACCCTCGACCCCTCCCGTGGGTCCACCACGCTATCCACTCAGCCATCCAGTCGCTGCCACCATTGATGCGAATGAATCACTTGAATGTGCACTGCAGCTTCGTCTAGAAACGTAGGAAATTACCATATTACTATAAACTAACTTTAATTCGAGCTCCAAACCTTTTGTAGGTCAAGTTTTGAGCACGACAGGGTCATTCTAGGTGTCACTTACGCCTTATCAGCCCGCTCTAATGCGATACAATTTTCTTCCATTTTCGGACCAACTAGGGGCACTTAGCAAAAACAAAACACAGCACTGTGATCCTCGTCCGATGCTCTACAAGACCATATAGGTCTCGTTCAGAATCTCCGGATCGAGTTCACTGACCTCTCTCGTAAGGCCGGTGCTAGTCAATTCTGCTACGACTATGGCGGAGAAAATTGTTCTCGGCTGTAGGAAAATTCGACTGCTTCTGATTTACGTGTTTAAAAAGCAAAGCAATGCAAGAGTCGCGGTGGATGACATGTGTGGGACGGCGGGTCCTACAACTATCTCGTACGACACAGCGAAGGGATGGTTCAGGAAGAATAGAGACTTTTGCTGGGAGGACCAATCATGGTCTGGAGGGTCAATTGCAATGAATGAGGAGCTCCTTCTGGAGCTGGTCCAAAAGGATCTCCGGCCCTGTACCTGTGACCTGTCAGAGGAAGTTGAGTGCAGTCACACAACTTCGGCTCAACACCTGCATGTTCTTGGGAAGACAAATAGATATGGTGCATGGACACCGCATAAACTTAGCGGCCACCAGTTGCAGCTGCCTCAGAATGCGTAATTGAATTTGTGGCGGTACGTCGACCCCTGAAGAACAGGACGGACATACTCTGGAACTTGCAGACCGCTTAAAATGTGAATAGTGGTGCATCCAAATAGGAAAGAAGTACACGTGAGGGCATACGTTATGTTAGAACACTGTTATTCGACTTCAGACACGTTTCCAAATGCTTCCAGGCTCTGCTATAGCAGGAGATATTTTCTGTTGCTTGTGCGCAAAATACTTTGGAAAGTTTTGAGAGAATTTTCAGTGAAATCGACGAAAAAAGCGAAAATGCTTTCACTACCGAAAATCTAGACAGCGCGCCACGGTGACTTGGAATTGTTATCTTTATTTCATGAAAATATTCTATTTTATTTTATTTTAAAATATGAATAAAGTTACTGTAAAAAATATTTAATTTTGAACTCTGGCGAATGTTGCCGTACGCAAAGCGAAGTCATGCTCAAAGATTTTTTCCAGAAGTTTTGAGCCCGCTGCGACACGTATAAAATGAAACTAGCCCCGACTTTTTCTCCACCAACATCTTGGTAAAAACGTGATCCTCCGCTTAATCAAAAAACGCAAAAGGGTGTTTGAAGATGCCATGGTAGAGCGCCCATTAAGAGAAAAGGAGAAACACTACGATTACATTTTGATGCTATGCCTTGTCACGCAAACAAAATCACCTTTTATCAAACAAAGAAGAATCCCTCAATGACAATATGGGGATCAGCGCAACAGCAGATTTCGTTTTGCAGAAAATTTGAAGAACAGCTATCTAGCCTAGTTTAGAGGAACAAGTAGAACAAACAGTCCATTCCATCTCTTATAATAATAAAATAATAATAATTTATCACGACGTATAAGGCAGTCGTGACAAACGTGAACACTGGAACACAAAGCTGAGAAAAGAAAACCGGTAACAGACACTATCAAAAATGAAATAACTATAAATAAGGATCACACTATATGGTAAGCTGCTGCGCGAAAACAGCGGGAAATACCAAGGTGCCGAACACGTTGCCCAATGTTCCTAGGATCCAGTAGACGAGCCGAACACGTTGCCTAACGTGCCTGAGGGTTCAGAAGACGTGCCGTGGCTGGGGAAGACCATCGACGAAAGCCCTTCACGGCAGGAGAAGACAATCAATATCGATCGATATTATTGATTTTTTGTGGTTCCGGCGGCGAGAAACTTCAGCCCTTGGGTAATCGAGGTCGCTGAACATAAATCTGAAGTTCCTTCTGGAGTATCGATAGCAATCAATCGATATTGACCTAATTATCGATTTTTTATGGATGTCGTTCAAGCGGTCCGAAATTTCAGCCCTGGGGTAGTCGAGGTCATCCTCTATAATAATCCGCTCAAAGCTATAGATTTACAAAGATGGGGGTGGGGAAACAGGAGATAAAAATTACGCGGCGCAAATCAAAGGAAGCGAAAATAGCGGGAAATAGCAGAAAATTACCAGACGTCTTCCACACGGATTCAGAAGACGTGCCCAAAACCTCGTCTGCTAAGGAGAGATCAATAAGGAGACAGGTACCAGTAAAGCAGGACGAGTTTCAGTAAGGGGGATGGTAGTAATGGGAAAGTAGTACCAGTAAGGGGAGGGGCAGTAAGACTTACGATTCGTGATACTTCAACAACGTGCGAAGAGCGCAAGTGCGAGGCAGGCCGATAGTGGTGACAGAGCACTTGTATAAGTATAAACAACGATAAAATAGTGAGACAAAGCTGTGAGTTAGATCTAACACGAGAGGTAGTCATTGAAATTAAGGATGTCTCGAGAACAGTCGCTTGAAAGAACCAAACTTGGCTGAGGAATGCTTAGCCCAGTTCTTAAGAGAATAAATGCCGATCCACCTGTTACTACTATAGTTATGTAAGTGGGCTCAAATACTATTAGGTTGTAACGAAATAAATGGCACTGAACCACTGTAAATTTAAGCAGTTAATATCTCGGCTTGTAGGCAAGTTTATTAATCGAGATAAAAACCTTCTGATTCTACACATCTTTGCCAACGTGACACAAGCTTTTTTATCCCAGTAGCATAAAAATCAGAAGTTCTGGGATTGACGAAATCTTCGAAGGCACTTTCGGCATCCTGTTGGTATTTGAATATTTTCCCTACCAAGAAGTCGCCAAGATGCTTGAAGAAATGGTAGTCTGTTGGGGAGAGGTCGGGAGCAAACGGAGGATGTGGTAGAGTTTCAATGCTCAGCTCATTCAATTTCTGCAACGTCATTCGTGCTACATGGGGGCGAGCATTGTCGTGCAGAAGGAGAACTCGCCTTCGGTTTACCAAGGCCGGCCGGATATCCTTCAACTTTTTCATCATTTCTTCAATTTCAATGCAGTACTTCTCTGCCGTGATGGATTCACCGGGAGGGAGGAAGCTGTGGTGAATAATTCCCAGCGAACACCACCATACTGTCACCATTACTTTCTTTTGGTGCAATTCCGGCTTCGCAAAAACCTTGGGGCTCTCATCGCTGTCCACCCACTGTGCCGATCGTCGCCTGTTGTCGTACATTAACCATTTCTCGTCACAGGTTTCGATGCGATCAAGGAATGGGTCCGTTTCGTTCCGTAGAAGCAGTGCGGACGAGATCTCATATCGTCGGTTTCTTTGCTCTTCAGACAGCTCGTGAGGCACCCATCTTTCCAGCTTTTTGGTCTTTCCAATTTCCTTCAGATGCCGGGCAGCTGTGTTGTGACTGACGCCAAGAAGCTTTGCTATCTCTCTGGTACCTTTGTGTGGATCCTCCTCTACCACATCTCTCAGCTTGTCCTCATCAGCATCACTATGCCTGTCACGACCTTCATGTTCTTCCAAGCTCTCATCTCCATTCCGGAACTTCTGATACCAACGATACGCCGTCCGAATTGTGGAACATCCTTGACCGAATGCGGCGTTGATCTTCTCGTCCGCCTCCTTAGCTGTAGTGCCCAGCTTGAATTCATACAAGTAAAAGCCTCGGATTACCCTTTTGTCCATCTGCAAAAACGTCAATAAAACTCTAAAGTTTTCCCACTTTTACATAGAAAATTTGGCACTCGCCGGTAGAGCATAGTTTGCGCTTCTAAATGATATGACACCATCCGTTGCCCATCACAAGCCATGGTGTAGATAAGGTATGTCCTCAAATCGATATGGCACAGATGGGCAGCGCATCACAAATAGAAACTGAGCAACGCTATGTGCGTTCAAACAGCGCTGGTGGTGTTAGGCTTAGCATCCTGCCCAGAAATCAGAAGGTACGGGTTCGAGGCCCATCCCGCTCAAGTTTTGTTTGCAATTGAAACACCCATCTAACAGCTCAATACTGCACTGTACGTTCTTGTAAAAACGTGTACCTGACTGATACTTTCTAGCGATGTTTCCAGCTTAACTGGTTCCATGCTGATACAGCTGCCGACTCATCCCAATATCATGCGTAAGTGCGCAGGTAGTGTGAGGGGTAGCACCCGGCAAGGAGTTTTGTTTGCAACTAAACATCCATCTAATCATCTTCGTTTTCTTATTTGATACATTGACTGTGTAACTTGAAAATAACTATTAACAAGCCGAAGATTAGGAAGTTCTGTACCGAAACTAAAGCGACCTTTTCGATCGAACTAGTACAGTCTCCTATGGTGACAACGCGCTTGAAGGGACTGCAGAAAATTCGCCTATAACAGTGGTCGCGTCTTAACCGAAACTGCTTTTTTGAACTCTTTTATGAGGATACTTATCTAAATTTTCTAAACAGCAGTGAAATAACGGCGTCGCGAAGTCAAGTGGAGGGGGGGGGGGGGGAGGAGGAGACGGGAACGTGCAGCGGAGATACGGGAAAGCGTCGCACCTCTTACCGTAATCGCGGCAGCCAATCACCTACTGGTCGAACACGTGTTCTTTGTGAGGCCCTGCCACAAAAGATGGGCATAAAATATCTTCAAAGAATTTGTGCTTATCCTATTTATGGAAATATTAGGTTGATGCAAAAGAAATGCAGGCTTTCGTATTATTGATTCCAACACTTTTTTAAACTAGGATCCTTTCATAAGGTATTTTACATTGTTGGAGAGCATACTATATGCGCTTTCTAAGTGTTTGTATCGAATTTGATTCCAGTCCTCCATTAAAAATAATTTCTTTTTTATTTTCAGATGTCTAAACGCGATTTTTATCAAATCTTCCAGTTTTGGATGACGTCGGGGAGCTTCTTTTGGTTCAGCCACTGGGCAAATCGCCTGTTATCTCGAAGTATCCATTTCTCATCCCAAGTCACAATCCGCTCGAGAAATGAATCGTTGGCATGGCGCAGAGAATGGGCCGACGATACCTGAAAATTTCTTGGTCTTCCCAATTTGCTTCAAATAACATTAATTGTAGTGTGATCGACGTTCCTCGGTCCTCGACAATATCTCCTGTGGTCCTTCGACTGACGCCTTCAATGGATCAAGTGTTTGTGGACGGCTGCCATGTGGTTCGTCTTCGAGGCTGGTGTTGTTTCGACGAAACTTTGGAGCCAACTTTGTACTGTGTATTCGCTGACACTTCCCTCGCCCCATACATCTTTGACATCTCAAGCGGTTTGAGCGGAAGTAAGGCCCGTTTCAACTCGTGGGAGTAAATTTGATGAAAATCGCGATTAGACATCTGAAAATAAAAGCCAAATTATTTTTTAATAAGCGACTTGAATTAAATTCCACATAATATTTAGAAAGCGCATGTAATAAGTTTCCAATAGCTTATAATAACTAATTGAAAAGTCTTAGTTTATTTTAAAAAAGTGCTGAAACCAATAAAAGAAAAATGTGCATTTCTTTTGCACCAACCTATTAGGGGGTGGGTCAAAAGTAATGAGACAATTTGAAGAAAATCTTTATCTCTCCATAACTCATTCATAACTCAACGATGCTGAAGAATGTATTTGCTATGGGCAGTGACCTTGCTGCCATCGCTCAGCCAACTTCCTGATCCCATCCTTCCAGAACTGCTTGAGCCTGGTGTTGATCAACTGCTCGATATGGTTGTCAAGGACTGCTTGGGTTCTTGTGTCCCTTCCGACTAGGAGGTCCTGTAGGCTCAAGAAGTAGTGGTAGTTGCATGGAGAGATGTTCGGCGAACACGGTGGGTGAGGCATGTGAACGTAGCCCAGCTGGCCAAGCTTATCCGTGGTTACTTGTTCCCGATGGGGTGCGGCGTCGTCGGAGAGGAGACCCTTCTTGAAGCGCTGTGAATGAATATGAGCGAGTCGCAGGTCCATCTCTTCTACTTCGTTCACCATGGCCTTGGAGTTCATCGTAGTGCTCTTGGGAAACAGCTTCTGGTAAACCGATCCATGGGCGCAGATCCAAAAGCTCCAAAGGTGCTTCTCGCCGTGAGCATCTCGCCGAACGAAGGTCGGTAACAGGTCACCAGGCCTCACCCAGACTCGCTGCTTGGCAGGGTTAAGGTAGAAGACGTACTTCTCATCTTGCGTTAATATTGAGCCCAGGCTGCTCGGGGTTGGGAATTGGGCGAGATTTGCGCGACACAGGTCGACTCGTCAGACCGGGGTTTCGGCATGAGACAGACTGGGGTTTTGGCATGCTTCCGGAAAGGGCGGAAGTGGTAACTTCTCAGGTGGCCTTCAGTAAGTAGCATAC
Organism: Heligmosomoides polygyrus bakeri; assembly: GCA_947359475.1. Lineage (NCBI taxonomy): Eukaryota > Metazoa > Nematoda > Chromadorea > Rhabditida > Heligmosomidae > Heligmosomoides > Heligmosomoides polygyrus. The sequence goes on along the minus strand of OX375869.1, from coordinate 26,619,215 downwards.
AAACATACAAATACGATAAGCACGAAACCAGACTCCAGCCACGAGATATATGGACACGGCATGGGGTGTCGCATCACTTTTTGCCCCCCCCCGCTAATATTAGAATGTAGTTTTTGAGGTTGAATACGGAGATTAAGCCTTCTTTCTTTGTATGGTACATCGCATATGTAGTCCATTTCTAACAAACACTTGTTTTTTAAGCTTTTTCTGAACGCTTTCTATCTGACTGATTGTGGTTTGTCATGCTTCTGACCACGATGGTGTTCTTTTGGAGCTCTTGCAAAGGTGTTACATAGATGGAAAAAGCCTAAATAATGTAGCCATGTTTCGAGTTTGGAAGTCACATAGCATACAATTCGCTTTAACATAAGCTGCATCAACTATTTAAATACATTCGTCAAACAAGAAGTCAAAAAAGAAAAGAAGGAATATGCCAAGAAAGCATGAAAATTCAAGCAATCTCTTTTCTCAAGATTTCATGCTCACGAATCCAGTGCAGACATTTCTGCAGACACGCGCATATGATGAAGTGCAGGTCAGGTCAGTTACCACGAGCTCTGAGCTTCGCAATAGAAAAGGCAACTTGGAGCAGGAGCTCGAACACCTTCTATTTGTCGATACAACAGCAAACAGCCGTTCCAGCCCAACCCATTAGAGGCGCTCGTACGCAGCGAAGTCTGTCGAGGCCTTGGCAGGGATTTTTCGTGTGTTCGTGCATACAACCAGCCAATAAGTAGCCCCACCCCGAGCCGCGCATCTCCGCCCGGACCACCGCCAACAAACACCATTCAATAACACAATTTACATATCGCAGGGCGACGCGCTTCGGCCCTGCGGACCTCAATCAGCGGCGGCGGAACGACTGCAGCGACACACAATCGCGACGGCCAGACGACGGCCTTCCGAGCCAGGAGGCATAATGCCCGCCACCAGCGGACCGGCCGACAGATGAGCTGCCGCGCCCTTGAGAGCATTTGTCGGCAAAAAGCGACCGATTCAGAGATGAGACATAGCGCACGAGCGGCATGGGAGCGGTCGTGTAATGAGGGCCACGCATGTCGACGGCACCCGTGGGAGGAACGAAATCGCAGCCTAAATGAGAGCATACGCCGGAACTGGAACGACTTTGCGCTGCTCTGTGAACGCAGCCTTGTAGGTCCTGCTCAGGCTCGTTTCCTGTACACCGAAGCCTGCCATCCTCACTGTGAAATAGACTGGAGTGTTTGAAACGGTGTCTTTTCCGTCGGAATTCGCCCGCAAGTATAATCTCAGTACCCGCTTCTAGTGTCTCCAAAATAACGTGTGAAAATGAATGCATGGCACATTCCTTGAAGCGAGGTCGATGACCGAATATTTTCTCCATTGTATAAATAAAATGTAAATTGTATTGTATAAATCGAAAGCGATAGATGCATCGACTGAAACAATGATCACAGAGACGCCACGCTATTGGCAAAGACTATTCAATCCTTCACTCTCTTGAGGGTCGGTGAAGTTGTACCATAGGTGTAGATGAACGATTTTACTCTGGCATGTCCACTGGATGTCTCGTTCGAAGCCAGCTATTCATTCAAAACTTCCTGTACAATATACCAGAGACTTTCACTGGGCGACTCACATCAACCAAGTGTTGAACAACACCAAACCTTTATCTAATTTCCTACTATGTGTATTCACTATAAACTAATTGATACTATACACTATATACGTTGTACAAAATGGACACCTTCCATACCAAGTTGGACGCCTCTGAAACCATACTCAATACTTCCAAAAACAAAAGGAACGTCAACCAGATTGAAAAATGATGAAGGATAAAGGATGAAGGGACAATCCTAATCCTTTTTGGGACGCGCCGCGCACTCTACCTCTATCGGATATCGTGGAGTCGATTTGAGTGCGTGTTTGGGTCTGGTATCAAGTCACCGATCCTGGGGGGAGGAAGGTCCGATTGGAAATCCCACCAAGAAACTGGTATCGGTTGTACGTGCAGGCTGGCGTAACAGCCTCTACGACTGCGCCCTTCTTATCTTCTCTCCCCCCCCCCCCCCTCCCCGGCTACACTTGGGGAAAAAGATATTCTCTAAAAAGGCCAAATTTCTCATGAGAAAACTTATTACTACTGCCTTAGAGAATGTATAATTTACCCGCATCAAGAAAGGTGAATGCATTGTTTCAAACTTTATAGTAATGTTGCTCTTTTCGTTACAATAACAAGTTTAAGGCTGTTTTCAAGTTGAAAAAAGCGACAAATTATATATGCATTAGAAGAAGAAGGAACAAGCGCACCCTAGGTATTTATTTATTTATTTATTTATTTGCACAATACAGTGCGCACAAAAATAACTCAAAAAGGACACGGTAAATCGCAAAAAACTACAGTGTGAGAAACAAGATTTTAAAAGCCATCAGCAACACGAACTGAAGTTAGTTAACAGACTGAAATGTACTTCTTCAAAGAAGTGAGGGCGGAGCGGCGAATTCGAAGAAAAAAAAACCGGCAGATTCTGTGAAAAATCTACTAGAAGGAATTAAATAGGAGGAGGCTGAGGGAGGTTGAGAATTTGAAGGAGAAGAGCAGTGGGCCGCCAGCACTGCTAGTCGTGAGATCGGCTCGGGATACCAGCTTAGTAGGTCCGTCAAATCCAACAAATCTCATACCTTCGACTGCAGGGGAAACAGAGGACAGACATGAATGTACACTCAGTCTGACCAAACATACAAAATCGGTAACAAGTGATAGAGCAATATGAAATATTTGAAACTCTCAAACAGCAAACAAACGAAAGAAGAGCAATTAGGAAACTAAGAAAAATGAACTAGAAACAACAGCAACTAGGAAGCACTAACAACTAGTAGAATAGCAACTAAAAACAGAGAATACTGATAGAAAATATGTTTGTGTATATTGAAGAAAAAAGCTAGTGATACTGATTAGTAAAAAAAAAGAACACGTAAAGAGAAGGAAAAACTCAAAAAAGGATTTTAAAAAATAATGATAATAAAAATATATGAAAATGTAAAAAATCCCACTCTAGCTAAAGTCAGGGATGTGGAGCGTAGAAAGCAAGTCAATTTTTTTTTCAGCGGACTTCGGAAAACGTCGTGGTTGGGCGCTTCAAGTAAGGTAGGAGGCAGCATCTGCAGCCAACGAGCTCCACGGTAGAAAAGTGAATGGAAAACCTTCTACTTATTTTTCTTCTTTTCCTTGGGGTAGCGAAAGCAGTACTTGTTATGACGACCTTGCAATGGCACAAAAACCCAATACTTGCTAGCTCTCAGCCTTGATTCACCCTTCAGGATTTTGAAACAAAAAATTAAATCGTTAAAGACACGCCTATATAGAAGACTTTTGAGGTTAAAAATTTTGAGTCTTTCTCCATATCCTGGAATGATTCTAGAACCTGTTGTATTTGGGAAGCACCTATAGAACAAAATTTTTGTGAAAGTCTTTTGAACCTTTTCAATTTTTTCCTGACTTTTTTTGTGTAGGGGCTCCAAACCTGAGAGCAATACTCTAAAATTGGAATAACATATGTCTTATACAAGGTAATCAGAAGAGAGCTATCGTTACACTTCAGATTCCTAAAAATTAAAAATAGGGCAGAAAATGCTTTTCGCACCATATTATCAATGTGATTCGAGAATTTCAACTCCTTGTCCAGAAAAACACCGAGGTCACGGGGTTCCGTTGTAGATGGCAGCAATCTGTTGTCAATTTTGAATTATGTAGCTGGTAGGCTTCCAAGATGAAAGACCATGGTTTTCGAAAGGTTCACTGGTATTTCCCAGGCTTCAGACCACTCCATCATCACATTTATGATGATGAGATAAAGCTTGACAAACCTGCATTTTATTGTCACTAATATAGATTCCGTAAATTTTTATATCATCAGCATACATTTGTACATTCACTTGAGGATGTGTGACTAAAATTGCAGGAAGGTTGAATGTATATGCATGGAAAAAGACCGGAGACAGTACGCCTCCCTGAAGAACGCCGCTATTGCAATCGTAGAATCTTGAGAAGGAACTTCCAACCTTAACACGCATACGTCTTCCGTACAAATATGAGCGCAGCATTCTAAAAGAGGTCCTCTAACGCCCAGTTGGCAAAGTTTACCAAGAAGTTTTTCGTGGTTAACTTTGTCAAAGGCTTCTGACAAATCAAAATACACGACATCAACGGAGTCCTCAATATTTAAAGCCAAATTCCAGTCGAAGATGGATCCGCCAGCTGAGTGGAAGTGGAAGCACCTGCCGTAAAGCCATGTTGCTCATACGGAACTAAATTTTTCCGGGAAAACCACGTAACAATCTTATCTCGCACAATCTTTTCCATAACGTAAGTTGCGGGATGTTTGTGTCATATTCAAGTTGCTGACAGGTCGTTTAAGGTGCAGTGTCTCGAAATCCTATTCAGCCTTACCATCAAGAACCGCGGCGGTCTATGTAAGCTGTCGTACGTCAAGCCTAGATCTAATCTTAGGGCTACATCCTTTACGGTAAGAGCTGCTTCAGCCTATTGCGCGTTAAGGATTGGTGTTCCAGCCTCCTCATGCTCGCTTCAAGCGTATGGCCAAACGTAAATTACTTGTCTACTGAAGGGTGCATTTGTGCTGCTTTGTTGTCGTGTTGTGGTTTTCTTTTTGATGTGTTCTATTTTTTGTGGTTTCTCTCGAACGTGCGTCTTAAACACACGTATTCAAATAAATAAATAAATAAATAACTTTCATGGGTGTGGGCGTTATGCTTATAGGACGGAAGGAAGAGACTGATTTAGGATCTTTTGGAATGCCTGTGACAATGGATTCCTTCCAAAAAGAAGGGACCTTACAACAATTTAAAGAAATACTTAAAATCATCGACAGAGGTCTATAAAGGGAAGTGGCACATTTTTAAAGATAATCTGTGGAATCGCATCAGACGTTACAGAAGTAGAACACTTCAGTCCTTTCATAACTTTTAAGACGTCATCAGGGCGTATCATAAAATCTTCAATGGCAGTAGGTAGTAGTGGTACCCGTTCTTTTAACTTTGAGTTATGACAGGGGTTCTTGTCCAGACAAGGGATCAAACACTATAATACTCTCGCCTCGCGCGGTCGAAAAAATAAACGATTTGCGACGGATTAATCCGTATGGTCTCGTGTTACTTAAGCGAATGCCTCTTACCACATGCATGCCACCACCCAAGCCATGTGCCAGAGTCATAAACAATTATGAAGAACACTCGCATTACATGTTCATATAGGCGTGGGTCAGCTAAATTTTCAGTGACCATGAAATCAGATAAAGGGAATAACTTCACAACAGTTCGTTTATTGCACAGACTGTGTTTGTCAAACAATGAACGTAACAAATTATGTGCTATAGATCACTAAGCCAGGATACATGACATACGCCCAGTTTGAGTGTTTTTTCAAAGCTCTAGTCCAAAATCTTTAGGAACTTTTGATATGAAAATTGGTATCGTTGCAAGCTCTTAGTCAGCAATTGGAGAAAAAGGTGATGTGAGTGTGATGGCAGCAAGATCAGGAGAAATAATTTCCCATATTCACAATGAAAGTTTGATCAATCTCCTGCATCAAGGGACTGGAAAAAATTATGTTGTGCGTCCTGGTTCGTATTCTAATAGTGTTTTCGAGCTCAGTGCTTGTTCGCTTCGATGTTTGAAGCGCAGAGATTATGAACAAAAAATATAATAATATGGCAACGACAACAATAATAATCATTATTATTACTTCCAGAAGGTTTCACCTTGATTGGGAAAAAGAAAACACAGTCTCTTCTGGGTTGCCGAAGACTCGAAGAACTCATTGCTTCAAATTAACTTTTTTGTTCACGAGTCCACTGTTCTATATACCTTTTTTTACAGAGTCCCATCCACCGCTGCCAGAATTTTTACCCTGCTTAATAAACCCTCTAGTACTACAGAAATTTAAACGAATTCTGATGAAGTAGGCCAACGATAAAGACTAGGCAGACAGGGATTCGCCACCTTTCATTTCTTCAGATCCAAAAAATCTTCAATGATAATCCCTTTTTAAGTTTTCAAATATATTTTTAACATATTTCACAAAAACTTTAATGATCCACCGAATTGTTTCTGCCTGCATTACCACAGCCATTTGAGCATGCTTGCCTCCCAAGCCGAATAAAACGACTTTTTGGATCCTTTCACCTAGTCTTCGCTTTCGAGAAGGGGCTAATTGCAAAAATTCCTCAATAGATGCTTAACAACGGGGGCTTTAAAGGGTTGAAAAAGTGGTGAAGGTGACTAATGAAATCAGTTGCTGTTAGATACTGTGCGCAGAATCATGACAGCGATTTCTGTTGTCCAGTTGATTTCGTGGAAGCGTCGCTGAGCCCTCCGAGCCTTTTTAACTCCATTCTGAAGACAGCGCAACAAACGACCCGCTGCCAAAGCTGAGCCCTAAGCAAACGCAACAAGAAGCACCCGGAAGCGTCGAGAAACAAAGATGATGAGAAAGGCTATCTGGTTTCGCGTCCATATTCTGAAGCGAAGTGATCTTGCTATAATAGCGGATTTCTTAAGTGCACTATACGTGAGGATATTTGCTGCAGCAATTGCTACAGGCTCGAACTGACCTCTCTTAGCTGCCTGTAAATTTTGGATTTATGAAGAACTGAGCAAACAGACGACGAGCCTCAAGAACTTGCTCCAGGCAGCGATCTGCTTCAGGTTGTGAACCATCTCATTTAGAATTCATTGCTTTTGAGATGAATGATGTTTTCATTGCAGAAATGGACAAGCGCCATTCTGTCATTCCATTGAAGATATCTCGGATCCTAGTGTCCAATTTGTCCTAACGTCAAGTTTTCTTCGTAATTGCAAAGCGTGGAGCACGTGTTGTTATCTCCACAATAAAGAAAGGGAAATCCAGTGCTTAAAAGTGAATTTTGAGTGCAACGGAGCAAAGACATATTGTGTTAATAAGAGCCGAAAATTGAAGCCGCCGGTAAAGCGGCTTTCACACTGCCGTTGCTGCTGTTGCGCAACCGATGCCGTAATGATGAAGCATACCGCAGAGATGCAGAGGAGCAACAACAGCAACGAGGGGGTCTTTCACACTGCTGCTGCCGCAACCCCGCATCAGCAACACCGGCACCGGTTGCGCAACTGTTGCGCGGCCTCAGCAACAAGGAATGATCGCCATCATTGCTTGTTGCTGATGCTCGTCAGCGGAGGCATATCACAGGTCTTATCTCGCTATCTTATCTCACGCGTTGCGGCTGCAGCGAGCATCGAACTCCACCCCTTTTTCGTTGCTCGCTGCTGCAACAGCAGCAACGGCAGTGTGAAAGCCGCTTAAGGTCAGGTTGTTGAGGATCAGATAGCAGTGTTCCTTGAAGTGCCGCCAAAGGAGGTTTGTTCTGAAGCACCCACCCAGAGCAACGGAACACCCACTGAGCTGGTGGGCAGCCTATTTCGACAAAGCTTTCAGTGAGATATACGGCCCTATTCGTGCTCCGTCGGCGATGTGAACTTACTACTCTGCCCTGGTACGTGCCAGGGGCGAATGGAGACGTTAGCTAGATACCCACTCAAGAAAATTCGCTGACTACTTGGATGGCGCTCCATAAAACATCACAACCCTCATGAAATAAGCCTGCTCGAGCAACCGAACAATACGCAAGACGCCGTTGAGTTTACGGTAAGTAGCTACATACGTATGTACCATTATGCATGATGAGGAAGACGAGGACGCTGCGATGAGTTTTGGATAAACCCCAGGCCTTCGTGTGCTTAATAGCATCTACGAACTTGTTTATAAAGCATAAGCAGTTTGGGAGGTCATTTTGTGTGCACTTAAAGTACTGCGGGTGTACTCTAAACGGAGGGGGCACATAGTGATTTCCAACTCTCATCCCTAACTTGAGTTTCTTCGACAGACCCAGCCGCTATCCCATTATGCGAGAGCTTTATTTAATTCAGAGGATGTGGCTGTGTAGTATGGGATGACGGTTGCCCCTTCTCGACTAGAATAGATCCAGTGCAGCCTCAGTTGTTGGATTGGTCGAGGAGTTGTCCATGACCTTCCTCAATATTTATTTATTTATTTATTTATTCCTTCCTGACGTGGACTAAGGCCACGCGTAAAAATACAATGTTAGAATAAAAGACCCACAAACTCAATCAAAAGCAAGGAAATACAATTGAAGGCACTCGCTGTACACGTAAAAGTAGCTTCTTGAAACCATGCAAGGTTACCTAAGACTTCCTCAGTTGTGCTCAAAATGTGATTGAACTCACTTAAATTTCTGTAGGTGAAAAAGTTTGGCCGGGCTTTGACTTATGTTTCGGTGCAAAACCAGTTTGGCTGATTTTGAACCGAAACATAAGTCTTAGCAATATAGAATAAAGAAGAAATTCTCGGAAGAAAACTAGCTCAAGCACTGCGTGGTGGTTGCCTATGTGAAGAACTAACAAGAAAATGTACACCAGGGCTCTGATTCATCAACGACTTTCAGCAATTTAACAGAGAGAATTACAGCCGAAATCCCTGATAGCGCGGCTTATCAAGCGACATGGTGAGAGACAAGCCGCGCTATCTGAGTTTTCCACTGTGATTTCTCTGTTAAAATTATGTAAGTCGATGATGAATCCGACCCCAGGTCGCAGTGGCACTTTAACATGAGGTGTATACCACGGAAAGCGGCTTCGAACGCTGACTTTGGCTTGTGTTCCGTATCTGCAACGGATATCTGGAAACGAAGTTGCGAACAGTTCTCTGCATGCCTTGTGCTCCGCTCCGCTTGTGGCCGGATAGCATATGGGAAAGAGAAGGAAGTTGGTGGGATGCGAAGAGTTTGTGGTTCGAATTCGCAGTGATGCAAACCCTTTGCACCTCGTGAAAGATATTCATCACAATCAATCCAAGCTCTCCATAAGTATCGTAGCAAGGAACATTGCCAGGACATGCAGCAGGTGCGTCGTCACTACCCTCGCAATTCCAGTAGGCAAAAAGTGCTCCCTCAGAATTGTGCTCCTTATGCAAGCTGAGGGTGAGTAGTGGTGGCGTCACGACCACCGATTTCGTCGGCGCAGGTTTCAGACCAACGGCATCCTAATACCAGAAGTGGACGCCAAGTCTGTGATCAACATGCCAGATGACCTTGCCTAAGTGGGGTTGGGACGAAATCAGTGTTCAAGATCCTGTCACGTTCACTCACGCAAAACTACGGTAACCTAGCTCTAGCTTAACAGGGCAAAAAAACTGCCCTTATCTATCAATTTAATCGAAGCTCTCCGTCAAAAAAATCGTAGCGAAAAACATTGCCGGGACGTGCAATATTCTACGTTTCAACATTTAAAAATCCTATATCACCACCTGTATCACCTGTATCACCTGTCGTCCCGTTGATCATCGACTTGCTCGAGCGGGCGCCAGCAGCGTCTCCATTCGTCCCTGTCGCGTGCCAGAGTGGTCCAATGGATCCTCCTCGCTCGAGGAACACGAAGAGCGTCATATCGGTCGTTCAGGGCTTTCACGAAGAAGTCCGACCAACGCGTTGGTGGGCGTCCTGGTGTTCTTTTGACATCCCGCGGAATCCAGTCTGTGACGGCTCTCGTCCAGCGGGTGTCTGCGAATCGCATTACGTGGCCGGCCCACCTAATTTTCGACGACTTGGCCCATGCGACAGCGTCTCTGATCTTCGAACGTCGGCGAAGCTCGGAACTCCGGAGGCCTTCTCTCACTTGCGTGAGTCGTGTCACTCCGAGCATCGTCCTCTCGATTCCACGCTGCGCGACGCTGATCGCGTGTTCATCCTGCTTTCGTATAGCCCAGGTCTCTGAGGCGTATGTTAGGGCAGGAAGAACAGTGGAGTCGAATAGGTGGGCACGGAGTCGGACGTTCTTCGTTTTCTTCACGACTTCTTCGACGCTCTTGAAAGCTCCCCAAGCCGCTCGTTTCCTCCTGCTCAGCTCTGGTGCTAGGTCGTTGGCCATGTTGACTTCGCGACCCAGATACACATAGCTGGAGCATTCGGAGATGTTCGTTCCGTTGAGCGAGAATGTGGCATCAGAAACCCATCCGTTCTTCATGAACATCGTCTTCGTAAGATTCAGCTGCAGTCCAACGCTTCCACATACACGATCGAAGTCGGCCAGCATTCGCTCCGCCTGAGTGATGCTCGGTGTTATGAGCACGGTGTCGTCAGCGAAGCGAAGATGGTGCAGTTGCCGGCCGTCGACCTTCACTCCCATGTCATCCCATTCTAGTTCGCGCATGACGTTTTCGAGGGTGGCGCTGAAGAGCTTCGGGGATATGGTATCCCCTTGTCGAACCCCTCTCTTCACGTCAATGACGACGTCGTTGTAGAATGGTGAGATCTTGGTCGTGAATCCACTGTACAGCTCTCGAAGGACTCTGATGTACTGAGTAGGAACGCCCTGGGTGAGCAGGGCTTCCATAACCGCTTCAGTCTCGACGGAGTCGAATGCCTTCTTCAGGTCAATGAACGTAAGGCAAAGCGGCAGCTTGTACTCTCGCGACACTTCGATGAGCTTCGTAATGGTGTGTATGTGGTCGATCGTGCTGAATCCTCTCCGAAATCCTGCTTGTTCGCATGGCTGTCCTTCGTCCAGCGTTCTACTAATCCTATTCAGGATGACTCGAGTGAACAGCTTGTAGACTACCGACAGCAGGCAGATCGGGCGATAGTTGCCAATGTCGTGCACGTCTCCCTTCTTGTACAGCAAGACGGTCTTGCTGGTCTTCCACTGAGATGGAACCTTGCATTCGGATAGGTAGCGTGTGAAGAGCCGCGCCAAGGTGTTGATGAGCGCTGGCGGGAGGTTCTTCAGGTGTTCAGCTCTGATCCTGTCAGGACCGGGTGCTGTACGTTTCTTCACCGACGAGATGGCGTGTCGGATCTCGGAAGGGAGAACAGAGGGGATGACGTATCCATCCTGCGGAAGATGGCGTAGGGGCAGGTGGACGTGGCTATCGAAGAGATCGGAGTAGAAGTCGTGGATGACTTTCTCCATGGTCCTTCTGGAAGAGGTGACGGTTCCGTCAGGACGTCGGAGAGCGGTCATCTTGGTCTTGAAGTTGGCGAAGTTCCGGCGGGCATTGCGGATGCTCAGCCCTGCCTCTGCTGCTTCAGCCAACACTTCCGCCCTTCTCTCCTTCACATCTTCCTTTATCGCCGCTCTGCATAGCTTTGCAAGCTCGGACGTCAGTTGATAGTTGCCTGACGCTCGTGCTGCTCCACGTTGGCGTATCAGCTCGAGAGTTTCCGGAGACAGGCGTCTCTTGGTGGTCTTCAAGCTCTCGGCTCCCTTAGCACTATCGTGGAGATGGTGCACGAAGCGATCGTATTCCTCGTCGACGTTGTCCATGACGGCATCTTCCCAAAGGCCGACAAGAGAGGTGTAGAGATCCCAGTTGATGGTCGTTCTGGGACTCCTCTTCTTGAACTTCGCGGCCTTCTCTCCTTGACGCGAAAAGCGGAACCTCGCGCGAAGGAGGCGGTGGTCCGATCCCGTGTAGAACTTGGGGACAACGGAGACATCGGTCAGGCAATACTTGCGATTGAAGATGATGTGGTCGATTTCGTTGTGGAACTGGCCACCGGGGGATTCCCAGGTCCATCGTAGGGAGGGAGGCTTCTGGAACTGCGAGTTTCCATGGATGGTCTTGGTCGACATGATAAACTCAGACAGGCTTTCACCTTGCTCGTTCCACTCCAAACCGTGGGTTCCGATGTGAAGTTCTTCCAGCGACCTTCGTGGCCCGATCTTGGCATTGAAGTCGCCGACGATCACCTTGTAGAAGGTGTGATCTTCCTTATAGAACTTCTCCAGCTCCACGTAGAAGGCCTCGACGTCTTCGTCGTCGTAGTCGGATGTTGGGGCATACGCGACGAACACAGTCAAGGCTGGCACGGAGCCACATCGCTTCAGTCGCAGACGTCCGATTCGGCTTGTCAGAGACTCGTACGAATCGATGTTCATGGCCAAGTGCGTGTTGACGAGGACACCAACGCCGCCTACTCCCCTGCTGTCGCATGTTCCGAGGAACAGTTCTTCTCCGGAGTCGTAGGCGGCGTGTAGGGGGTGGTGTCTTCTCGTCTCGGTCAGTCCGATGACGTCGTACTTGATCTTCCTGGCTTGCATCATCAGGTCCTCGACGGATGCTTCCGACGCAAGCGTGCGGGCGTTGTAAGTACAGATCGTCATCCTGGTCCTTCTCAGTTTGCGCAGCCTGGTTAGGCCCTGAGATTTTAGCAGCCTCTCCGTACTCGTCCTTCCCATCGCTGCAGAAATGGGGGCTCTTTCGGGGTCAGGGGAATGAGGCCCTTTAGTGCTGCTGTGTTTGACTGGAATACAACACGGGTAGCTAGTCAGGCTCTGTCGTGCGGGCGGGGTACTCCGGGCAGCCAGCCAGACTGCCCGAAGGGACGGGGCGAGACTTAAGGCGGCCTCGAATCGCCTTACATGTACTCCCAGTCTACCGAGTGCAAGCTTTTGGCCGAGCCGACACAGTTACAATCCGCACAGTCACGGACACATCCACGCACACTGTGCACGAACATGCCGCTCCCACGCACAAGGAACGCGTCGACCCGACACAGCAGGAGCAAGGAGTCCATCCCCTGCATCCCACCTGCGTCTCTGGGCAGTACACGGTCGCATTTGGTTCGCGTTTAATTCCCCTATCCACCACCCGGGGACGCGCCACGTGGCCCTGCGACAAGCGGCCCGAGATCCCTCTTAACAAGAGAGCCCGAAGGCTCTCTATCGAGGGAGATCCGTGGTCGAGGGATATCACCACAAGGGTCGTTAAAAGAGGATCCAGTTTAACAGGGCAAAAGACAGTATACGATCTCATTTTTACTTGTCTGCTGACTCAGAATGCTTGAAATTATCTAAGAAACACATCCTACCAAACTCAATAAGGCAATATCAAAGGCTTCTTGACCGATATCTTCAGGACACAGCTTAGTAGTTTACTATTCTTAGAGTGATCTAGTTGCGTGTTTCGTTTTCTGTGCTTTAACTAGAGTTTGACTTATGTTTATTTGCGTTGTTTTGTCTGCATGGTTCTCCAAGTTCTTAATAAAAAAATAAAAACATAAATACATAAATGCACAATTTTCAAAAAGTATGTTGTTTTTGAAAATATGCATTCAAATTGCTCCTACACAAATTGCTCCTACACTTTCATTCTTTTTCCTTTTTCTCCTCAATAGCAAAGGTCTTCGTGGCAACTTTACATGGAGAACTTTGATTGATCGTCTCGAACTTTTTTACGAAAAGCACAAATACCACATTCGCATGGAGTCGAACCGCCACTCTCTTCTTTCTCCACATCGCCATAAGTGTTCGGAGTTTGGTGGTGTTTGCGGCCTATCTGAGCTCATCGTCACTAAGCAAAGCCGAAAATTGCGCACAACTCCGTTTCCCGCTGTGGAACACATTGTTGAAATCAATCAGCGTTCGAAGCTTCCAACTATGGTGTGCAATTCATCTCGAAAAACCACACAGGCCTGTTATTCCTCCCTTGTAAGGTGAAAAGCCCACAAGGTTAGGTTCATCTGGAATGTCAGGCTCAACAAGGATGAGCAAAACCATGCTTTCCCTTTATTTCCTTGGTCGTAGTAAAATAAGTATCGGCGGAGCATTTAATCGCGTTGCTTTGAATAGATGAGTTAAGAAGATTTTTCAAGTGTACGTTCTCCCTACCAACTCCTAACATCCCCGGATTACTACTCCATTCCTTTCACTCGGCTTTTCACACTGCATAATGAGTTTTCACATCGTTTATTTGAAAATCGAGAATGGCCACTGCATTTTTCGCATGAGATGGAAACAGCGGGAAGGATGACTCTGCAGCTATTTATAATAGATTGATGAGTTTCTGTAAGAATTAGAACGGTTACAAATCAAATAAGGACTCGACAGGTGTACATCGGTTAACTGTAATTGTTAAAATAAAGATAACGATAAACATGAGAAAAAGAAAAAGGAAAGTTAAGTAACGATTGATGATAATTCTTCAAATAACTAGCAAAAGAAATATGATTTTAAAATAGTGCTATTCCTCAGGAAGCTTGCTGCCAACAAACTGCTCAGCAACGTTAAAAAACCAACGGGAAGTAACCGATTTCCATGATCAGTGGAAATCATCTCACAGGTCAGTATGTGTTGTGCGGATCTACATTTTCTTCGAATTTGAACTTTCGTCAAAGATGGGAGACCTTAGACCATGCACAATCGTTGTCTTAAGTGGTTACCAATACACAGATCTCCAGGGATCTTTTAAAGCCTGCCTTGCTGAATTGTGTGTCGTCTTCAGCGGAATGAAAATCCACAGCCGGATTGAAACATTACCTCATCTTTAAATCAACTCGAGTCATAACCACACAATCTGTTTAGTTAGGAGAGGAAATTTATACAAAACTCAAAGAAGCTGTTGAGATCGATGACAATGACGGGCTCTCGTATGACGAGGGAACTTTCGTTACTGTCTAATAATTTCCTTTTTGCCATAAATTTTTTTCAAGAATTGATCTGAAGGAAGGTTTACCGTAATACATAAGGCAATGTTATGGCCTTTCAAACAGTGATTACCTGTTCGGGACACCCCTCATTTTGCTGAAGAGTGAATAGGGAGGAATGCTCAGACAGCGTGTTCTTTTACAAAAGAGCCTGTCAGTGCTGTTTGTGCAGGCGTCAAGGAGCCAAAAACAAATGGCATTTTAGGTAGGCTGACAGATCGCCAAATTAATCTGGCAGGTAGAAGCTCTGCAAGCACAAATCCTCGACGGAAAGGAATCCAACGGAATGTCATTGGAGTGGAATGTTCGAGGGAATGTGATCGAAAACGTGTTAAACGCAATTAGGGAGAAACTCGGCCGCTGGCAGCAGGCGCCTGAGACGGGCGCCGAGATTCGTTGGAGGCCGAAGAGGGTTATGTCCCCCTGGAGACACTTCAGCTGTCACTCTTCAAGCACCTCTTCAGCACGCTCTCGTCCAAATGTGCCAGCGGCCAGCAGCAGTGCCTATACCTCTGGGGGAACTTTCAGCTCGCACCACTCAACTGGTTGGCGCTTTCTCACGGACCGGATTATGGTCCGTATCGGCCGACGCCATTTATCAGGGTTGATCCCTCTCGAAAAGCCCGCGGATTAACCCGCAGCCGCAGTGCCAAATAGGGAAACGGTAGCGTCAACGTTCGTCAGCAGAAAACAACTCGTGTCGCGTGTGGGACCAAAGATGGAAGAGGAGCGATGGGTGTAAAATGGACAGGGGTGCAAGAGGTGGAAGAGGAGCAACATGACTATCCGAAAAGGAAAGAAAAGGTTCTATCTTCTCCAAATATCTATAACACAATGCTATAAGATTTAGGGTGTTATCAATGCCGTCAAAACGTAGATGATCTGATGAAGGATAAAGGTAAAGGACGGCGTAAGTTGACCCGTTTTGGGGATTTGGGACGCAACGCATTCCACGGGATGTTGTGGGGTTGAATGCGTATTTGACCTATACAATGACATAAGGTGAACAGCCGAAAAAAAAACTCAGTCTTTCATAGTTCTCGGACCTTCCCAGAAGTTTTTCCCAAAAGTCTTGCACTAATTTACCAACCCTGTAGGATGGAAGTATAAATTCCCGTGGACGGGAAACGCGAACAAAGAACCTGGAATCGGCAACACGCCTGATAAGGGGATGCTTATTCAATGCACTAGTAGGCTTACTAACCTTTATCAACACAGCATTGGAGGATCCCGAATGGGCTAGTTTTCCTTATCAACCACCTCGAGCAGTTTTTCTGATTCTAGATGGTCAGCACCTTCGTTGGGTGTAATCCATTGACGAAAGCTTGGCAACTCGATAGAAAGTTGGCTCGTATTTAATGGCCTTTGATAAAAGATTGTAGATTCAATACGTAAGTACAGACATTAGGCTGTATAGACTCCAAGCTCGATGTTCGTAAAGCCTGGGCATTTCCTTATCAATTGTTTTTTCCTCTGCCAACCAGGTTTGTTTTAAAATTATTTATTATTACGGCCGACGTTTCGATTAGGTTGTCTTCTTCAAGGCCTGAAAGAAGCTAGAAACTTCTTCATCGCGAAGTCACTTGGGTCAGAAACACCGTGTCCTGTCCCCCTTGCTTAGTGTCAAGAAGTCCCAGGAAAGTCAGGCATACAACCCAAATCTAGTGAACTAACTCAGCGATATTCCTCCAGCGCAGGAAGGCCGGTTCAACTGGCCACCATGGAGCAAGTGAGATGCACCGAGTCGGTCAATTATACTGCACAGAGGTCAAAAATGCATATAGCAGTGCATGCGAAACTTTCGCAGCTTGCACAATTGAATAAAAGGCAAGAACTCACTTGTAATTGAGATGCACTCTTTTCTGTTGTTCATGAATGAATCTCTTTCGCGAAAGCCTCAACAGCCTTTCTGGGGCCAATTTTGTCCTCATGATACAGCACTGTGCACCTTACGTCAAAGTGGGCTTCCCTTCGGTGCTTCCCAAGCGGGATTACTAAGCTTTGCATTCTCTTACTAGCAAGGTTTTCATTAATGCGAATGGCTAACACCCTTCCGCAAGTTAAACATTCGTAGACAACGCCGTTTTGCGGACAGCCTCCTGTCCATCCGTACGAGTAAATCACGCAGTCGGACATAGCGCGGTCATAGAGCCGATTGCGAACTGTCTGTCGCTTAATGTTATCTCTCGGAATGCTCACCAGTATAACATCCCCATGCAAGCCTGCTCACAATAGGCTCTGACGTATAGCCGCCGTGATTCGGTCCGAAACAAAAGGAAGTGGGAGGCAGACTTTGTTACTGTACGCCTGTTCTCGGTGTCCATATGGTGCTCGATTGTGTCGCACTTCGTGCCCATTGAGAGCAGTTTTCTGACAAGCTAACATATGTGATTCTTCTCGCTTCTCGTTTCCCGTGCACATCTATGCTGCTCTTCTGAACATGTTGCGAGCTATTAGGTTGGCAACTAATTTCGTGGAGAATCTTCAGCAAAAGTCTTTATTAACAAATAACTAATGACAATCTTTAATTAATTAAGATCCCTCAGAACGCAGAATTGCTTCCCATATATCAGGTAGCTGGTCTATCCCACGGCCATAGAATTATTGTGCTTTTAAGGCCAAGAATCTTTGGAGGTGCATTTTGACCCGGTCCACATTATTGAATCGTCTTCCAACCAAGAAGTACTGCACCGAACTAAAAATGTGGTAGTCACTCGGCGCAAGGTCTGCGCTGTAACGTGGATGAGTTTGACGCTCCCAGTCAAGGTCTTCTATTTTTGAGGCGTCCGGTTCGCTACGTTCCCTCCGTTTGGTGGTGTCAAGAAGGTATTAACTTCTAGGGGCTGGTCAAGAACGGTTCCAGCATCAATGCTGTGATCTACTCTTCTCAACCTGGCCGCGCGCAGACTGAACTCCGTTGGAATCGGTTCAGACAGATTTTCAGGAGCGGAATTATCTATCAGCAAGATAACGCCAGATCACACGTCACGAATCGGGAGCTTCAAAAAATCGAAGACCTTAGCTGGGAGCGTCTAACTCACCCACCTTACAGCACAGGCTGTCCGCCAAATGACTAGCACCTTTATAGCACGCTGCAGCACTTCTTGGTTGGAGAACGACTTATTAATTTGGACCATGTCAAAATGCACCTCCAAGCATTCTTGGCTTCAAAAGCACACGATTTCTACAGCTGTGGGATGGGCCAGGTAGTTGATAAATGGGAAGCATACTTTAGCATACCAACAGATCTTACTTTGGTTGAAAACAGATATTTGTTATTGGTTTATGAACACTTTTGTTGAAGGCGCTTGAGAGTCCACGAAATTAGTTGCCAACCTAATACATCACTTTTCATAGCTGAAGGGTGAGCCGACTTAGCATGGATGATGATGTTCTTGGAGCTGCCCTTGCGGTACCACTTTACATTGTACTGGCTGTTTGGAGCACTAATTTGTGTATTAATGAAGGGTGACCAGCCTCCACACGGAACTTCTCGCGTGAGCTTTATGTACTGCGACTGACTGTTAAGAATGTTAAACAGCTCATCCATTTCGGACTGAACTGCTGTTACGACACAGCAGTCCTCGATGTATCGGCAGTACATTATGGGAAGCCGTTCTATAGCCGGTTGCTCTTATGAAGCGAATTGCTAGAGCTGATGCTAAACGTTGTCCCATTGCAAATCCTCTAAGTTGAGAGAAATATTTCCCAGACCACTTAAAGATGTTGCAGCAGAGGCATCCTTTCGCAAGGATAATTATTTGTGACTTTCTCAAACCCAATGTAACAACACTACTCTCGTGTTCGTCAAGCATTTTAGATAGTGCTTGAAGAGCAGCAACATTCTCTACATTGGTATACATACAAAGCAGTCACATCAAACGATTCCATTACACAACCTGGTGGAAATCTGCAAGAGCGCAAGTCGTCAAGTAATTTTCCGTGTTCTCCAAGTGTGAGTGTACGAAGCTGAGGAGTTGACCAACGATCTTGTTAAGAAACCAAGAGACCCGGTTGGAAAATCGAAAAAAAAGAAAATGGAAACTGATAATGTTAATGATAATGAAATGCATTGGCGATGGAGTGGGCGGCAATGCTGAGAGTGAGTGCCGCCCCAGTTTTGCCTCTTGCGAGGCGGTTTTGTCGTCTGCCGCGTGTCGCGTTGCCGCAAAAGTGTGAGTAGGGCTTAAGAGAAATCGAAATTCGTCTCCTACGAGCTCCACTACGCACGAAGCAAGACGCGTTGTTTTCTATTTTATGTAAGTGTCTAGAAAGGGAACAGTATTGTATTACATTTTGGAGGGGCGTCTCTGGGAGAGGATCGTGCAGGTCCAAGTCGATTTGTGAACCATCCGGTCTAATGTCAAGGTATCCCTATAGGGAAAGTTCAGTAACCTTCTCTCGATTCTGGAATTGGTTTCCAGCTTTACTACTTCTCAACTCATCTTCACCACTTTCATGCACAGGCGGTTTACATGAGCTACAAGACCGGCTTCGTCAAAAGGGTAGAACAGAATCACATGCACAACCCCATCAGAAGTCAGGGCAATACCTACAAGTTCTTTCCTCCAAACGCACATCAGGCAGCAGGAACTCAGCATCCATGCGGAAATATATTTTCATCTATTTCCTGATGAAGTTTTCAGGGTCCACAGCCACTATTTTACGCAATTTCCGCAATCCAGCTTTCAGGGTCACAGGTCGCTGGTATCAGGGTTTCTTTTAGTGATAAGGGCTGGGAATTCGTTGTAGTTTCCAGCGATTTGGACAAGGCTATAACGAAATGTTATCATGGGGATATATACCTTTACCACACGTCCTCTGTTTTACGCACAGTATCGGCGGCCCACAAAACGTGCGCAACAGAGGCTAGTTTAGCTGGGTTAAGTCCAGCTGTGGTCAGTCGCCTTGAACCAAAGGCACCTAGCTGTTCGGTCTTGTGTTTGCTTGCCAAGACGCACAACTTCTCGTCATCTGACGACGTAGCCTCTGGTCGACCCATCTGCGGTTAAGGACAGGCTAATCATTATCTGTGTTGGTGGCCCCACGTGCAAAATAGGATGACTAGTCAATTCTGTTCTAACTCAACTTCTTAGTTTTATTTCTGCTCACCTCACAATCACAAAAATGTCGCTTGAGTACCTCCAAGAAACACATTTCAGCTCTTCCTGTGCAACGAAGTAATTCGACGTTAGGGTATCACAAACTAACGTTTCTAACGACTCCGCTATGGAAGGAGATTTCGAGCTTCCCTGTCAACAGGCAGTATCAATCAGCTGATGGTACTCTTAAAGGAGTGTCTCGACTGCAATGTTTTCAGGTGGTCGAGCAAGTACTTCGCGCAAACAGGGAGCTGGTCATATGATAACGTCTTTCACCAAACCTCGCCATAGCCTTCTTGTCTAACCAGAGAAGGGTCTTATGCGTAGGTCTGAACGGGGAAAATGGATAGTACTGCGAGAATCTCCACTCCAATCAGCAGAAAAACATGTTTCGTTTTTGCTGAGTCCTTGAACCAAAAGAGCTGCGGGGGGCCCTCAAAGGTGGGGTTCAGCATCCCAAATCAGTGCGTACAAACGTGCATACGTGCTACGCGCTGACGTATGGGAGGTGGCGTAAGGCTCTGCAGGGTTGCGACGCTGCTTCACACGCGCTGGGCGGATGTTCGACTCCCGTGCTAAGCACTATTTTTGCATTTTTTCAAGACCGCATTTTTTTCTTTTTTTTCTTATTTGTTTCCTACACATCTCCTACACATTTATTTCACTCTAAATTGTCAAGAGGTGCGGAAATTCTCGCAGTACAACACCGCCCCTAATTCGTGAACAGAATTTTCCGTCGCAAACCGTCGCAGTGCCATAACTTCGTTCAAATTAATTATGTGAAAATTAAATTGCTCCAGTAGATCCACCTCCTGCTTACTAATCCAACCACTTGCATGAACTGTAAAATTAGATACTCTTGACCTAGTTGTGGAGCTCGTCCTCTCAAACGTCCGCTAATTGATTTACGACCCCTCCGCGAGCGTCACTGGTCCATCTTTATAGAGCTAAAGAGTTTTAAAAAGTATCCTATCGCAACATTCCTTTATCAGATCTGTGTTTTGTAGAGCGTGGTCATCACTTTGATAGTAGACACTGCAAAATTTACCGAGTTTGAAGTGTCGGCATGTTCTATGACATGGATTCTTCGAAGTTCAGCCTTCAATTCCTAGTTAACAGCGAACATGACGAAGGAACCAGCTCATTTATTATGAGAAGTTGAATGTTTCTTTCTTTCATAGATTTAAACAGGTCGAGCAGTTATCAGCCAATTTCAAATGCTCGAGCTTCAAAAAAATCCTTCGCCCTGCCGAGCCTGCGCTGACAACGACGTCACCGAAATATTTTCAAAATTGGTCAAGTTGGGCAATGTTCGGTAGAGCTTTTAATGGTGAATTGAAGGTGTTACTTAGAGTAGCGAGAACTGTAATCTGAGCGAGTAATGGGGCTGAGAACATCGACCGCTGATGTGCCAAATTGCACGCGCGGGCGTGTATGGAGCGCAATAACTCTGTCAATTTTGAATCCTTCCGACCAAAGCTCGTGGGTTTTGTAGTCAGCAAGCAGTTTTGGTGGCGTTCTAAAGCAGAGCAGCTTAGGAATGCGCAAAGTTGCAGTGGTGCGAATACGCAGGTTAGGCTTGCGTGACGGGATTTTTTCCGATTTCAGTCGGCTACTGCGGTAGGACGCGGAGAGCTAACGACCCAAAAGTGCGTAGGCAAGCAAAATAGCAAAATTTCGTCACAATGTTGTGTTCACAACTCTCCAGATGCCTATACTACCTTAATCCGAGCTGCCGTTTTAGGGCGGCGCACTTAGCTGCTGATGTTTCTTCCGCCCTTGCTCGCCCACGTTTGAGTATTCAAGATTTCCAAGAATACCATTCTGTTCAATAATGCCATACCCAGTGGCAGTGTGATACTCCAGTGGAGCCATGTAACAGCACTGATCGATCTATTGGGAACTCTTCGACGTCCATCCTTCAACTTTGACGTGGACTTTGATCCTATCTTAACATCTGCTAAACTCCAAACTTCTTATTTATTTGGTTAGTCCAAAAAATTATGTCGGATTTGAATTGTCATATTTCATTTAAAATATCCCAGCACAACAGTTTTTTGGTGGAACAAAAAGTTTCAGTTTCTGCATGTCTTCCCCGATAATGTGTTAGGAATAGCATTCCGTATATAGAGCTACCATTTTCACGTAAAGTTGAACACTGTAAATTTAATTGTATTCTATTTTAAACAAGGTCAATTCAACTAGAACAAGCCTCAAACCGTTTTAGTCCACTTACCCAATAACTTAACACATTGTTTGAAATATCATAAAAGTATCATTTTTTAGTAAAAATATTTGTTTAAAACTTGTTCCAAAGAGCAGCAAGGCGGCCATTTTTAGTGGCAAAAAAAATTGCGCCATGCCCTCGTCAGCGAGTTTTAGTCAAATTATTGAAAAATTTCTGCTTGCATGGAGTTTGCCTGTAAACTATTAAACAAAAACAGTTGTGAAGATCACATATGTCCCCCTTTGATGTCTTATGTAAGTAGCATTAGCATTTATCAATGAAATAAAAAAAAACAAGCAGTGCATGGAGGAACGATATCGTCTTCTACTATTAGGGGGGGGGGCCAAAAGTAATGAGACAAAATGAAAAAAATCTTTATCTCCTTATAACTCAATTACAATTCAACGATGCTGAGGAGTGTATTTGCCGTTAAGGGCAAGGACCTTGCTGCCATCGCTCAGCCAACTTCCTGATCCCATCCTTCCAGAACTGCTTGAGCCTGGTGTTGATCAACTGCTCGATATGGTTGTCAAGGACTGCTTGGGTTCTTGTGTCCCTTCCGACTAGGAGGTCCTGTAGGCTCAAGTAGTAGTGGTAGTTGCATGGAAAGATGTCCAGCGAATACGGTGGGTGAGGCATGTGAACGTAGCCCAGCTGGCCAAGCTTATCCCTGCTTACTTTTTCCAGATGGGGTGCGGCGTTGTCGAAGAGGAGAACCTTCTTGAAGCGCTGCGAATGAATAAGAGCGAGTCGCCGGCCCATCTCCTCTATTTCGTTCACCATGGCCTTGGAGTTCATCATAGTGCTCTTGGGAAACAGCTTCCGGTAAACCGATCCATGGGCGCAGACCCAAAAGCTCCAAAGATGCTTCTCGCCGTGAACATCTCGCCGAACGAAGGTCGGTAACAGGTCACCAGGCCTCACCAGACTCGCTGCTTGGCAGGGATAAGGTAGAAGACGTACTCCTCATCTTGCGTGAATATTGAGCCCAGACTGCTCGGGGTTGGGAATTGGGCGAGATTTGCGCGACACAGGTCGACTCGTCAGACTGGGGTTTCGGCATGAGACAGGCTGGGGTTTTTGGCATGCTTCTGGAAAGGGCGGAAGTGGTAACTTTTCAGATGGGCTTCAGTAAGTAGCATACAAACATACAAATACAAGAAGCACGAAACCAGACTCCAGCCACGAGATATATGGACACGGCATGGGGTGTCTCATTACTTTTGGCCCCCCCCCTAATATACTAATTGATTTCTGCCTTCTTGATCTTTGAAATAAAATTTTATTCATTATTTCTCTCAAGATGTAAAAATTCCATACAAATATTACACTCATTCGAAGAAGTGACTAAACTAAAAAAAATTAAAAAGTTATACCAAACTTTTCTTCAACAATAAAATACTAAGCCATCATGGAGGGTCTTTAGTTTAGCATTATGAAGCTGGTTTCGATTTTAAATACGTCCACTTTGATTTCAAAAACACAATTTTCGTTTAGAAGACTAGGGAGCCGAAAGGGAAAAAACGAAATTTCTTGAAATTTACTACAAAATAAATTTCCAAGTATAGCAACTCTGAGAGGATAAATTAGATTTTTTACATTTGCTAATCTGCTGAAGCTATGTGTCTTGTACCTAAGTTAGAAAGTTAAATTTGTTTTTATTTGATTTTAAAGCATAATATTTGTTTGGAAGAGTAAAGAACTGCAAGCGAGGAGAACGAACAGTATGTTTTCATCTATTTTTTCAAAGCCTTGCAGTTTGCCTACAACTTTCTCAAAAATCCGCGCATGATTTTCCCGAATGTAACTAAAAAATCAATTTGAAGACTGACTGGGGAATCACACTTCTATGGCATGACATCCAGGTGCGAACCAGGTAAAGGTGATCCCGCCCCCGAGCGCTGGGCAGGTCGAGTCCGACCCCAGTCTAGTAATTCGACTGGGTGCATAAAGGGTAAATATCGACCAACTCGGAGTTGAACCGGAGGCTAAATCCGTTTGGACACCAACATCCAAACTGGAGACTTTTCTGGCGTGTTGGATCGACTTCCGACACGCGTCTTTACGAGCAAGCCCCACCACGTCAGCGGTGCTGCACTGGTGTAACACGTCACGTCGTCTACACGTCTTGTAGACGGCGGCTAGCTGCCAAACTAGCGGTCGTGACCTGCTTAGAAATGGACTTCACGAAGTTGGCTGAGCTCGAATCTATACCAGAAGGAACGGGGAAGGGGGCAGAATCCCCCAATATGGTGCAAAAAATGCCGCGAAATCCAGGAATTTATATTGTGCTGTGGAGCACTCTTGAGCTGGATAATACCGAAGCAGTCCTAGTGTAGAGGGGCATTCAGTTTTCTCCTCATGTAGGTGGACATATATCAACCTACAAGCTCTGCCGGTGCAATCGACATTGAGTTTTGGAAGTTCTTGTCAGGAAGCCTGAAACCGTGGATGTGCTAAATCCCATTTTCTACCGTGCCAACCCCTCCATCTTCTGGGCTACATACTTGATATTCTTAATGTATTCTTCCCCGAGCTGTTAGGCAAGAAGCTCGTTAGAATGGAAGCGCTTTCAATAGATTGTACATACAATACGTTCGACGTCGGACACAATAGCTATCGCAACCAGGCGATTGCCTTTCAATTTTTTTCGATCCACTCATTCAGCAGTATACATTGGATCCGATCAAAAATCTTCAGATAATTGAATGATTCAGATAACGGGGATTTTGTGGACCCCGGATTTTTGGATGACTCGGATAACAACAATTTCGCGGACTCCGGATTTTTGGATGATTCGGATAACGGCCATTTCGCGGACCCCGGATTTTTGGATGATTCGAATAACGACAATTTCGCGCACCCGGATTTTTGAATGATTCGGATCGGGCTATCCGAATCGGTTATCAGAAAATGATTCATTCGGATGCAATGTATACTCAGCAGTGCGTTTGTGCACTGTTCTGTGATGACTTTGCAGATCCTTCGATCGCAGTCCCCTCTTAGAGCTCTGTCAGCTCCGACTTCTAGTCCTTGCCAAAACTGTCTGTCAAAAACGCCTCATACTTCTTATCTGCGAGAGCACTCGTGTGAAAAGCTTTTTTAAAGAAGTGAGCGAAATTTCCATCGTGTGTGATTAAGGTTCCAAAGGTGGGAGCAAGTCTATAGCAGCGGGTTCGCCTTCTTGCTCCTTCACAACATCCAAGGGCCAGATTCATCAACGACTACGACTTTAGATTGCTGTAAGTCTCTGACGAATCTGACCCCAGATTGCCTAAGAAACTGTGGAACGAAACGCTATGCACGTTTATCTAATCAACATAGATCTGGAAGGATAGCTAACTTTGCTTGTTTGGAGTAAAGCTATCAGAAATAGAGAGGATCAGGTTGGACCCCCCTCTCTAGGTTTGCAACCGAAAATGAAAGCGCGCCATCTATCGGACCTGTAAAGGCCTGTTGTGGACATGGGTTTAACCAGTGCAGCGTCAGTGACATAATGGACCATGCGCGTGAGAACGTGTGTTGGACGTGGATCCAACACGCTAGGAAAGTCTCCAGTTTGGAAGTTGGTGTCCAAACGGATTAAGCCTGAGCCGGATTATACTGTTAGAGGGCTGTTGATGCCGCCGCCCCACCAACGCTTAAGCTTGAAAAAGCCTAAGAAAGTAGAAATTTTCTAACATGGAATGCGGCATGGAATGCGCCATGCACTCGTCTGAAATGTTGCGTGTTACACTGTGTTGATTGTATTCTGCTTGAATACTTGCTTTAATTTCTCCATAAAGTGTCTGTTTCAATTGACTTGCGCTCCTTTCATAGTCTAAAACTTTATAACACACTACTTATTGCGAAAAATACTGGGTATCCTAGAAAATTCAGGTATTATTTGAAAGGCTCTAAAATTGCTGCTAGTGAAGCTTTTTAAGATGTTTGAGACTTATACGAAACGCAAAGTAACGAGATTTCTGTGACTTGCAAACAGTCAAGATTGCGTGATGCACCCGTCTGGAAACTTGCATTTCATGACTCTATTGATTGTGCATGGGCTGAATGCTTGTTACAATCTTGTTACTAAATAAAGATAAAGGATAACGGACGGCGTTACTCAATTCCCTCTGGGATACGCCAGCGCATTCCACTTCTACGGGATGTCGTGGAGGCGACATGAATGCGTATTTGGCCATACAATGACTTGCGGTGGCCAGCCGATGAACAAGTCAGAGCTTTATCCTTCCCAGACAAGTCTGGTACCAATTCGCCGACCCCGGAGGGATGGAGGGCTTGGTTGGCCTGGGCGGGAAATCCGAACCAGGAACCTGGTATCGGGTGCACGCGGCAGTCGCGCCTCCTCCGACTGCGCTACACGCGCCCGCTCTTGTTACTACATGGATATATTAATATATCTTGTTACTTCATGGATATATTAATATATTTTGTTACTACATGGATATATTAATCTGTGCCGTGCTTATTTTTCTTTTTTTCTTTGTACAGTAGCTGAATACCGATTAACCTCTCCCTTCAAGTTGAATGTTGCATGCAGTCCACAGAATCCGCCTTGGAAAATGAATCTCCTGCTCTCATTTAGCTTGTGCATTCAATAAACTCGCATGTCACTTATCTTTCACGTGATTGTAAAGTTCTAAACGTTAAAAGAAGCATAGCACAGGTTAATCTAGCCAAGCAGTAAGAAGATTGTAACAAGCATTTAGCCCATGCACAATCGCTGTCCTTTAGAGCGCTGCTATACCGAGTCTAAAATGCAAAGTTTCAGGCGGGGACATGGCGCATTCCATGCCGCTCATATGTCAGAAAATTTATATTTTTTATGCTTTTATATGTACTAAAGCATAAGCTACATCGCTGTCCTTTAGAGCGCTGCTATACCTTTTTACTACAAAACCCACAAGCCGTAGCGGGAAGGAATCAAAATTGACAGAGTTATTGCGCTCCAAACATGCCCGCGGGCGTAATTTGGCACATCAACGCTCGATGTTCTCGGTGCCTTTCTCATTCAGATTACAGTTCTCGCTACTCTAAGTAACACCGTTCGATTCACCATCAAGAGCTCTACCGAACGTTGCCCAACTTGGACAATTTTGAAAATATTTCGGTGACGTCATCATCAGCGCAGGCTCGGCCTACAGCGCCCTCGTCCTCGAGGCGATATTGTCAAAAAGTCGATTTTTCCCAAATTGGCCAAGATTGACACGATTCGGTAGAGCTTTTTGTAGTAAACAGAATGGTATTATTGGAAATGTCGAATACTCAAACGTGGGCGAGCAAGGGCAGGAGAAACTTCAGCCGCTAAGTCTGTCGCCCTAAAACGGCAGCTTGGGTTAAGGCAGTATAGGCAGCTGGGAAGTTGTGAGCGCATCATTATGAAGAACCTTCACTATTCTGCTGCTGAGAATAATATGATTGTAGCCACGATTGGTGTTCTTTCTTCGGAAAGTTTCCGTTATTTGCCTGTTTTTAGATCGAGTAAGTCCCTGGGCTCCTTCTGCGTAGTTTCAGAAAAACCTGCCCTGCTTCAGTAAGTGTTTTGCCTTGATATCTAACGCTAGATAAAGCACTTCTTTGTTCACACAAAGACAACAACGCCTCCGTCTCTGATCTTATGCGCCACATCCATAACTGTTGAACAGCTAGTTGGAGCGTGGCATGATTTCACATGCTTCGCGACATTCTTCAAGGGTTTCGAAGTTGTTCGGAGAAGGATTGCATCCTCCATAAATGAACTGGATGCAACCCTGTTCTTTGTCGAACGTGTACCTGAAACTAACAGATTGACATCTGGGGCCAGATTTATCAACCGCTTACCACCCTCTAACGGTGAAAATACCGTCAAACCCCTGATATCACATTCACCAGCATCGGATTTGGCGTCATTTTCACCGTTAGAGGGCGGTAAGCGCTTGATGAGTCTGTCCCCTGGAAGCCTTGCAAAGAGTGAAAAAGTCTTCCCAGCTTTTTGACCTTTGAAGTGGGTTTTCCATAAGGCTATAAATACTTCATAGAGCTGTTGAGCGTGACAATGGTTCAGTATCTGACCTCTCTTTATAGACACATACCAGACGTTTAGCGGCCCACCCGCCTCTAAAGCGTGGCTTTGCTTGGCTGTGGATTTTGCTCTCTTACCCCGTATGTAGCACCCATACCTGTAATGGTCCTAGTAATCCTCTTGAGAACTCGTCATTCCAATTACAGTGGCAAATTGCTCTCGAATAGTAGGCAAAGTGAACGAAAATAAGGAAGATGAATGCAACCGCCTTCGGACAGCCTATCAGGTCTAATGCTACAATTACTACCGGCTTGGGAATACTTTTCAGCTATTCCTTTTAAGAGACTTTCTGGACGTAACAGCTTTTACTTACAAAAACTGTTAGCCGTAAAAGAGTTCGGAAAATATGAATTTGGAGATCGAGGAGAACAAGAAGTTACCGCCCAACCTCACTGCACACCTATAGCCGATCTAAGCGGAAGGCTCGGCACGGTAATCGAAGGAGCGACTTAAATAAACGCTATGGCTGAAAACAGGCGCGGCTTAGACATCGGGAAGCCATAAGCACCTCAGTGGCGGATGGTACAACCTGCCTGGGAATCATAGCCATGCACTGTGGTCCAGGTAGGTGAGTCGGTGCGTAACATCTCTGGCGTCTGGCGAAGTCGGCCTCGTACGAGCAATTGGCGAGCACCACCAACGAGAGCAGGAACAGAAGCTTCATTGTCCGATGTCTGTCGAGCGTTCAGCGCGGGCTTTTATGATGATCTTCACTCGAGCGGTTATGAATTGTTGGGCTATTTTCACCCTTAGAATACTAATTGTGTCGCCTGAAAATCGTTAGTCGTAAATGGTGTGGCCAAATTAGGCGGTTACGTGATTCTCGTGCGGAGCTACCAAGACGTATAGTCTTCTTTAAACACACCGTTGTGAAGAAAAATTATTCATTTCCTGCAGTGCTCTGATACAAGTATCACCTAACTCCATTGAAAAAACACCTGCAGCGTTTTGTATGCATTTAGAGGTAGAGGTGCTGCTGCTGGTAGGAGTACATAACGCGTTTCGAAATTGGGAGAACAACTTCAAGTCGAATTTCGGAGGAAGCAGCCATGAGTCACATTCTGTACGTCTAAATCGTGACGTTTTCGTTTAGAGATATTGACGCGTACACTAGACGATGCCTAAAGGGCCACTTCACATATCCGCAGAAAAGAAATCTCATTCAAAAGCTTATCCGTAATCCTCGCCGGACGGTGGTGCAAGTATATGACTATGCTTTTCTCTTTCCTTTATACAATATACCTGAAAGACAACGGTCTACAAAGCGTTGTTTTCTTCGCAAAAAAATCCCAAGCATTCAAGACTTTCGTCTCTGTATCTTTTAATGCATTGCATGTACCATATGCTAGTGGTCTGCTTTTATGCATAGATTAACACGAAGTTCAAAGACTTAGCATCTCAACTAGTGTGGCTCCAGCTGACAACATAAGAAGAATATAAGAAAACCTCTAGCAGAGGTGTAGCGCTCTTGCAATTAAACTAGTTACTTTGCATATTCTTCAAAAAATTGCTATGACATTTTCCCAAGCTTGGAGAAGGCTTTTAAAGAGCAACATCTCTGTAAGAGGGGGATGCCGAACACTTTATTAAAAGTGAGTGCAAGCGTTCCTGAAGCAAAACCGTTATGATAGAGCGGAGCTAAAACCAGCGAAAAAATTCTAACCTGCCCGAAGCAATGAATTTACAACTTTCATTTCAAGTACCGCATTTTTTGTTAAGGCAAAAACATAGAGTTTGAGCTTCTACATTTTTCTCCTGGTATGGAAAGCGATGGATGCAGAATTGGTGGAGTGGAAATAAAATCTCAATGTCTTACTGGCTACAGGTCCTTAAAAACTTATTTCGCTGCCCACTGTGATAGATAACATTTAATTGACCAGGTAAAGCGTGTGGCATGTGGTTTCAGGTTCTGTTCCAAGGACAGTCTTAACACCACTCTTGTTTCGCCTCATAGCGTCGTACGTACAATTACGTACTACGTACTACACCGAAGCAGTGTTTCAGTATCGTCACCTGTGGCTCAAGCAGCATGTTTGAAATGTTTGTGTGAGTATTGTTGTAGCTGATTATTCGAAATAAAAATGACGTTTATTTGCCAGCAGCCTTGTTTTGAGAGACATCGTAAGTTCCCAATTAATGACTGACACTACAGCAGGGGAATTCGGTAAGAGCGTATCAAAGGAATGTTGGAGTTTAGCTGCACGTAGTGCTACACTTGATAAATAATAATATTTACAAGTCTACAACCACGTGCAGAAAGAAATTAGCTTTTGGGTTTTTTTCAAATATAAAGGATACTGAAGAGGGTCCCAACAAAACTCACAAAGGTTTTGGAGTATCCTCAGCATAAACTTCCCACATAAAGAAAAAAGATAGACAACAGCGTTGATCAGTCTCATTTTGGGATGTGCCATTCTGCCATTCTGATTCTATCGATTTGAATGCGTAGTTGGCCATGCAATGACTTGCGGTGACCGTCTGAAGAAAACATATTCAAAAGTCCAATTTGACTTGAAAAGTGTCCAACTGGACGCAAAGACGGTAAATATAGTAGAGTACAACACTTACCTCTTAAAGCCATTGTCTTCTGGTGGAAACAATTTAATTCCGTGACAAGTCATGTCTTCGGCTAAGGCTCTGTCAAGAGCTGCAGTGTTATGCATTAGGTATTAAGTGAACCAGATCATTTTATGACGAAAATTCTCAAAATAAGCTGACCCACATAAGCCACTATGCATAACATAGTTTTTTTTAAAGAATCTCGGTTGGCTCCAAAATGGTACCACCACAACTAGTGCTTATATGATAATTCGATTTCTCGCACATAGAATACCTCGATCTCTAGTTCATTGGCAGTCAAGAAAATCGCATGCGCTATTCATGCCTTTAATTTAGAAGAGATTTTAAAAGAGCAGAGCAGTTTTATAAAATTAAAAAAAAACATTACTCATTTTACTATTGTTATCTTGAAGTTGTTGATATCAGTATACTCAAGTTTCGAGATACCGGTAGCAGACCACTGCTATGAAGGAATAATTTTTCTTCACATCATGGTAGCTCTGCACGAGAATCACGTAACCGTCCAATTTGGCGACAACTTTTACGACTAACGATTTTCAGGCGACACA
>OX375869.1:26501376-26587963 GCA_947359475.1 Heligmosomoides polygyrus bakeri | reverse complement strand
AGCCAGTGCTGAACGCTCGACAGACATCGGACAATGAAGCTTCTGTTCCTGCTCTCGTTGGTGGTGCTCGCCAATTGCTCGTACGAGGCCGACTTCGCCAGACGCCAGAGATGTTACGCACCGACTCACCTACCTGGACCACAGTGCATGCCTATGATTCCCAGGCAGGTTGTACCATCCGCCACTGAGGTGCTTATGGCTTCCCGATGTCTAAGCCGCGCCTGTTTTCAGCCATAGCGTTTATTTAAGTCGCTCCTTCGATTACCGTGCCGAGCCTTCCGCTTAGATCGGCTATAGGTGTGCAGTGAGGTTGGGCGGTAACTTCTTGTTCTCCTCGATCTCCAAATTCATATTTTCCGAACTCTTTTACGGCTAACAGTTTTTGTAAGTAAAAGCTGTTACGTCCAGAAAGTCTCTTAAAAGGAATAGCTGAAAAGTATTCCCAAGCCGGTAGTAATTGTAGCATTAGACCTGATAGGCTGTCCGAAGGCGGTTGCATTCATCTTCCTTATTTTCGTTCACTTTGCCTACTATTCGAGAGCAATTTGCCACTGTAATTGGAATGACGAGTTCTCAAGAGGATTACTAGGACCATTACAGGTATGGGTGCTACATACGGGGTAAGAGAGCAAAATCCACAGCCAAGCAAAGCCTCGCTTTAGAGGCGGGTGGGCCGCTAAACGTCCTGGTATGTGTCTATAAAGAGAGGTCAGATACTGAACCATTGTCACGCTCAACAGCTCTATGAAGTATTTATAGCCTTATGGAAAACCCACTTCAAAGGTCAAAAAGCTGGGAAGACTTTTTCACTCTTTGCAAGGCTTCCAGGGGACAGACTCAGCAAGCGCTTACCGCCCTCTAACGGTGAAAATGACGCCAAATCCGATGCTGGTGAATGTGATATCAGGGGTTTGACGGTATTTTCACCGTTAGAGGGTGGTAAGCGGTTGATAAATCTGGCCCCAGATGTCAATCTGTTAGTTTCAGGTACACGTTCGACAAAGAACAGGGTTGCATCCAGTTCATTTATGGAGGATGCAATCCTTCTCCGAACAACTTCGAAACCCTTGAAGAATGTCGCGAAGCATGTGAAATCATGCCACGCTCCAACTAGCTGTTCAACAGTTATGGATGTGGCGCATAAGATCAGAGACGGAGGCGTTGTTGTCTTTGTGTGAACAAAGAAGTGCTTTATCTAGCGTTAGATATCAAGGCAAAACACTTACTGAAGCAGGGCAGGTTTTTCTAAAACTACGCAGAAGGAGCCCAGGGACTTACTCGATCTAAAAACAGGCAAATAACGGAAACTTTCCGAAGAAAGAACACCAATCGTGGCTACAATCATATTATTCTCAGCAGCAGAATAGTGAAGGTTCTTCATAATGATGCGCTCACAACTTCCCAGCTGCCTATACTGCCTTAACCCAAGCTGCCGTTTTAGGGCGACAGACTTAGCGGCTGAAGTTTCTCCTGCCCTTGCTCGCCCACGTTTGAGTATTCGACATTTCCAATAATACCATTCTGTTTACTACAAAAAGCTCTACCGAATCGTGTCAATCTTGGCCAATTTGGGAAAAATCGACTTTTTGACAATATCGCCTCGAGGACGAGGGCGCTGTAGGCCGAGCCTGCGCTGATGATGACGTCACCGAAATATTTTCAAAATTGTCCAAGTTGGGCAACGTTCGGTAGAGCTCTTGACGGTGAATCGAACGGTGTTACTTAGAGTAGCGAGAACGGTAATATGAATGAGAAAGGGCACCGAGAACATCGAGCGTTGATGTGCCAAATTACGCCCGCGGGCGTGTTTGGAGCGCAATAACTCTGTCAATTTTGATTCCTTCCCGCTACGGCTTGTGGGTTTTGTAGACAGGAACAAGGTCTAGTAGCAGTCTGAAGAAACTTGGCCAGATTCACCTCTACTGTGCTTCTTTTATCGTTTAGAACTTCACAATCACGCGAAAGATAAGTGACATCAGTCGGTCACGAATCTATTGATTGCACAATTTAAATGAGATCAGGAGCCCCATTTTTCAGGACGGATTCTGTGGACTGACCAAGCAACATTCAAGTTGAATGGAGAGGTTAGTCGGTATACAACTACTGGGCAAAGAAAAAAGGTAAAATAAGCACGGCACAGATTAATCTGGCCAAGTAGTAACAAGATTGTAACAAGCATTCAGCTCATGCACAATCAATCGAGTCTGATATGCAAGTTTTCAGACAGTTGCATGGCGCAATCTTGACTGTTTGCAAGCCCCAGAAATCTCGTTACTCCTTGCTTTCGTTTGAGTCTCAAACATCTTTCAATACACACAGTCGCGCCTCCTCCGACTGCGCTACACGCTGGGGCGCGTGTAGCGCAGTCGGAGGAGGCGCGACTGTCGCGTGCACCCGATACCAGGTTCCTGGTTCGGATTTCCCGCCCAGGCCAACCAAGCCTTCCATCCCTCCGGGGTCGGTGAATTGGTACCAGACTTGTCTGGGAAGGATAGAGCGCTGACTTGTTCATCGGCTGGCCACCGCAAGTCATTGTATGGCCAAATACGCATTCATGTCGCCTCCACGACATCCCGTAGAAGTAGAATGCGCTGGCGCATCCCAGAAGGGATTGAGTAACGCCATCCTTTATCCTTTATCCTTTATCCTTTAATAAGCATAAGCGTTGGTGAGGTTCAACAGCTCTCTAACAGTATAATCCGGCTCAAATCCGAGTTGGCTGATAATTGCCCTTTCTGCACCCAGCCGAATTACTAGGCTGGGGGTCGGACTCGACCTGAGCCCAGCGTTCGGCGGCGGGATCAACGGTGACTCCACTGTGTTCGCATCTGGATATCGTACCCACTGGCGGTGTGATACTCACAGCAATGATCGATCTTTTGAGAACCCTTCGACGTTGATCCCTCGCCTTTGAAGTCGCGTTCGATCCTATCTTAACATCTGCTAAACTGCAAACTTCCGATTTATTTAGTTAGTCCAAAAATTATGTCGGATTTGAACTGTCACATTTAATTTAGAATATCCCAGCAGAACGACTTTTTTGGTGGAACAAAAGTTGCAGTTTCTGAATGTCTTCCCCGATAATATGCTAGGAATAGTATACCGTTAAAAAAATTCTGTTATTATTTGAAAGGTTCTAACCACTGCTGTTAGTGAAGTTTTTTAAGATGTTTGAGACTCAAACGAAAGCACAGAGTAACGAGATTTTTGGGGCTTGCAAACAGTTAAGATCGCGCCATTATCGCGCCACCAGTCTGGAAACTTTGCGTTTCAAACTCGACTGATTGTGCATGAGCTGAATGCTTGTTACAATCTTGTTAGAACTTGGCCAGATTAATCTGTGCCGTGCTTATTTTAGCTTTTTTCTTTGCCCAGTAGCATATACCGATTAAACCGCTCCATTCAACTTGAGTGTTGCTTCGTCAGTCCACAGAATCCGTCCTGGAAAATGGGGTTCCTGATCTCATTTAAATTGTGCAATTAATAAACTCGCATGTCGCTTATCTTTCACGTGGTTGTGAAGTTCTAGACGTTAAAAGAAGCGCATGGCGCATTCCATGCCGCTCATCAGAAAATTTCTATTTTCTTAGGCTTTCATATGTCCTAACTCTTAATACATCGCTTTTCTTTAGACTGCTACTAGACCTTGTTGCTGACTACAAAACTCACAACCCGTAGCAGGAAGGAATCAAAATTGACAGAGTTATTGCGCTCCAAACACGCCCGCGGCGTAATTTGGCATATCAACGCTCGATGTTCTCGGACCCTTAGTCGTTCAGATTACAGTTCTCGCTACTCTGAGTAACACAGTTCGATTCATCATCAAAAGCTCTATCGAATGGTGCTCAACTTGACCCAAATTTCGGTGACGTCATCGTCAGCGCAGGCTCGGCTTATGGCGCCCCGTGCTCGATGCGAAAAATGTCAAAAAATCGATTTTTTCCCAAATTGGTCGAGATTGACACTATTCGATAGAGTTTTTCGTGGTGAATCATTATTGGAAGTGCGAATACTCAAAGCTGGGCGAGCAAGGGCGAAAGATTTTTTGAGGCTTGAGAACTTGAAATTGGCTGACAGCTGCTCGACCTGTTTAAATCTATGAAAGAAAAAAGGACATTCAACTTCTCATAATATGTGAGCTGGTTCCTTCGTCATGTTCGCTGTTAACTAGGAATTGAAGCCTGATCTTCGAAGAATCCATGTCATAGAACAGGCCGACACTTCATACACAGTAAATTTCGCAGTGTCTACTATCAAAATGATAGCCACGCTCTACAAAACACAGATCTGATAAAGAAATTTTGCGATAGGATACTTTTTAAAACTCTTTAGCTCTATAAAGATGGGCCAGTGGCGCTCGCGGAGAGGTCGTAAATCAATTAGCGGACGTTTGAGAGGACGAGCTCCACAACTAAATCAAGAGTATCCAATTTTACAGTTCATGCAGGTAGCTGGATTGGTAGAAGGGAGGTGAACCTAATGGTGTAATTCAATTTCCATATAATTGAATTTAAACGAAGTTATGGCACTGCGACGGTTTGCGACGGAAAAATCTGTCGCAATGCGTCGATTGTTCACGAATTAGGAGCGGTATTGTACTATCCATTTTCCCTATTCAAACTTACACCTGAGACTCTTCCCTGGTAACATTGAAGCACCGGTGCTATCCAGACTTTCCCTTTTATACTGCGTTTTATACCTGTGAACGGCTGTTTCATCACATGCTCGACGTAAGATTAAATAAAAACATATGTACCGAGATAACAATCAACCTGTCTGACTACAATATCTTACGAGGAGAACACCTTGTGGAAAGTGGCTTACCTTCCGCAAACCAAGTAATAAAATCATCATACACAGAGACAGTAGTAAAACAAAACACGTAACAGAAACAGTGAGTCTTCTTCATAAAATCCGAGCAAATGTCCAAGAACGTTTTAAAGCGAAGGCCTTACGCACGTTTGCCTAACCGTAGAAGGATGCCTACGCTTGTTGGAGTTAGCATAACGCTACCAGTTATGAAAAAAATGTTGGCTAAACTTCCCACTCTAGACTTGCGCCCAGATATTGTAACTTTCATAAAACTACTTGTCGTATTTCGCAGAAATGCGCTGCCTATGAACATATACTTGTTTATTCATTTATTTCGTATCACTCAGCACACCTACCGCAACTTGGTTCGAAGCTGCATGGTTGTCATATTTACTTCCAGAAGTGGTTCCTCGATTGCGGTCGGGACGTTCCCCCTCACTCGGATGCTATGACCTCGAATGTAGGTTCCTTGAAATGAAGCATACGCTACTAGACCGCTACAGCTCCAACATACCTGCAGCTTTTTCGAGTCCTTCATAGTCGAAGGAGGGCAACCGTAAAGTGCCATATGCGCACGTCATTCCGTGAAGGAATGACCTGCGCATATGGTTAGGAACCCTCGCATCATGGGACAGCAGCTGACTCTTTCGTAGAACTCAGGGAAGGGAATGGAGACGGAAATCACTATCGCTCCATAGGGCCGTATGGCTTTGAGACCTTGCTTTTTCCTATCAGCGATAAGGATAACATTTAAAATCTTATCGTTGGACCAAAGTGAGGTGAAATTTACAAAAAAATCTTGATAAACACTTATTTTGATCATTTTCAGTCTCCACTACTATCTACGTAATTCTGAGAATGGCTTTTTGTTGAATTGGACAGCTTGGACAGCTTACCGTATTTGCCCGAAAGAGAATTTTTGACTTACTTCTTTATTTTCTTTCCTAACCTGAGAACTCGACAATGTTGTTGTGTTTGAACCGCACAACTCCAGCCATGCGTGCAAGGGGGCATCATCGTGACGTCGTCTTCTCTTGCCCATCTTTCTTACTGTAGCTTTAAATTTCATCGAAATACTAGAGCTTGGTTTATCAGCACATGGAAAGCACAGCATCCTCTATTTCTGTGAGCTGTGCATCGAAGAAATCCATACCTAGGAGAAAGAAATCGGGTCGAGGGGGTCACCATGTAGGCCTGCAAAATGGTTCGTTCTTTTTGAAGCCAGAATTTTTTGCAGTACTGATGTGTTCTTCCCCTACAGTAAACTGAGAGAGGCCATTTATGTATAACTGAACATACATATGCCTTCCTACCGAGGCGCAAACCACTGACTAGGGGTGATTCCCCGGACTATTTCGCCAAAAGCGCCTCCCCCCCCCCCCCCCCCCACAAGACAATCCCTCATAGGCGTGGATCTCTTCGATGTGCAGCTCACGATAGGGGAGCGTGTTGCGCTTTCCGGCGCAGTGCAAGGAAGAGGGAGCAGCCCATCAGCACTCAAACACAAGTACAAGGTGACGCGGCATTTTCCGCTGTGAACGAGACTGTACCCCTTTGGTTGGCCGTGACGTACCGTTTGACCTAGGCCTCTTTCGCTGCAAGTTGCACTACGCCTACGTAAGCGTCAGTTTGCAGAGAATGTGGGAAATTCCACGTCATCATATCCGACTGCTACGCTCAAGGCGGTCGAAGCCCACGGGCTGCTCCCCTCCTATCATTCCGCCCGCTTCCCTAATCGCGGTCCACCCCATGTCTAGGATTCCGCTGGAATATGGTACTCTAGAAGGAGCAAGGTTCTCATCACTACAGTGCACCCTCCTCCCACCTCACACGCATTGCGCCCACTGCCCCCCCCCCCTCCCCTCCTTCTCCGAGCCGCTCTGTGCCTGGACCGCACCCGGAGTTCCTTCTCTTGAATAATTCTATATTCACAGAACCGAAATGTGTCATTGTCATTGTCATTCAGTTGAGTGATAATTTCTCCTCTCTGAAACACTTTACTGAGTCCAATTCTCTGCTCCCCAGAAGTAGCCTGCTTCATTGAAATAGCAGCTGTGAAGATGGCGACGTCTCACCCTCGTGCGTTGATGACGTGGCCTCAGTACGATGCACGGGTAGATTTTTAATTGCATGGTACGGGGCTCTAGCATTTCGGAACTACTCCACATGCACAACAGAGGAACCAATTGGGAGAAACTCATTAATGGTGTCTGCTTCAAGAGTCGTTATTCGCTCGCCTGTAGAAGTGAATCTGTGCAGCAGCACATCGACGTCACCGATCAGTCTTGCACTTACGATTAGCAATGAGAAAAACAAAAACTCACTCCTAGCGGAAAGAGGTGCAGGTCTATAAGAGTGGCCCAGATATGTTTTTTTTTTCACCGCAAAACCCATTTAATTTCTCCGAAAGTACTAAAACATTAAATAAAATCACCAAGGACGTAAATCTGCATGTTAATATCCTATTATATACAATCGAGAACGGTCGACACGTAGTAGAACGTCTACTGAGTCACCAGGCACGTTGCACAACTACACCCCCCCCCCCCCTCCGTCAACTCATTGTTTCTTCCTTCACATTTGTAGGCTGGGGTGGAAACAGTTTACATTGTAGATCCTATCCTAAGCGAGAACCAACGTTTGTTTGTCTGCCTATGTGTTTGTTTGTTTGTATAGGAGTCGAGTGTTGAGTGTTGGAGAAGTGTGCTGAGGGAAAGTGAGGGGTGGGGGAGGTTTGTAGTTGAGCAACGCGCCTGGCGACTCAGTAGACTAGACATTGGATCCGACGCCGACTCGGATAATTCCGATTCGCCTTTTTTCCAAACCCTGGTTAAGATCATTCTGCGAATAATGGCGTCTTTGAAGAGCTTGCATCCTAGGACAATTCGGATAGGAGCTATTTTCAGCAGATGAATTTTCAGAAAATATAGACAGACATTTTTGATAGGAAAACTGGTATCCTATCCGCTTCGGACATCCGATGTGAGATCCAAAGATAAAACAGTCATGGATTATCTGTAAGTCTTTACTGTTGAAGCTACTTTCATCTGAATCTTTCGAAGATCCTGAGCTTCTCAAAAATGTTATTATTCGTATGCACTTTTTAACCGGTATTGAAAAAAATGACAAATTTCGAATTATCCGAACCAGTGTCAGATTCAATGTCTACAGTAGACGTGCCGAACACGTTGCCCAACCTGAGAACGCCTATGATAAAGTTACGGAAGTGAAAAACGAATTCATGCAAAAGTACGGCTTGGCACTCACAGCGTGACTCGTCGTCTGCCTGACGCGGCAGTATACCAAAGGGCAGGTTAGAGATATTGCAAGGTCGCGCGATGCGCAAAAGTGCGAGAGACGGCATTAGGCACATCGAAGCACTGGTTAATACTAGGAGAACATTTATGCATGGTTTCGCTATGGAAGGCCTATGTACATGGTGAACTTTCTGGACTTACGGTTACCAAAGCACTATTCGGTTGTTCATTACGGTGTTTATTTTGAAAACCCAAATGCCTCTAATGTTTTTTTTTTTTGTCGAACAATCTTTTGCAGCATCTGGTATCGTACGCCTTACCTTAAAGTTTCCACCATGCGCACCAATTCCGTGCCTTCTAATTGTACTGTTGAGCAATTCACATCGATCAATCGGTAGATCTGCTCAAGTGTTGTAAGAGCCTTTCGTATTTCTCGAACATATTGAGTCCTCAGATGCGCAGCACTTGCTCTGATGGGTTGCTCCAATCTGTAAACGATCCTCTGTGCTATCATAAAAACAAATAACTTGAATTAAACACTGCTGCAAGCACTGTTTATCGTAGGACCTATGCTGAATCAACTGCTTTCCGATGTTGTCGTTAGGAATGTTCACTAACACTACCTCATTTCCGTTGTGCCTGTATAATTGCTCTTTTTCAGCAGCAACTATCACCATCACCACCTATATATAAAAGAGTTTGTCCGTCGAGTGCTCTAACCTAAGTGAGACCCCCCCTGCATCATCCACAGCGGGGGCGGTTGAGTGATCTAACCTAAGTGAGATACGCCGCATCATCCACAGCAGGGGCGGTCGATGATCTAACCTAAGTGAGATTCGCCGCATCATCTACAGCGCTCTCAAAAAAATTTTTTATTGAACGTGGGATGTTGCTTCAGCAGGGAAGCCGTACTCTTTTACTGCTTAACACAACAGCACCTACGCGCGTTTCTGAGCATCCAGATTTAGAAGCCGAGTTCGTGCCATTAGCATGAGAGACCACTAAAGGGGGTAAGAGTAGAAGGCGGACCTCGAGGGTGGAGAACCGACAGCGACCAGGAGGGAGTGACCTGGAGGAGGCATCAGGATGGGGGTCACTAAGGGGAACAATGAAGCAGGCTAGGAGGTGGCACCAAGAAGGGTTTAGACGAGTTACCAATAAGGGGGAGGGAGGAGGGGCAGTAAGGAGGACTAGCAAGGGGATCCATTACCAGTATGGGAGACCGGATTGATGATGATAGATTTAGAAGATGTGACTCCTTTGACGCGGAATGGGCGTTCGCTCGCCGTCGTCATATCGTGAGCGTCAGAGGGTTACTTAATTGGGGTAGAGTAGTAAGGATAATCCCGAGGGGGAGGGAGGGATCTACCTGGAAGAAGGAACTTGGAGGCGGGACCACGATGGGGAACCAACAAGAGAGGAG
The DNA here is from genome assembly GCA_947359475.1 of Heligmosomoides polygyrus bakeri. NCBI lineage: Eukaryota > Metazoa > Nematoda > Chromadorea > Rhabditida > Heligmosomidae > Heligmosomoides > Heligmosomoides polygyrus. The sequence continues at coordinate 26,578,471 of OX375869.1, read as the reverse complement.
CCATAAGGGAATTCATACGGTGAGCGAGGAATCTTCCATAGCCTCTTCATGCTCGACACAGCGGCGACTGCGCGCGCTTCTGAGCTTCTGTATTCGGAAGACGGGTATTCTGGGCTTCTAGATCCAGAACACAGGCCCCTACATCGCACAACAAGCGTCCTGATTCTGAATCGTGTCACCGACGTCTGCCATGAGCATGGGAGGATCACTAAGGTCGTGGTGAAGAAGGGCAGTAAGGGGAACCTTTAGGAAGGAAAGGCACAACCTGGAGGAGTCGTCAGGACGGGAAAACCAGCAAGAAGAGACTAGTAGTGGTCAATAGTAGAAACAAAGAAGTGGGCCAGGAGTTAGGACCAGGAAGGTAGAGGACTAAAGAGGGAAGGGAAGACCAGTAAAGGCGAACCAGAAATTAGATCGCGTTAGAAGAAACGAGTGAGGGGGAACTCGGCTTCGGAAGGCATGTCAAGGATATCTGGAAACGCTAACTGTTCAGCATGAGAATGGTTGTGGAGGAGCAACATGAGGGAAAGAAGTACTGCGCATCACAAACCAATGACGTTACTGGCCGGTCCGGAGAGAACGTTTATGGCAAAGGTACCGAAGTGGTGAAGGGCTTGACGCCGACAAAGTGCGCTCGGCGAATTTTATGTTTTACAAAAACTATTTTCCATAGGTCAGTGATGCTGCAAAGTCGCGCGAAGCGCGCAAATGCGAGACATGCCATTGAGCCTGCCGGAGAACTTGTCGTAGAATAAGAAGAGAACGAGAGGCAACTTGTTTATTTACGTAGGATATTTCACGAGATAGCATGAGATCAATGCGACTCAATACCCTATATCCATTTCAAATGGCTGGATCTGAAGCCAATCCAAAGGACTTTCGACAGGTCGCTGCAATTAACAACCTTCGATCGAATCGTGTTGCTGACAACAATAGCTCGAAAGAGCGGAGTGCATTTAACGGGCGTGAATCAACACATTATTCGTTTTTACCGTACTACCCTAACGGCTTTTTCAATACAAATAACCTGTAAATTCAACTGTTGTCCCGTTGGTCATCGAGTTGCTCGACCAGGACACAGCAACATCTCCACTCGTCGCTGGTATGTGTGAGAGCACTCCAGTGGAACCCTCTCGCTCTAGGAAGACAACAGGCGTCATACCTTCTTCGTCTCCTCTACGACCTCTCAAAAACTACTCAAGCTTCTCCTTTTCTCCTGTCTAGCTCCGGAACTACATCGTGGGTTAAGGAAATTTATCCGCTTTTCGTAAACATCGTTTTCGATTCTCTAGTCCAACGTTCCCACCTACACATTTGAAGTGGCCAGTGTTTTACTGAGTTCTTAGATCAAAAGGGCCACGGGCCCTGGAAGGGGGGGGGGGTTCGGTAGCGCACCGTCAGCACGTGCCCACGTGCATGCGTGCGCGCTGCTGTATGGGAAGCAACAGAAGGGCTCTGCGGCAGCGAGTCGGTGGCTCAGCAGGGTGCAGGACCACTTGGCAGGTGCTGGGTCAGGTGTTCGACTACCGTGCTGTGCAAAAATTTTGCATTTTTTCATGATTGCTGCTTTCTTTACCAATTTGCTTCCTACACATCTCCTCCATATTTATTTCACTCTAGATTGTCAAATAAGGATCAAATTCGTACTCAACGCGAGGCCTGGGCAAAAACGGTGACCATGACCTTACCATTAATCACCTTCGCCTACTGTAATTTAACACACGCCATGGTAATACGCAAAACGGATGTCAGATTCTTGATTACCATCCCAAATAACCCCCTGGGAGAACATTGGGCAAAATCGGTGATTTGACTTCGACGGCCCTGGTCACCCGCACCTACCGTAACCTACCGTAATCGGCCGAAATTTGAAAATCGGATGTCAGATTCGTGATCACCATCCCAACTAACCCCCTGGGAGAAGTTTCGGCGAAATCGGTGATTATGACTTTTACGGCCATAGTCACGCAGTACTTGCTGTGACCCGCACCTGCTGTAAGGTCATTGTTTAACATTCGCTGAAAAATACAGAACAAGGTATAATTCAGAAACTGAGAAAAGTGAGTGAAGCACTTCGTAATGGTGTGTATGTGGTTGACCGTGTTGAATCCTCTCCGAAATCCTGCTTGCTCGCATGGCTGTCCTTCGTCCAACGTTCTGCTGATCCTATTCAGGATAACTCGAGTGAGCAGCTTGTAGACTACGGACAGCAGGCAGATCGGGCGATAGTTGCCAATGTCGTGCACGTCTCCCTTCTTGTACAGTAAGACGGTACTGCCGGTCTTCCACTGAAATGGAACCTTGCACTCCGACAGGTAGCGCGTGAAGAGCCGCGCCAGGGTGTGCGTGTCGGATCTAGGAATGGAAAACAGAGGGGAGCAGGCATCCATCCTGCGTAAGATGGCATGGGGCAGGTGGACATGGTTATCGAAGAGATAGGAGTAGAGGTCGTTGATGGCGTCAGCAAACCTAATTCCTGTGAGACATAATCTAGTCAGCAACATGCACTAAACGGCAGTAGAAATGTGAACAGGCCCTAATTCACACGACTGATCCCTGTCGTTCTTCGATTCATCTCCGATAGGGTCAATCCTGAACTCTAGAGAGCTATTATAAGGAACAACTGCAGGAGGACGTTGTCTTACGGAAGCACACCAAGGACAGCAGGTACCGTTGGCTCGAAATCTATGGTGGTCGGTGCCTCTCGCACTTACCAAAAATAGTTTAGGCGTTTGCTCAAGCGACTACTGCATCGATTGACGTGTACGTAAGGCCAAACCAAATGCAAATCAAGAAGAAGCGAAAGAAACTTCGAGTATGGGACCTAATTGCAAACCAGCCCTCTTGGAAGGCATAGGACTGATACGCATAACGGACACACCCCTTTGAGGACAAATGCAACCTCAAATTCGTATCGGTTACGATTTCGGTTATTGTGGAAGATATTTCGGCAAGAACATAGTAAGGGGATCTTGTTATTCCCCTTTAGCGCTTGTCTCGCTTAGGACCTGTTCATACTTCGCAACAGCAGCGATAGAGCGAAGAGAGCGCAGCACGCGGAAGTATGAACAGACGACAGCATCGACTGGAGCGACTAGAGTGACTGGAGCGCCAGCGTGGCGCTCGAGTACAAACACTTTTCGCCGGCGCACTCTCGGTTTAATCGATATTTTGCACTGCGACGAATCGCTCTTGTCGCGAAGTATGAACAGACCCTAAGGCCTGAGTTATACTCCCGCGGGAGCATCCGCGGAAGGGCGGGAATCGCGCTGAGACTCCTCACCTGGCCAATCGCCGCGCCTCGCCACGCCCGCCTCCGCCGTGCACCATTGGTCCGCGGACGTTCCGCGGATGCTCCCGCTGGAGTATAACAGAGGCCTAAGGCCTGAGTTATACTCCCGCGGGAGCATCCGCGGAAGGGCGGGAATCGCGCCGAGATCCCTCACCTGGCCAATCGCCGCGCCTCGCCATGCCCACCTCCGCCGTGCACCATTAGTCCGCGGAAGGGCGGGAATCGCGCCGAGATCCCTCACCTGGCCAATCGCCGCGCCCCGCCACGCCCGCCGTCCGCGGTGCACCATTGGTCCGCGGACGTTCCGCGGATGCTCCCGCTGGAGTATAACAGAGGCCTAAGGCCTGAGAATATGCTCCCGCGCTACGGCCGTCGCTTGTCGTCGTGCAGTGCACAGCGATGAGCGACGGTCGCGGAGGGAAAAGCGCCCGTCGTGCACTATTTTTCCACTTGTTTCAACTGCTTTTCGCGAGGCATCGCTGTCGCTATGCAATGTCACGTCGCTACGGTGGACGGGAGTATACCGTAGGCCTGATTAAGCAGTAGGGGCATCGATTTATCGGGAATTGATGCCCATATGCTCAATCACGGCTGCCGCTGCCGCCACTGCCGAGTGTGCATGCGACTTTAGTAACAGGTTCCGCATTTACGGCATGTTCACGCTACTTTTCGCAACCAACTCCTTGATTGGAACGCAGCCTAAGCGCTGATGCAACGCGTCATGCCTGCGCTGCTTTGCTCGCCTTGACCGCCTTATAGGGACATCATGATTAAGGCCAGCTTTCACGCGGTGTCGTTCATGCGCAAAGGATGTGGAGTTACTATCACAGACACTGCGCAGTTCCTCATATATCAAGTCGACACCGAAACTACGCTGTACGATCGTTGCGAGCTCGGACGCATAGCTGTAGTCGCATCTTCGTTCCCATTACGCTGAGACGCCTTACAGTTTCTTTAATCACTACCAGTATTCTTGCGCTTGGTATCTTCTTGTCTCTTCACTTGTGCCTGGTATCCTCTTGTCGCAGAACATTCCCGTTAGAAACCCGGTAATAGATAGAACCGAAATGAATGGCCTTCGGTTACGAGTGACTTTCTGTTTGTGACTTTTTTGAACTGCACAATGGTCGTTGACATTAGCGCACCGCATGCCATGTTCACCTCTATTGGTGCACTAATGTGGGAAATCATGGACCCTCGAGACGAATCCCATTAAAGAGTACGTTTATCCTCCTTTGTTTCTACGCTGTGTTCGTAGGCGATGGTGTAACGACTTTTACTTACCCATCTTTACCATCTTTACTTTTAGCATTCATTTTCCCTTGAAGACAAATCCACCGGCGCTGACTTTGTCATGCATTTGTTAAGCTACCTCTATACCAAAACGGAAGCCTCGGCTTGCACCACCGGCAAGACCAATTCCACGCTAGCGTCCAATGATAAAACGTATTTACATAACCGGCTGCTATACTCCTTACCTATTAGTTAGGATCTAATCGATACAAAAAGACAGACTCAGTTAAATGTAATGGTGTGAAAACGTATAATGATTTCCTTTGATAATAAAAATAAATCAACCTTTATAAAAAATTGATAGCTAGCTCCCAAAAACAGTTGCGTGGTTAGGAACTCTAAAACAATTCTGTTTATTGCTCAATCTTAATCCAGAGCGAAAATGGACAGATGGAAATTGAAATCCCCATGGAGGAGGGAGAACCACTCGGAGCAACACCTAATGACAAGCTTGTAATTACTAAAATACAAGGCGGGACTATTGCTGAAGGTAAACTTAAGGTATGTTTTTCTTTATTACACTTGGATGACGATCATTCGAAAAAAACCTTTTACAGATAGGTGACCAGATTCTCAAGGTCAACGGTCAACCGATTTCTGATCAAAACAACTTTTTTAATGCGCTGCGTTTTGCGCCGCCAGTCGCACGACTTACAATTATTAGGTGAGCTGCCGATTTGGATCTACTGCGAAGCTCCTCTTGATATTTCATTTATTGTAGTTTCTATGCAGAATAAGGGGGAATGATGGCATGAACCAAGATCTAAACGCACCTAAAGAAAGGCACAGATAAGATTTTGGAAGCTCCCTGACATTGCTCCAATATCGCATGAATCGCGGCCGTGGGCATACGCAAAGAAAGGGGACAAAAACTACGAGATTCTGCGCCTAGCCGCTGCAGCGAGTGACGCTGAACACATGGTAGTACGTGACATAGCTTTGGACCAATGTGTACCCCCTACCCCCAAACGATTTGCTCGAATGGGAGCTTGAAACTGAGGAACCGTCTCGCGACCGTGCGTAGCGAACAGCTCAATCCTCACAGGATCATTGGCAAAGTGTGCTTGCACTGTCATTCCAAGGTATTCGAGAGTTAAAAACAAAACGGTGAGGCATTTACCGTTCTTCATGCCGAATGCATGGTAGGAGGCGCCAGCTGTAACGTGCCTTCCGAGGCGAGGTTTCCGGCTGCGAGTCGGCGAAATGACACCACATTGTCTCACCGCAAAGATGCAACACTGCACAGCAAGTCATGGCATATCCCAAATACGCATTCAAATTACATCCACGACGTCCCGTAGATATAGAGTACGTGGGGTATCCAAAAACTAATTGGTTGACCCCAACATTTGCCCATTATCCTTGATGTCGTACAGAGAGGGTGACACATTTTGTTCGCATTGAAAAGTCCACGAATGTCAGTGTCATTTCGTTCCTTGAAAAGCAACTAACGGAAGATCCGAAATAGTGCCTGTAGGGAAAACAGTGGTGTGAATGTGGAAATATGAATGTGAGTGTGAAAATGTGAAAGTTTCCTGCTATGTTGTTTTTTCATAGTCTGGGGGGAAGGGTCGCATGACATCAATGGACAACCTTAATTGACTATCTTGACCTTGCTTTCTCCTAGCAGGATTGACCCTAAGAATTTTCTGCGGTGATTACTGAGTGATCACAATAAAACAGTTCGTTGAATCAACTGAAGCTGAGTAAAAATGCTGATCCATCGGTAACTAAATTTGTGACAGAAGATGCTTTAACGGCGACTACCTAAGTATATAAATGGTGCCATCTTCCAGAGATAAGAAGAAAGCGGAAGAACTCGAGTCGCGCATTCGCATCCCGGAGGATCGTGCAAAGCTTATACAACGTCGGGATGGTTACATGTACTTTGTGAGTAAGATATGCTTGTGTTCGTATACTGCATATGCCAGTGCCAGTGTTTCTTCAGATGGCTAAATTGGTATGGGTGCCGAATGGTCCAAAGTTAGGCCTCGGTATCAAGCACTTCCAAAATCGTGTGCTGGTTTCCCGCTGCGATCCAGGTTCACTGTCTTCCACTCAGCTAGCGGTAGGTTCCTCCCACTTTGAAATCCATGATGTTGCTCACTGCAAGCAACAACGTCGTTCTTCAAATCAGTTTCTTTAAGCCTCAATTGGCTGGTATCGAGGTTGTAAGCTGTCACAACGATGTCTTGTTGCGATCAAAACTTCTATCGTTTCTATCAAGACCATCAGCTTAACTGGTCCCATGCTGATATCAGCGGCCAGCTCATCCCGGATACGGGTGGGTGCTGATCGGTCCCACGAGGTGTGGATGTTGCGTTCGATCAAACGGCGCCGGTGGTGTAATGGCGTAGAGCATTCCCGCCCGGTCAGAGGGAGGTGCGGGTTCGAGTCCCGCCTGGCGCTAGAAGTTTTGATCGCAACAAGACATCGTTGTGACAGCTTACAACGTCGTTCTTCTCTTTTATTCAAGGTAGGCGACCACATTATCGATATTGATGGTGTGCCAGTAACGGACAAGGACGTTGCAAGGGATCTCCTAATCAAAGCTCTGCAAGTGAGCATACAATTTAATCTCCAGTACCTTTCAACTAAGGGTATATATAAACAAGTTGATTAAGGAGAAAAAAGAGGTTTCGTCCGTGATTGAACGTCCAGAAACAATGGAGGCGAAGCACTGGACTCAACAAGCTCTCGTCACGCAGGTACTGTTCGAAAAGGAGCTCCATTCATTTCAAAGTTGAGATCACGAAATTCTTTGAAGGTCTGCCAGCCCCCATCTGTGCAGATGAACTCAGATGTACGCGCCATAGCAGCACGTGAACGAGCCAGAATAAAGCAACCAAAGAAGGTACTCTGGTTCTCTTTACGGATCAATCCGTCTAGAAGTACAGCTTCACACTGGCATTTGTTATGAAAGTAAGGGTTCAATCCCAATGGGGGAACTCCATACTCACGTCGAAACACTACATAAAGATGAATACTTGTAACATAACGTTCCTACCTGAATCCCTACTGTAGCTACTGCAGTCTTCCTCCTGAAATAAAGAGGAAATTTAGACGAAAAACGCCGGACGAAAAGACGAGAAAAAGTTGCGTCGACAGGTTCACCGTGGCGATACGTACAGTGATAGCCGTACAGTGGCCGTGGGTCGATACGTGGAGCCCGCAAGCGTAGGTCGATACGTGGAGCCCGCATACATCCCTGTACGTATCGCCACGGTGAACCTGTCGACGCACACACATGCGTTCCGGCCCGAGGCCGCCGTGGCACCCCCTCATTGGGATTGAACCATAGTAAGAATTAACGGTATCGCGACAGTCTGCGCTGGAAAGTTGTATACCAAGGAAGACATTTCAAATTGTATTAATAGTTTTACATACATTTTAAACTAGACATTTTAGACCGTTGACAATAATCAAAAGACCGTTTCTTTTCAGCAGCCACAATCTATACTAAGGCCACCGTCGGGCAACAAGAGCGTCACAATAAGCGATCAGGTCTTTTCACATATCATTGCGTCTGACAACGAAGGACGTCAGCTGAGACCAGTTCGAAAGTGAATCGCAAGCAGCGTTTAATAAACACCACATTTCAACATGTTTGTCTCGTCTTGTATCACCACTCACAGTTGACGATGTTGCTCTATCCGACTGCTGTTAAGCGGCTTTCACACTGCCGTTGTTGCTGTTGCGCAACCGATGCCGTAATGATGAAGCATACTGCAGAGACGCAGAGGAGCAACAACAGCAACGAGGGGGCTTTCACACTGCTGTTGCCGCAACCCCGCATCGGCAACACCGGCATCGGCTGCGCAACGGTTGCGCGGCCTCAGCAACAAGGAATGATCGCCATCATTCATTGCTGCTGATGCTCGTCAACGGAGGCATATCACAGGTCTTATCGCATTATCTTATCACACGCGTTGCGGCTGCAGCAAGCATCGAACTCCACCCCTTTTTCGTTGCTCGTTGCTGCAACAGCAGCAACGGCAGTGTGAAAGCCGCTTTAGGCTTTTGTTATACCACCGCTCACCCCGAGCGACGCCTAATGCTCTCATACCGATTCCATCGCGCCTCCCAATCGAAATGAGAGCATATCATCAGACGTCGCTCGGCATGAGTGGTGATACAACAAAGGCCTTATCCTGTTACATTCGGTGGATTCAAAAATAGCACAACAGCTTCGAAGTCGTGCATTTGAAGTATAGACGGCTTCACATCAGGAGACATGTGACGTAGGATGACGGTGAGACTAAGCTCCCTTTCCCGGTGTGAGCTAGTAGCGCTTTTAGTGATGGACTGGAAGTGAACTAAATTCCAAGGAATTTGGTAACTCAGACCTTCTGACCACAAGAGAAAGGGGAATCCGCCGTAAGAGAAGTCGCATAAGGCGCCGATGAGCAGACGAGAACAAGGCGAAATGACGAGCTCAAGAGGGATCAAAGGGCGGATTTGTGTGGTAAAAAGGAACAACGCGTCGAGTATGCGGCACTCGCGGGCAGAAAAGAAGTTTTGGACTAACGTAGATATTGCACTCCTATACTATAATGACAAATACCAATGACATGATCTGCATTACGTGATTCAACTTCAGCAATGGAGCCTTTATAATTAATAACTAAACATGACATTCAACGACTAAGATTCAGTGTTATATTACACCAGTGCTCCGATACGCCTAAGGGGTCTCTCGCAATAGCGTGCTTTGCGCGACCTTGCAATATGACTAACCTACGGAAAGGGCTTGGGTGTATTGCCGCGTCGACGGGTCGTGCTGTGAGGGCCAAACCAATTTTTGCGAAACTTAAAATCCTGCTGCGTACTTTTGCATGAATGCGTTCTTCACTTCCCTAAGTTTATCATAGGCGTTCTCACGTAGGGTAACGTGTTTGGCACGTCTACTGAGTCGCCAGCACGTTGCACAGCTACAACCCACCAACCCCTCACTTTCTCTCAACACACTCCTCCAGGACTCCCATACAAACAAATGAACACACAGGCAGACGGACAAACGTCGGTTCTCGCCTAGGATAGGATCTACAATGTAAACTGTTTGCACCCCAGCCTACAAATTTGAACGAAGAAACAATTAGTGTACGGGAGGGGGGTTGTAATTGTGCGACGTGCCTGGCGACTCAGTAGACGTTCGACTGCGTGTTCTGCACGTCTACTGAGTCGCCAGGCACGTTGCACAACTACAACCCCCAAGTCGTGACACGTATTCAGAATCAGGGCGCTTAATGCGCGACGTAGGGACCCGGCATCTGGATCCAGACGCTCTGAAACGCGCGCAGTTGCCGCCATCTCGAGCATGAAGAGGCTGCGCAGATGGCAAGTTCCCTGTTTCCCTTATAAATTACCTTACGGCTCCCTTCTTGTTGGTTCCCCATCGTGGTCCCGCCTCCAGGTCCCATCTTCCTGGTCGCTCCTTGCCCCGCCCCCTTCGTAGTCCTTACTTCTCTACCCCAATGAAGTTGCCCTCCCACGTTTATGGCTGGCACGACGACGGCGAGCGAACGCCCATTGCGCGACATCGGTGTCACATCTTCTAAATCCGATCTCCCTTACTGGTCCACTCGTAGTGGATTCCGTTGCTGGCCATCAACAATGTCCCCCATTATTGGTAACTCCCTTGCGGTTCCGTCTTATTACCTTCACCCTTAAGTTGGCACCACCTCTGTCCTGCTTCATTGTTCCCCATCCCCTCCATTGAACCATCATCCCATTCCCTCCTCCACGGGCCGGATTCTTCAACGACTTAAGCGGCTTTCACACTGCCGTTGCTGCTGTTGCGCAACCGATGCCGTAATGATGAATCATACCGCAGAGATGCAGAGGAGCAACAACAGAAACGAGGGGTCTTTCACACTGATGGTGCCGCAACCCCGCATCAGTAACACCGGCATCGGTTGCGCAACTGTTGCGCGGCCTCAGCAACAAGAAATGATCGCCATCATTGCTTGTTGCTGAAGCGACTTTCACACTGCCGTTGTTGCTGTTGCGCAACCAATGCCGTAATGGTGAAGCATACCGCAAAGACGCAGAGGAGCAACATCAGCAACGAGGGGAGCTTTCACACCTCTGTTGCCGCAACCCTGCATCAGCAACACCGGCATTGGTTGCACAGCGGTTGCGCGGCCTCAGCAACGTGGAATGATCGCCATCATTCCTTGTTGCTGATGCTCGTGAAGGTTCGTGCACAGTTTCACTGCGCTGTGGCACCGCGCTGAGGGGTTCATTTTTTGCCACATCCCCCACGTCGGCGCGGTGCGGTAGCGCTGCGTAGCTGGAAGGTTGCCAGCAGAGGCGCGCATGGTACGCAATCCCGCGAGCCACACGCCACACCACGGCACAGCGCGGTGAAAATGGGAGCTCCAATTCCCTCAGCGCAGTGACACCGCGCGGTGCCACTGCGCGGTGAGTGTGCACGGCCCCTCACCGCGCGGTGGCTCCGCGCTGTGGCACAGCGCAGTGAACCGCCTATGCTACAACATAGGTGGTTCACTGCGCTGCCGAACTGTGCACGAGCCTTCAACGGAGGATATCACAGGTCTTATCCCATTATCTTATCTCATCGCGTTGCGGCTGCAGCAAGCATCGAACTCTACCCCTTTTTCGTTGCTCGTTGCTGCAACAGCAGCAACGGCAGTATGAAAGCCGCTTTAGAGCAATTTAATAGAGAAAATACAACCGAAATCCCTGATAGCGCAGTTTATCAAGAGATATACTGAAACATTTCGCCGCGCTATCAGAACCTTCAGCCGTTAGACTGCTGTCAGTCGTTAATGAACCCGGTCCCTGGTTGCTGCTACCTTTTCGCTGTCGGTTCTTCACCCTCGAAGTCCCCTTCTACCCTTATCCCTTCAGTGGTCCTCTCATGCTCATGGAACGAAATGGGCGGTACGGCTTCTGAATCTGAACGCTCAGAAACGCGCTCAGGTGCTGTTTCGTTAAGCAGTAAAAGGCTACGCTTCCCTGCTGCGGCAACATCCGAAGTTAAATTGCCAATTTTGCTAGCGCTATTGATGACGAGGCTTATCTCACGTAGGCTGAATCACCCAAACGTCATCGACTGCTAACTCAATTATATGGTGGTAGATTGATAGATTGATAGATTGATGGACTGATAGATAGATATAATAGAAGGATATATCACATAGGTTAGATCACTCAAAAGTCGTCGATCGTTAACTCAATTATATAGTTTGGACTAAATATCTTGTAGCGGGCGCGTGTAGCGCAGTCGGAGGAGGCGCGACTGTCGCGTGCACCCGATACCAGGTTCCTGGTTCGGATTTCCCGCCCAGGCCAACCAAGCCTTCCATCCCTCCGGGGTCGGTGAATTAGTACCAGACTTATCTGGGAGGGATAGAGCGCTGACTTGTTGATCGGCTGGCCACCGCAAGTCATTGTATGGCCAAATACGCATTCATGTCGCCTCCACGACATCCCGTAGAAGTAGAATGCGTGGCGCATCCCAAAAGAGATTGAGTAACGCCGTCCTTTATCCTTCTTTATCCTTTCACCTTTGACCGGTGTTAGTAACAATGGCAGGAAATGAAGGTGTTTGAAATACAATGGTTAACGTCACACTAACCGATAACCACAATTCAATAAGTGAATTGCTGAATTCAATAATAAATTCACTACTATCGTTTAACACACTTATCGATTGTCATAGCAATCACATACTGCACCTTTCAGATGTTACTGAACGAAACTACCGTGTTTATGACAATTCATATGGATTTTTTATGTCCGTTTATCTAACTAATTCGTTCTTAGAATGGCATCAGAACAATGTATTATAATATATTTTTGTTCTAGACGTGTGTTGTCTGACAAGTGTTTGAACGAATAAATGTGAAATAACGAGTTCTCAAATGTCCATACTAAATGGTCTATAGAATAATGAGATAATGTGTTACTGCTCAACCTGATGATTACCAGCTATCGTCACTTCCTCTGTCAGTTAATGCAGATCTTCTGGAAACGGTGCGGATGTTAAGCATAAGTACCCTCGCCCACAGAACCTGAAGTAAATGATGCCTGAATGTTGCTTTGTGTACTGCTGTTTAGAGCATCCCAGCACGTTTGTGCGTATGTTTGGCGGGCGACAGCGATAGCACGTAAACTCGCGACGGGGCGTGCTTGCCAGCGTACCCTCAGCAGCTTCAAGAAGAAGGGTTCCACCACGTAAGCAAGACTCATATTCCATCTTCATGAGGCTCTTTCTTGCCATTTTTGCCACCCTCTGCACAGAAAATGAAGGGAATGGATTGTGAAAAATCATATTATGTTCGGTTGTAATATTCCAATTTGATCCTTTTTAAATATGATAACCAGGTATGTGTTAATGACCTTGAAATCATTAAATTCTGACAACTTTCTCGCATTCACTTCGGCTTTTCCTGACACACGAGACAAAGCGAAGAGAAACCATAGCCGATCATTAATGTCGCATTCGGATGAAAGCACATTCAGAGAATTGTGCAGATAGCCGAAGTTTCCCTCCAAAAGTTATCGTTAATTTCGTCCGAAAGTTCAGGGAAAAGCGCTAATAGAGTACTGAACCGATCGGTTCAGATTCTCAAGTTTATCTCTCAAAAACCAGGAAAACTTGGTAGTCTCGAGGGTTGAAGTGATATTAGGGGGGGGGGGGGCAAAAGTAATGAGACAAATTGAAAAAATTCTTCATCTCTTTATAACTCAATTACAAATCAACGATGCTGAGAACTGTGTATGCCATTAAGGTCAATGACTTGCTGCCATCGCTCAGCCAACTTCCTTATCCCATCCTTCCAAAACTGCTTGGGCCTGGTGTTGATCAACTGCTTGATATGGTTGTCAAGGACTACTTGGGTTCTTGTGTCCCTTCCGACCAGGAAGTCCTTCGGGCTCAAGAAGTAGCGGTAGTCGCTGGAGAGGTGTCCAGCGAATACGGTGGATGAGGCATGTGAACGTAGCTCAGCTGGCCAAATTTATCCGTGGTTACTTGTTGTTCCCGATGGGGTGCGGCGTTGTCGAAGAGGAGAACCTTCTTGAAGCGCTGCGAATGAATAAGAGCTAGTCGCAGGTCCATCTCTTCTGTTTCGTTTACAATGGCCTTGGAGTCCATCGTCGTGCTTTTAGTAAACAGCTTCCAGTGTACCGGTCCATGGGCGCAGACCCAAAATCTCTGAAGGTGCTTCTCGCCGTGAACATCTCGCCGAACGAAGGTCGGTAACAGCTCAGCAGGCCTCGTCCAGACTGGCTGCTTGGCAGGGTTAAGGTAGAAGGCGTATTTCTCATCCTGCGTTAAGATTGAGTCCAGGCTGCTCGGGGTTGGGAATTGGGCGAGATTTGCGCGACACAGGTCGACTCTTAAGACTGGGGTTTCGCCATGCTTCTGGAAAGGGCGGAAATGGTAACTTCTCAGATGGCCTTCAGTGGGTAGCATACAAACATACAAATACGATAAGCATGAAGCCAGACTGCAGTCACGAGATATGTGGACACGGATACGAGATTGTGCGAGAAACTTGGGCGTAAATGTTGGTTTGTGAGTATTTCCCGTCTGAATCCCAACGGACGTTAGACGATGTCTAGGGCACGTCTTCTGGATCCCGGCGTATGTTCGACGACGCCTGCGGCGCATCTTTTGAGTCCATACGCACGTTGGACAAGAAAACAGTCGACTAGCAAGGGATGCGATGCGTCGTCCGCACTTCGAGTGGGGCGCTCTGACACGCCATCGAAACCAATGTAGATGCTGCTGGCTCTTGCTCGAGAAACTCGACGATCAAGGGGACGATAGCTGATGTATGGTGCCAAGCCTCTCAGAGCGAGGCGTCACTTCGTATTCGGTTGACATTCACCTCCGCCAGAGCACACGAATATATATGGTCAAGCAAGATGGTACAACACATCAGCTTGTCTTAAAACTTGCAATTTCTTGAAAAATAAGGTGGCATTCTTTGTTACAGATGGCCACTCACTTTGCTGCAGCAAATTTACACCAAAGACTTTGCGATTCGTTATGGATTATGTGCTAACTCACAGTAGTGAGAATTGTCGCTGTCATTCAAGTAAAACCGTGACGAAGCGGGTCATCTAGAATCTCCTGAGTACTCTTGCTGTAATTGTCCGTGAGTCTAAGTATGTTGCATGTAAGTGTGTGTGACTACGTTTATTGCATTACGGCTACATCAGCACAAAGTACTACCTTAATTGTCTGAGCCAGACACTGTAGAGCGAGATGCGAGGTGGGATCTGAGAAATCTGCAGGGGTGCCACGCCCTCGAAAAGGGGATAGAAGTCTGGAGGAGTTGACTGCAGGAAATACTGGAGGAGGAGGGATGTGGCACAGTTGAGACGCGCCAGGTTAAATTGGGAAGGGAAGAAAGTGTTGAAGATTGCACCCGCCGAGGTAAACGGATAAATTTTGATTGCTTTACAATGTTTGATTAAAAGGCGAGACTTCGAGTCATGTTAGAAAGCACACTATGCGCTACGATTAAATACACCGTACGAAAAAGGAAATGCCCTTATAATCGACCTGAGTGGGTGAAGACAAGATATAACATCTATGGAGAGCACAACACAGTGATTCGTAAGATTGAACACAACCGCAGAGTACAATGCGAGAGCGAACTGGCTGCTCGTACTTGAGAGTTTTCTAGAAAATTTATTGTAAAATTACATTTTGCAAGACTGCCCAAAAAACGTCTATTATTTTGAGGTCTGCAGTTATGGAGTTTGTGAATAAGTATTATCGTAGTTGCGTAGTCTGCAGTTTCAGAGATTTGTTGATTTGTGATTGTTTGATGTTGAGGAACGAGGTTCGTGGCTTGTATTTATGTAGATATGTGAACACGGTTACTAGTTATGACGATTGTGGATGTGTGACTCCTGGAATGAGTTCGTTATCTGTAAAGCTTGAAATGATTGCTTCTTCTAGGAGAATAGTGTTTTATTCACATACAAAATTCGTATGTGCAGAAGCACGATGAGATTTTTGTGCCCCAGTACAATTCACAATTTTACAAAACAAAAACCATGCATAGGCCGACATGACGTGACATGAGTCGGAGCCTAGGTATCGTTCGCAGCGTCTCTTTTCCTTTAAGCGTTCGTGGTGGACGCGGAGGACGCCGAGAGTAGTGTAGACGTTGTACGCCTTGGCCCAGTAACGGATGCCGCAGAAAACACACTCTGAGGGCGGCTGCGCTGGTCCTTGCTGCGGCTGGACTTGGGGTACAGTTGGCTGCGGCTGCGGCACCAAGGCTTGAGGCTGGTGCGGTGGGAATAGCGGCTGCGGTAGTTAGAGAGCTAGTAGCGGCTGCGGTTTCGGGGCTGCTGGATGTAGCTGATGCGCTGGCACCGGATGTGACTGCAGTAGGAGCTGATGAGGTGCTGGTGGTTGTGGTTGCGGTCGAGCTTCGAGGTACTGGCATTTGGTTGCGTTGGCAGCTGACGTTGTTGTTACTGAGGCTGTAACTAACTGTTACTGATTTAGCCATGGTGCTTGAATGATTGTTTTGTGGTATCTGGTTTTGTTAAGGTGAAGTCATAACTTGGAATTCGTGACGTTCGAACGTGTTATGCATGACCGACCACGTTTTCTGAAGGAATGTTTTGTGAATTATTCGCGTTATGAGAGGAAATGCATACCTGGTTTACGAATTGATTCACCGTCGGTTTTCGAAAAGGTCGGTTGCTCCGCTTTAATTTATTTTTTATTTTTTTTTAATTTTTTTTTTTTTGACAGGGATGATGATTTCTTTGGCGGCTGGCTTGCGTTTGCGATTCTTGCATAGTTTCGTGACTTGTCCCGTGAGTTGTTGGACAGCCCACTCGAGTCCGCAATCGGATTGTGTGAAGTCATCGATAAACGGTAGCGAGTACGACGGCTGATAGTAATGAGGAACGGTAATAGTAATAGTAATAGTGCTGACCTACGCTGTCGTAGCTTCCAGCTTAACGGGCTTGATATGTCGGCTGGTCGTTGAGACTGCTGGGTAGCGCGGCTTTAACGCGATGTATTGTATTGGGAAATGGCGACTTATCAGAGTTCGGCATCGCAGCGCACGACGTAAAACACCTTCCTCCGATCTCGCCTCATTCCCCGCTTCGGCTTCCCCCACTTTGTCCGTCGGAGCACTTGAGCTCCTACACCACCTTAAACCCCTTATTTTCTTTTTCTTTTTTCTCTCTCCTTCTCTGGCGCGCAGGTCTAAACTCTTGATTTGCGCCCTCAGTTTCACCTCTCCTTTTTGCACTTAACGTGAAAATTAGGCGAATGTAAACAACAACATATCAATAAGGCGTCCACAGACATACACAATGATAACGCATAGTAGAACAAGCCTACAGTAGTAGTTAAGGCATGTCGGGAGAGGAAAAGCAAGAACGATTACAAGAACGATTTCTACAGCATAGTAGATATGAGTGAACTTAGGAAAATTTTGAAGGCATGGCGCAATCTAGGAAATAAAAAGCGGAGTTAAGGCGCAAAAGGGAGAGGTGAAAGTCCAAACTAAGCATGCGCACAGGAAAAAGAGAGATATAAGGAAAATAAGTAAATAAGAGAATTAAGGTGGCGGAGGAGCTCAAGTGCTTCGCTGGGAAAAAGGGGAGAAGCCGAGGCGCAGAAGGATGCGAGAACGTAGGAAGGCGAGCCTCTCGCCGTGAACATCTCGAACGAAGGTCGGTAACGGGTCACCAGGCCTCACCCAGACTCGCTGCTTGGCAGGGCTAAGGTAGAAGAAGTAATTTCCATCTTGCTCGAGTATTGAGCCCAGGCTGCTCGGGGTTGGGAATTGGGCGAGATTTGCGCGACACAGGTCGATTCTTAAGACTGGGGTTTCGGCATGCTTCTGGAAAGGGCGGAAATGGTAACTTCTCAGATGGCCTTCAGTAGGTAGCATACAAACATACAAATACGATAAGCACGAAACCAGACTCCAGCCACGAGATATGTGGACACGGCATGGGGTTCTAATTACTTTTGCCCCCCCCCCCCTCCCTAATACATCGCGTTACAGCCGCATCGCGTCAAATTACTGGATAACGGATGACTTATTGGGGAAGAAATAGGTGCAGGACACGGCATGGGGTTCTAATTACTTTTGCCCCCCCCCCCCCTCCCTAATACATCGCGTTACAGCCGCATCGCGTCAAATTACTGGATAACGAATGACTTATTGGGGAAGAAATAGGTGCAGGTCGCGTTGCAGGTTGAAGAGGCGCTGCAAGCAATGCTGCTTATCGTTTCGTCCTCATTCTGCTATCTTTTATATCACTGAGCTCAGAAAACTCGCAGAGTGCCGAATCGTGTCCAACTTGACGACAATGGAA
The DNA here is from genome assembly GCA_947359475.1 of Heligmosomoides polygyrus bakeri. Lineage (NCBI taxonomy): Eukaryota > Metazoa > Nematoda > Chromadorea > Rhabditida > Heligmosomidae > Heligmosomoides > Heligmosomoides polygyrus. The sequence goes on along the minus strand of OX375869.1, from coordinate 26,560,542 downwards.
GCAAATAGCGTTGTACTTCTTGCAGGTGCAACTCTTGCTGCAGACAAGCTTGGAGCAAAGTTCGCATTCATTTTCCTCCAGAATAAGTTGCCTTCTGGCGAACACGTCATAAACGACTATGCAAGAGTCTCAATAGTGGGATCCAGTTGCTCTACAGAAGGCGCACTTCATGAATCTCTCCTGAACCCCGCTAATTCTTCCAAGTTCGAACGTTCTGGAAGGACACGTTGGCTCCTGTTCTAGTAGGCTTATGAGTTCGTTCACATCATGCAGTTCCCTCTCCACATTTTGGATCTCTGCCTGGATTTGAAGTGCCGCCTTCTCGTCTTGCTCTCTTTGGTTGTTGTCGAGTTCGCCTCGCCGACATTTTCGGGCTCGTCTGCTTCAGGTGCCTCGTCCCTGTGTTCATGAACACACTCCTTATCCATTTCGTCGTCTGCATCGTCTACGAGCTTTGATGGTTCCTCGTTCCCATTTCGTTCCCATTTTTTGCCTTCTTCGACACCTTCCAGAAAGATAGCGTTCTGCTCAATGAGACCGTTTTCGTCTCTGTCCTCAACTTGGTCGCCTTTGTCAGTTGTCGAGGCTGCTGGCTCGAGTCGAGTTCGCACGCGTTGAACAGTGCCTCGAAGTTGATGTCGTCGAGGACGGAGACACCAGAGGTTGGTAAGGCTGCGCATACGGGGCTAAATCGGCATAGCACTCGCTGTGATCCTTCACGACTGGAAATGATGAATTTGAGAGTGGAATAGTCCTTTTGAGATTCGCGGTTATGATTGTCGATGAAAAATAACGTAAAACGATTAAATGAATTGACGATAATGTAATGGAATTATATGTATTGGGGTCCTATTTGATGATGCCTTGAGGTTAAATGTGATAGAGAACTTTGGTTATGCCGCGTACGGGGTAGTCGTAGGAAGAGGCATATTGAAAGTTGAAGGACTTTGAATTCCATGAGTGGTATACGAAGGGGAGAGCATCATCAGCGGGAATACTGTATTGCATCGAGGGGTTATGGGTAGGAGCTTCCTCACGACGACGACACCGGTGATGGCATGCAAGATAACTATTGACATAGCTGTTGCGGCTAAAATCGTGAGCGGGAACTATATATAACCGACGTTAAGCGGCCTAGGGGCCGCCAAACGTCTGGTTGGGGGCTTCGCCCCCAAACCCCGAGGATAGAACATCCCTTATCCCCCATTCTTTAGGCTTTTTTACTTTTACTACTGTAAAATGGTTTTATTATATAGATTAGTGCAGCGGGATATGGTGGGCAGAATCTTTACTGTTCCTATGAAGCCCATCCATCCTCAATCCTATGCATGTGATTTATTCTCCGAAGTGCCCTTTCTCTACGTGGCGAAAAACAAATCGTGAGAGCGCCAATCCAAAGTGCTTAATATGCATAAAAATAATTAAAATTAAATGGTATTGGTCGACAGGTCGACAACGTTTACTGTCCGACAGCAGTAATACTGCTCCGAATCCCATAATCACCTTCCCTACTTCTTCCCCTCCTCTCCCCGCTAATAATTCCTTACCTATGTGCTGGCGTGAGTGATAGTTAGTCAAGCACTCACATGTAACACTGAGTTACGACTCACGTGTCACAACGTCTATAACACCCCTTCTACATCCAGACACACGCGCCACGACTTCTATGATGCGTCTTCAGAAACCCGGCGCACATTGGACGATATTGAGGGAAAATACTGGTCTCCCCTTATTCCTCCCTCCAGTGGTCCCTCTTTGCTGATTCCCTCTTCACTGGTCCCTTTCTTATTGGTTCCCACTACTCGGAATCCCTACGCAAGTAGGACGTCTGCGGCACGTCTTCTGAATCTCTGCGCACTTTGGACGACATTTGCAGCACATCTTCCGAGTCCTGACGCAAGTTGAACGACATCTTTAGCACGTCATCTGAATCCCATCGCACGTTCGACGACGTCTTTTGCACGTCTTCAGAATCCAAACGCACGCTGGATGACATCTGCAGTACATCTTCTGAATCCTGACGCAAGTTGAACGACATATTCAGCACGTCATCTGATCTCTCTCCTCTGATCTCTTCTCTCCGTCTGATCTCTTCTTAATACCGGCGCACTTTAGATGTCGTCTGCGGCACGTCTTCTGATTCCCGGCGCTGGGCACTTGATCTCCCTGGCGCGTTGCCCGCTTAAAATATCGTAAACTTGGGCAATCTGCCGCCAAGGATACTGTTCGGCAGCAATCGCCCATGGTTAAGCTCAAAGAAAGCCCGGATGGCATACGCCGCAGTGCCGTAGGCATTTCTTGGCTTCAGTCCCCCCTCCCCGTGACGGACACGTGATATTAACCGATTATACAATACCGCCCGCGTCGCGCGGTCAAAAAGACGGTTTGCGACGAAAAAATCCGTCGCAAACCGTGGCATCCTCATCAGGGGTGTGCGTTTACCGGTTTACCGATTTACCGGTTTACCGGATTTACCGGCATTTTCGCGAAAAATTCTCTTACCGAAAATTTTCGGTAAATTCCAAAATTTACCGGAAAATTTAACGAGTTGTTTTCATGCAAAATCATGTCCCTATCAATCGAATGGAGTAGGAAACATACTACTACCTATACCTCCGTTTAGAAGCGATTGCTTCTATCTTCTCCGATAACGTGCTATTACCGTTCGTGGTCCTCAACCCCATTAAAACATCCACAACCACATTAGTAGGCGGAGATGCTGCGCTCTGGTGTTAAAAACGCGCTCAACTGCGATAGTACCCGCTGAGATTCAAGTTATCCAGCTTCCTGTCAAGCCTTTTCTTCTCGAACTTTCACATCTGCCGTTGTGTTTGTCGTCATTCGGTAAGCATCAGCAGTATAAGAGCATCAGAGTATAAGAGTAGGAGCCATTGGACACAGGCGCTAACCCGTTGAAGTACTGGACGAATCCGGTCACCAAATCTGTATTTCCTCACTTGGCTCGAATAATTCCAAGGTACTTTTGTGCTCCTCCGGAAACGGTGGAAACCGAAAGAGTCTTCTCCGCCGCCGGTCAATTTTTGAATGAGTTCCGCAAGGCACTCACACCTGAAAATTTTGCAGGTCTTCTTTTTCTCAAAGTTAACATTCCGCTGATCGGCTTTGACCGCTAGGTGATATGTGCATTTGAAAATGTTTTGTTGTTTCTAAAGTTTCGCTTACTCTGATCGTTAAGGTGACCTCCGCTTCCTATGTTGTTCTTGAAAGTTTTTATTGTGAGAGTTTGGATTTTGTATGTTGCAGTATGCTTTTATGGTGCTGTTTGTTTTAGAATGACATATGCATGATACAATGAAGATAACATGGTTTTTCTGAATGTGACGATGTTTTGGTGAAAAGTTTTTCGCTTTTTTTACTTCCCACGGCTTAAAACTAGTTGCTATTTTGTTTAATATTAAATTTTAAAAATTTAACGGATTTACCGAATTTACCGGAATTTACCGGCGAATTTCCGCGGTAAAAATTTGCGGTAAAAATTTACCGGCCGCAAGTCGGCGCACACCCTTGATCCTCATAACTCCGACAATTTTGAGCTGTTTCACAAACATTTGGAACCATTCGATTTGCCTCCTCGAGGTCTGTAAAACCATGTATAAAACTTTACCAGGCCACCGCGTTTCCCCTGTGGGTGGCCTAAAAGAATAACTGCAGCAGGTTTTTGTGATTGGAGCACCTTATGTTCCAGGACGTGCAGTGTTTTCGGAGTATCTCAAGCATGGGATGCGTTGTCAGTGCTCTGTCATGCCTGGAATGTTCCGAGAGTGCGCCGTGCAAAATGCATATAGTATCGAACCTATCAATCAAATGGGCGGAAGCATGCCCACTGCGTTTCTATCTTCATTTAACGAAAAATGTAAAGCCTTCAAGACTATCTTGCACCGTTTGAAGAATTTTATATGAAATTTCCGGCCGTCCTACTTATGATTTGCTCCGGGCGGTCCGACGAGCCTTTGGAGGGTGCCGTACACAATGCACGTGGAGTCGAGCCTATCAATCGAGTGAGCGGAAGCGGTTCAAATGTCGTGCTAAACAGCAACGCTTACCCTCTTTAGGTGCTTTACTGCACACGCTGGCAGCAGCTTATACAAATGAAGAGGTTTTAAGAAGCGAGAAGAAAGAGTGCGCCGTGCAAAATGCATATAAGATAGGAACGTTTGAAATTAGATTCGATTAGAGATTTCCGCCGCCCTACTCAGGAATTTCTGTATTCCGTCCCGGCAAGACTTTGTAGAGTACGCTGTGAAAAATGCATATAGAATAGAACCTATCAATGCAGTGGGGCGACCGCTCGCAAATGCACGCGCGGGCGAGTTCGTAGCTTCAATAACTCTATCAAGATCAAATCGTTTCGGCTGCAACTCGAGGACTTTGTACGCAGTACAAGGTTCTTGACGTGTTCTAAAGCAGAACGGTGTAGCTCATGAATGGACTAAATTACAGCGCTCCGAAGATGCAGGTGAGGCTTGTGCGACCCAATTTTTTCCGATTGCAGTCGACCACTGCGCGAAGACACGGCGGGCCAAGGGCATGCAAATACGAAGGCGAGCAGAACACCTAAGGTGCTTTGAGACGATATGTTCGCAACTCCCCAGCTGCCTAAACTGTTTTAGCCCCATCTGCCATTTTTGGGCGGCGGACTTTGCGATTGAAGTTTCCTGCTCTTTTACTCGCCCACATTTGGGTTTTCGACACTACCAATAACACCGTTTTGTTCATCAGAAAAGCTCTATCGAACGGTGTCACTCTCGACCTATTTCAAAGAAATCGGTTCTTTGACAATTTCCTATCGAGGAAGTGGGCGCCACTGTCCAAGCCGGCGCGGACGGTGACGTCATCGAAAACCGATACTTTCGAAATTGGCCAAATTTCCTCGTGGAAGCTTCGTCCAAAATCATCTAGGCGGTTATTTGGGGAGCTGATTACGAATCCGAAGTCCGGTTTTGAAAATTCCGTCGATTTCAGTAGGTTACTTCTCGTTTGAGGGTGTTCGTGTCAGGACCACCGATCACCCTCAGTTATCGGTATGGGAGGTCTCCTGCCGTGAGCGTCCGAATGAAATTCGGCATCGTGTTCGGCACCCCAAATAAGTCTGCGCCCCTATTCGAAGTTTGAGCAAAATCGGCGATCCTGACCCGACCACCTCCAATTATTCTGAAGAATATCCAAAACCTACCGAAATCGGCGGAATTTTCAAAAACGGACGTCGGATTCGTAATCAGCGCCCCAAATAACCCCTAGATGATTTTGGACGAGAAAGTTTGGCCAATTTCGAAAATATCGATTTTCGATGACGTCATCGTCCGCGCAGGCTCGGCCTGCAGCGCTCCCGTCCTCGCTGGGAAAATGTCAAAAAACCGATGTTTAGCAAATCGGTCGAAATTGGTACCTTTCGATAGCGCTTTCCATGTCGAACAGAACGGTAAAACTGCGAGTGTCGAATACTCAAACCTTGGCGAATAATGGCGCAGGAAACTTCAACACTAAAACTTCGCCGCCCTAAAATGGCAGCTGGTGCTAAGGCAGTTTAATCAGCTAAGGAGTTGCGAGCATGCCACCGTAAAAAACCTCAAGCCTTCTGCTCGCTTGTGCATATGTAGGCTATTAGCTCTCTGCGTCTTCCCGCAGGGGTCGACTGAATTTGGAAAAAATCGTGCCACGCAAGGCTAACCTGCATCTTCGCACCGCTGTAACTTTGTACAATCATAAGCTACTCGCTGCATTTTAGAACTCTACTAGAACATTTTGCTGCCTACAAAATTCACAAGCTGCAACCGGAAAGGTTCACAAATGACAGAGTTATTGCGCCCCGAACACGCCCGCGCGTGCTATCTATATGCATTGACGTACTCTAAATCCTAGCTGGACAGCATTAGAGCAATTGCTTAGTAGGGCTGCTGGAAATTTATGATAGAATTCTCCAAACGCTCACTCTACCAGTTGTCGAACCCACTCGATTGATAGATCCATCTCTACACGCATTGCACACGGTGCACTCATAAGTCTCGCCGGGACAGATTGAAGCAATTCCCGAGTAGGGCGTCTGGAAATTTCTGAAAATTTTCTCTAAAAGTTTCGAATATTCTTGAAGGCTTTACGTTTTCCAGAAAGTGAAGATAGAAACCCAGTGGGCACGCTTCCGCCCATTCGATTGATAGGTTCGATCCTACATGCATTTTGCACGGCGCACTCTCGGAACATTCCAGGCATGACAGAGCACTGACAACGCACGCCATGCTTGAGATACTCCGAAAACACTGCACGTCCTGGAACATAAGGTGCTCCAATCGCAAAAACCTGCTCTAGTTATTCTTTTAGGCCACCCACAGGGAAAACGAGGTGGCCTGGTAAAGTTTTATACATGGTTTTATAGATCTCGTGGAGGCAAATCGAATGGTACCAACTGTTTGTGAAACAACTCAAAATTATAGGAGTTATGAGCATGCTACGGTTTGCGACGGATTTTTCCGTCGTAAACCGTCTTTTTGACCTCGTGACGCGGGCGGTATTGTATATAGAGGATTTTTTAAAGTTGCTGAAAATATGACTAATGTCTGGGAGTGAAAAACTGCTGGACACATTCGTTAGTGTTTGTCTGTCAATGCTTTTTCGGATAGCGTAAACTGCACTGAATGCGTCGACGTTCTGGAGGACGCTTTGGATGGTGAAGACGTAGTGGTTTTCCCCCATTTGGCGCGGCACAGTTGGTGAAATTGTGCTGATTGTGAAAAGCGGATTGAGTTACGAAAAACTTCTGATGCGAATGTTTGTGCTGCGCATTCTACGTTGGCGATACCGTTGGACGCTGTAGAGAAGCAGGTCAATGTTGTTTCTGCCCCTGCTATACAGTTCTAACATCCTTGAATTTCTGTTGTAGCGAAAGAGTATTCGAAATCGTCGGACGTAATTTTTTTTTGAATTGTGTGATATTGCTAATTCTGCATTGGCAGATTTTGTTTAGATTATTGTGCTCCAATTTCATGATGATCTGGTTTTGTGCTTGGGATGGTGATTGGTACGTGGTTCGTGATTCGAAATATGTCGTAACGTCGTTTGTTCGCAGTAAAATGGTACCTCGTTCTCTGCTGGGTTGTAAGTGTGGTTATGTACATGAACTGGAATTGAATTTGTGGATCTGGAGCGGCTGTTAGTTGTGAACTCGAGATGAAATTGGAGTACATGCAGTTGTTGGGTATTTCGCGAAGGAATGTGAGTTCGCATTTGATGTTCGAGTCTCTTGTACGTATTTCTTTGAAGTAGTTTTTTTTTCTACATGAAATCGTCTTGGCCGTTTATTCGCTGTCTTTGTTTCAAATATGAACTGTGCGGAAGGGAATCAGGTTATATTGACCTCGCAGATTCATTATCTATGGGTTCGTGATACATTCTGTAAAAGAGACAACCTGAGGATGCAAAAAAACCGCAAGGGCAACCGATGCCGCCACATAATTTCAGCAGAAGATAAGTACTGAATAATTGTTCGCGATTTCGAGCTCTGGAATCAGTGTCGAGATGTATATTTTCGTACAATTAGTGCCCGTACATGTTCCTATGTATGGGCAACGCTTACTGTGCTGAACTTTGTCGCTGTATTTTGTGTGAAAAACAACGTTTCTTTATTACATCGCATGATAATGTATTTTAATGTTTGCTTCATTTCGCCGCGTGCCTCATTGTTTTGACGCATATGTAGACATATTTCTGGGGCCGTATGCTCGTCTACCCCGAGCCTCCCCCGATGGGGGATGGGGTGCCCCGAAGCGTCTCCCCGGTATGCTCGTCTCACCCAACCCCCGTTCGGGGTGAGGCCACGCCCTCCCCGAAGTGGGGAAATCTTCACCAAGCATTGAGTAGAGGGAGAGGTGCAATGGCGCGCTTATTTAGCGGTGGGGCGCGCTGGTGTCGAACAGCAGAGATGGCGAACGTCGGCGAGGAGCTGAAACTGAGCTGTATTGGACGTGTATGGGGGATAGGCCTGCTGAACGTGTGTCAGCGATGCACGAAAGTGGATTCCTTGTTTTAATTAACCGTTTTTTCATGGTGTTGTGGCGTGTTCTACGTATTGTGAACCATAAAATCGAACTGGCTCTGTGATAACCCAATGTTTTATTGGTCTTGAATAGCTTGCCGCTTGGAAAGCATGTTATTTTCAGCAACCACAAAGGAAGCCCGATAAAAGAGATACTAAGGTCAAGATAATTGGTGGTCATGCTCTAATTCGTGCTGACGGTGACCGTCTTAAAACACATCTCTCGTTTATTTTATTCTCTGAAGCAGGAATGGAGATTTTCCGACTGGGTTATTATGAAATTGATGATCCCTTTCGATGCGGTACGCGTAGGACATTTAGGTGATAGAGCGTCTTGCTCCTGCTAAGCAAAATTTAAACCCAAATAACAGTGAATCGTCATTAGAGAATCGCTATCATTTTTTGCATTCTTTAGCCATATTTCTAAGCTGTTCATGTTTATGAGACAGCTACTCTTGATCTCTTTAAACGATTTTCTGGCGGTTTAGTGGTAATTTTCCATTCTCCGCAGTGCTGCGGCCTGCTATAAGCGGTGAAATAGAGAAGCAACGTGAAAGATTGGATGAAATGATATCCTAACAGAGAGAAATGTGAAAGAAATGCTGGGAAAGGTTTAAAATAATGCACTCAATCTAAGTATAGCGGTGCATACAGAAGACCCGTGCGAAGAGGTACGAAGAACGCGAGGAAACTAATAGTAAGAAGGCCGTAGACCTCCTGGTAGGAAGCCTCATCAAAAACGGTTACCCATAGGAGAAGTATAGTTAGAGGAGACACTCGTGGGCATCCAAAATTGATTCGAAGTCCTACTAGACCAAACAGCAATTCTATTAAACACATGGCTTCTAGTTCTATATCAGGAATGGCAGTTGTAGGAGAAATAAAGTGTTGTATGCTGGCTCGAACGGGCGATGTCGTGAAGGTCGTCTTACCGAAGGACATGAAACCTGAAGAGCAGTGTTTTAGAGTTTTCACGTTCGTCATGGATGTACTGTCGACACTGGATGTGGTCAGAAAATATGGAGCCGAACCCGTTCCACGGGTTTTCAGGGACAGAACCTGCCCATATGACGCGCTCAGCGATGTGGAGTTTTGCAAGGACTTCCGATTCACTAGACGCGTCTTTTATGAAATCTGTGCGATGGTGCAGGCTGACCTGGAGCCAGTAGGAAGACAACGCACCTGCATGACTGTAGCGGACAAGGTAGCAATGGCTATCCATCTACTTGGCCGTAACGTCATGCAGAGCGACTCTGCTCGGTTAGCCGGATGTCACCAGGGAACGGCATCAAGGGTACTGATGGCATTCGTCAGTGCGATGAACAAAAGGGCTGCACAATTCATAAGATGGCCGGAACCGGGAGAATGTGCGGAGCTCCGCAGGCTCTTCTTTCGTAAATACGGGCTGCCAGGAGTTGTTGGAATAACTGACGGCACTCATTGCCGGATACAACGACCTGCCGTCAATGAGGAGGAATTCGTGTGCAGGAATGGCTATCACAGCCTAAATGTTGGAATGGTGGTGGATTACCACAAAAAGATTAGATGGGTTTGTGCGAATTGGCCCGGCTCTGCACGCGATTCGCGAGTGTTCCGCACGTCAGCCCTGTATAGGCAGTTGAAGAGCAGGGAGTTGGAAGGTGTTCTTTTGGGCGACTCCGCATATGCAGCCGAGACGTTTCTGCTGAAGCCCGTGAATACGCCGAGGACTGATCAAGGTGGAATCCTTCTAATAGATAAAATCCCATGTTTGTAAGTGCTAGCGATTGCAGAGGAACGCTACAATGGAGCAGTCAACAGTGCCCGAGCGAGAATAGAGCAGTCCTTTGGTGTGTGTTAAAGCGGCAATTACATATACATGGGGAGTGCAGGTATGAGAGCATCTTGCCTTCCATTATGACTCCAACTGAGTCTATAGCTTCAGGTACTCTCCGGAGAAGGCCGCCGAAATCATTGTGACATGTTGCGTTCTTCGGAACATTTCCATTGAAAACAATGAGCCGGAAGACTACACCGAGTATTTTGGGAGGACCGCCAGGATGAGTGGCACCTCGACGACGAAGAGCACGTACCCACCAGCGGGAGTGATCGCATGTTCATGCAGGACATCATCACGGGGTTCTTCTTATAACAGTAGCCATATTTTATACAACAATATCCTCAAATCACAGCTGAACGTGTGATATGAGCAGGTTCTCGCCCTGAATACCCGTGGAACCTTTTCGAATCCATATTTTCTGACCACTCTTGCTTTGAAATCTGTTAATGAAACTTTTATTTCAACAACTTCGTAACCGTATACATGCTTCCAAGCACCATTTGCAAATAATACTCGTAATTATCTCGCAATGCAGAAGATCACATTTAGTCGTTACCTACAACATCATAATAGCAACATAACCTACAACATATGAACTCATTTCTTACAAGTGTCGGAATCGTAATACTCTCCGGCGCAAACAGGGCAAGGGGGTCACCATGTAGGGCTGCCCTACACAGCAGTTTGTGCTGTACGAAACCGGAATTCTTTCCAACTCGTCTAGTGTGCTTGCGTGTTCTATACCCATGGAGAACTGAGCTGATCATTTCTAATTTTTGCCGATACATGTGCTTCATTCCAAGGCTTATAACCATTGGGTATAAGGTGACCTCCCGACTCTATTTGCGCCAATCTCCTTTTCCTATAACTGGTGGTTGACCTTTCTCGTCCAGTACATTATCTGTAAATCCAGCAGTCGGTTCTTCTTGGCGAGCGCCTCCCGCCGCAGCTCGAGGTTGGCCACTTCCATCGTCATAACGTCATTCTGCGATACTGCCCTAAACATAAGAAATACAGAGGTAAATTACACAACATGAGCAGTGAATATGATAGCTTACAGAACCTCTTTTTCAATCCACATCTCTCCGGTGGGTGCTGCTCAGAACTGCTGCTTGGAGACTTATCCAGCTCTGGCTGCCTCCTCGTTTTCATCGCTTTGACAGCGACATCACTGGCTTCAGGGCGGTCCTGCAATAAGAGGCTAGGTTTCAAACAATACGTTATTAATAATAACTCAGTGGAAAACTTACGTCTGTCTTCATCCCGACTTCGGTGCCGGTAGAGATCCCACTTACTCGGGGTCTCACTTCCGGGGCCTTCAAAGGCCTTCATCTGCGCAGCAGACAACCGTGGCAACAAAGGCCTACCTCCTCCAGTTTTTCTCTTTCCGCCTTCTGAATATTGTACTTCCACACGCTGCCAAAATCTGCTCTTTTACAAACTTTCGTCTACTCATTATCCACCAGCGCGTTACTGTAACGCTTCAAAACTTTCTTCTCGTCCCGTATCTTCTGATCTATCTGTTTCTCGGTCCGCCTGGTTACGCCCATTGCACTGACCTCCTCTGTAAGGTCCGCTAAGAAACGTTTCTTGGCCTAAAAAAGGACGCCCCTTTATTATAGTTATGTCCAAGAATCCCTTCTCTTACCGTTACTCCCTGACGCGTTGCTCCCGTGAGTGTATGGTGATACGTCTCGTACCCTTCAACGTATCTGTCCAAAATCATCTCCGTCTTTCTGGTGGAGAACGGTACATGAGCGACGACATTTATTTCGTCCTAGAGTGACGCGATCAACCTTCCCTTGATATTCTTGATTCTGACAGCTCCCTTTCCCTACCCTAACCAACCTTCGCAACACATAATTTCCTTTGGACATAACGGGTCCTACTTCCTCTATTCCGAATTCGTCGGCCTCGTCGTCATTCCAACTATAGTCATATTCCCTATCGTTCGACAACGATGGATTCTGAAGGATTCGAGACAATTTCAAATTTAATGAGCGAATTATGACTACTATTTCGATCGTGTCAATTGTTCGATGGTTTATGAGTCAATTGTTGGCACTGTCTGAACTACGGCGAACCATTCCGAAGGAGAATAAATCCGTATCGTGCTTCACACTGACCACATACTCAGGAAACCGGGAATGTAATAATGAGACATCTCAGCAGTAGCTCGTTTGCTTCTTCATAATCTGAACGTTCTGTCTCTAACTTTGGCACTAATAGGCTCTGGGGGGGGGGGGGGGAATGATCTTACTACTCAATAGTTATCCGCTTGGTAAAAAAACTTTCCAAACATCAGAAATGGCCCAGCTTCCTTTACCTTACGCTTTACGTCACCTTCACAACGAGTAATTCGAGAACTCACCTCTTCGTACATCTTTGAATTCATCCTTTCATCATCGGCAGTGAGGAGGTAGTTTTTTCCACGAAATGCAGCCATCGTTCCATTTCTGTCATCACCCTTCTGAGCGTCTTCGCCTGAAACAAACCACCCACATAGTGTACCTCAATTGGAACACAAAATTTGACGTTTACGTCACCTTGAAATTTGCGTCCACACGCAGGCTCCGCCGTCGACGGTGCTAGACGATACCCCATGGAACTCATCCTAAACGAGCTGTTTGAAGTGTATTCAAGGAGAGCTTTAGCAGTTGTCCTATGATAGGCAGGGGTCTAGGACGTGTTCAAAGAACACTGCTATTCCGGTTTCAAAAAGCAAATAGGGCTGCACTACATCTCTCCCCACCCTATTTCCGCTCGCGATAATTTATTTCCAATTTACTTCGCATTCTAAATCAAAACAGAAAAGTTATGGAGACCTGACTTACATTGAGTGCTTCTCGTCCTCTTGTGAGCTGCACTGTTGTCCCTCCCTTTGCTCTGATGCTGATTGTTCTTCGCGGCTTCTCTGTCAACCTTGGCACCTTGACTCAAGCTCCTTTTCTCTCCCAGCCGCTGCGACGTGGGCGACCTGTTACTGGAAATGACATTTAGAGCACCATATAAAATACAATATGTCAGCGTTTCGGTAGGGCGTAATCTACACATAAGGGAAATTAAATTTCACAGCATGCGGTAAAGGTATGCTTCTAGCAGTGTACTGTTGTGAATTAACAAGCAATACAACAACGAAAACGAGCAAAAGAGAAGTAGATCTAAACCAGATACATAGATAGAGCGACTTCTTCATTAAAATTTCTAGCGGTGCTACAAACTACTAAAGAAACTTATCACCGCATGTAGTGCAGGACATGCAGGCTCGTTTTAATTTGTGACATTTCTAGTGTAACTTGTCTATTACTTAGGCAATCACTCCCTTTTGGAGATGCATCCGATATTCCTTTTCCGCTCTTCTGCATATCATGTATCTATGAGTGAGATGTGTTTGGCATACACAATTGCTTGCAGTAGCTACCCGATGAAAGTTTGCATTTCATCCAACCCAGATAGTTCCACGTTCAACTACCTTGCATCTTGAGATGATATCGAGAAGCATCAACAGTAACGGCTCCTATTCTTATGGTGTAGGATCAAGATTGCTCTGTAGACTTTAGTCGGCTGGACGTATTTCGCAATTCTAATACCATGAAAAAGTCAAAACACTTTGGAAGAGTTGCTATTCCAAAAGCTATTCTATTTTTCAGCAGGTTTAGTTGAAAAAAGAACGAGGCGGCTGATAGATAAAATATTCCGACCCACCCTCTGGAAAAGGAGAAGGTGGGTATGTTGCTCTTCGTTTGTCTTCTTTCGAATGAGATGAAAATTCCATAGAGCGAAGTTAATGTGGCGACTGCACTAGGTTTAAAAACGGATCTCGTTAAAACCGCTTAAAAACGAAGAAACGTTCAGATACCAAAGAGGAAGGAGATAACGGGATCTTTCATTAACGAATTAAATACAAAACAAACTACTGATAAAGTTACAAATCTCCGCAACGCCGCAATTTCGACCGCTCCTATGATATCGGAGTACACACTTTCTGCAGTATGGCGTCAAACCCCGAGTTTCCCCTCCCCCGGGGAGCCCCGGGAGACGTGCATGCCATCTCGCTCGGGGTGCCCCGGTCCGGGCATTCACCCCGAACCGGGGTGCTCGCTCGGGGTGCCCAGAACCGGGGAAGACGAGCATACGGCCCCTGGTTGTATCGGATTGGTCTTTACCAGGATTTCCTTTTCTTTCGTGCACTGATTGACGTTTATTTATTTATTTATTTATTTATTTATTTATTTATTTATTTATCTATTTATTCATTTATGAATACGTCTGCGAAGACGTGCCAGCACAAGAACAAGTGAGAAGCAAAAAGTGTAAAACAAACTGCAAGCTTAACAAAACCCTATGAAAGATGGGCGAGAATACGAAAAATGCAGAAAAAGAAGAGGCATGAAAAGTCATCGAAGGTAAAAGCATTTCCTCTAAGCAATACCTCAACTTTCAGAGCACAGCTGCATATTAAAGAAGGCAAAATGGACAAACGCCGAACTCCGGAAATAAATTGTAATGTTGGGTATTGCCAGAGTAAGATATGGGAGCATTAGTAAGTGAAGGCTCGACCCGATGCCACCAATCCGAGCCAATACAGGGCGGGCGCAGGAGGCAGCAGGATGCATAGCAGAGCAAGATTCCATGATTTATTGGTTTCAGGACCCTGCAGAGAGTGCCAACGAAGAAGCATGTCCAAAGCAGGTAGCATAGAAGCAGTCTGTGAAAGGATTAGGCAGATAGGGCCGTAGAAGTGCTAACCCATGATGACAGGATATGAAACCTGTGGCACTGGTAGAGTACTGCATAGCGTCATGAATTCAGAAGTGTGCATAAACGCATGCCACTATCTACCATTATATAGTTATTTGTCCGCTCTGTAGACGATGAGGAGTATCTCACGCAGGTTAGGAACCTGCGTGAGATACGCCTCATAGAACCGCGCGCGGACAAAATGCACCGTTCAACATGGAATTCTACTGCAGCAGAGGAAGCGCAGCCTCCTACTGTTTGACACAGCGGCATCTTCACGCGTTTCTGAGCGTCCTGATCCCGGATACGTGTCACCGACGTCTGGAAACAGGGAAGTGGGCCAGAAGTGGGACCAGGAAGGTGGGGAGGGAAGCGGGGGGAAGACCAGTAAAGGAGGATCAGCAATTAGATCCAGTAAGAAGGAACGGATTAGGGGGAACCTGGCGTTGAATTCGGAAGGCGTGTCAACGACATCCGGCAACGCAAGCAGTTGGGCATGAGAGCGGTTGCGGATATGCAACCTGAGGACAGAAGTACTGCGCAGCACAAACCAATGGCGCTACTGGATGGTCCGGAGAGAACGTCTATGATGAACGCACGGCGTGGTGAACAGCTTGATGCCAATAAAATACGCAACAGATCCTAGATGTTAGCGAATTATAAGTTTTAGAAATATTGCTTTCCGTAGGTCTGCGATGTCGTAAAGTCGCGCGAAGCACTCAAGTGCGAAACACGCCGTTAGGCATGTCTGAGCACTTGTTAAATATATTCGATGAGCCCAAATTTGCGGTTGGCGACGAAGCCATAGGAGAAGTGTCGGAGGAGACCGCACTATAGCAACTTATCCGCAGAGAATAATATGTCATGGAAAAAAGCGCAAACTAGCCGTGAACGAGTAGCTGAGTATCACCGTAGCACCCATACCACCAGAGTATAAACGGATGAAGAGCAAAAAACAGCTTATGATTTATTGTTGAAACAGCTCAACAGTACAGCTATCAATGAATATACTACTTTACCACATAGTGACGGTTCACGAAGCAGGTATATAAAATAGCCCACGAAGAGAATTCTAATAACGAATATATTATAGGTACATCTAATAATCCTGCAAATACATGAGAACAAGCAAATCAAAAAATGATGAAAAACTAAATCCATAGAAGTTTGAACATGGTACAGCGTAAACACCTAATCACACAAAATAAGCACAGTCCATGAGGTGGCCATATTAGAAGAAAGTATGTAATCCTCCGTTTTATACGCTACACAAAGATTGAAGTTAAGATGGTAGATCCTGTAACAACAAGGAACAAAGACACTGGCCATACCCAGAGTTATATAAAATGCTGAGCACGTCAATTTTACTCAATTTAGCCTTGAAGCTTTTGCTAGCATCAGCCATCATAACCTCAGGCGGGAGCAGATGGAACCGCCTAGCAACCCTGCACAACAAGAACTCATGCAAGCTATAGCTATACTTATAGATAAACCGATTATGTAAGCTGAACACGCCTTTCCTTCCATGGCTACTACATGGCTTAAAGTTCCAATATTTACTAGCCGAGAGTCAAATTTCACAACGTAAAATGCGAAAATAGAAGGCTAAGATAGATAACCCTCCTAATGTATAGGCTTTTAAGACCCAGTTGCTTCAACCGGTCGAATAGCTAGGCGTGGTTACAATATTGTTGCTTTCAAAGGCACGATAGAAAACCATATTTGAACGTTTTATGCACACCCCCTGTAAGATCAGAGGGCCACTTAGCTTACGGTTCCACACCTGAGAACATTACTCAAGGAGTGGAACTACATAATTCAAATATAGTCTGGTGAGAATAGCAGGTCTGTATTATGCATACTGCGCAGAATCAGGAATAATGCAGCATACGCATTCCTCACTAAAAGTTTTGTTTTGAGAAATTCAAAAGTGCATCAACCATAACACCTAGGTCTCTGACACAGCCAAGCTTCTTCAAAGCAACGCCATCTACTTCATATTGCTTGTTATTGCTTTCCCGAGATGTAGCATGCAACATTTTTCCACATTGTTACGCAAATCCCATCTAGAAGTAGAGGTATTCAACCTACCTATGCTCTCTTCAACAGCCGAGCAGACTTCAACAGCGTCTTCATTCTTGTAAACCGCATATGTACTTATGTCATCAGCATAAATCTTAATAGTAATACTTCTGTGTTGATATTGCAGTAGGAAGCTCCAAAATATAGAATAGGACGAGTAGTGGTGGCAGAACTCCGCCCTGAGGCACACCACTAGGGCAAGAAAACCTTTCCAAGAACTCACAACCAATCTTAACAGCACTATTTCTGTCGCATAGGTACGTCAACATTCAGTTAAGAGACTTGCCCCTTTATCTAGTCTATCAAGTTTATGCATAAGCTTATCATGATTAAGGCCAGAGTTATACTCCCGCGTGAGCATCCGCGGACGGGCGGGAATCGCGCCGGGGTCCTTCACCTGACCAATCACCACGCCCCGCGGCGCCTGCCGCTCGCGGTGCACCTTCAGTCCGCGGACGTCCCGCGAATGCTCCCGCGGGAGTATAACATTGGCCTAACTCTATCACATGCTTTCGAGAGATCAATATATAAAACATCCACTTACAACCCCTTACCGCCGACTTCCAATGGTACACACATTCACCTAGATTTGTGGCTGTTGAAAGCCTAGGGAGAAAGCTATGCTGTCCGGTAGGGATCAGCCGGGATTTCATCAACCACGTTAGACCTATGTCTTACCATCGCTCTCCCCGAGAGAAGTCTAATGATAGGCCCCCATATCGACTCATCGCTTCGCGTGATCGATATGGGAGCCTCGCTCGGGGTGAGCGGTGGTATGATATAGGCCTTATCGTTAGAAGTTTGCCCCTTACAATCATTTCCATAGTTTTATTCGGTGTACAAGTTATGCTGATAAGTCGGTACTGGGAGACGTGTTGGGCTCCAGCAACTCTCGGAATTGTTGTAATCAGTGCTTCCTTCCAGATATCAGGCACCTCACTTAACATGAAAGAGGCGTTAAAATTAAAAATCAAAGAGACACAAAGAGAGTTAGCACATTTTTCGTATACTATTAGAGAGAGGCCGTCATACGGTTCCCAAACAGATGGCTTGACACCTTTCAAAAGTTTGCGAACAGCATGTGGATGAAAGTAGATAATATTACAAACTTAGGAAGCCGACACAGTGTTATGAGCGGAACAAGTTGACCGTAGACTAACGGAAGTCACACACGAAAACACTTCAGAGAAGCTCTTTGCGAGTGCTGAGACCTTAGCAGCCTCAGTGACGAACATTCATTGACCATCATGGTAGGAACAAAGTTATCAACTTTAAACTTGTTGCGCACGTATGCATGAAGTCCCTTCATGCCTGGTTGCTTCGAAACGAAACGTTCACCATAAGCCAAAAATTTACGAAGATGTGCATCCAGCTTGAATCACACCCTTGTTATCAGGATCCTGCGGAGTATTAACACATCTGAAAAAATGCGCTCCTTCTGGTCAATCAAGTTTCAAATATGCGCAGGATAATTGCGCAAGCCTGACCTGCCCACCTTGAAAGGAACTAGCTTAAAAAGGAGCTCATAAACAGCACAAAAACAGTAAAGGTCGAGTAGACCAAAAACCATTGAAAGCCCACATCCAATCAAGTTCAGGGAAACATTTATCATGCAAGTCATAGTCCAGCTTAAGATAATCAGGCCCGCCCTGGGATTCAATGCACCATTTATACTTACTTACTTTCTATCTCAATATGAAACCCACCGTTGCTCATGATCAGGGGTAGGCAAAGGAGGAAGAGATGTAATCCCGTCTATATTAGTAGCGGATGTTAAGATGATATCTAAAATGTTATCGCCATGTGTGGGGTGATGAACTAGTTGCTTAAGACCCATATTGTTGAAGCGCTCTAGAAAAAAAAACAGAGCTTAAGCTACGAGCCTGAACATTAATCTTATAAATATAAGATTAAAGTCACCGAAAATAACTACTTCACTCGTCGATGATGCAAGTAAAGAAAGAGTTTTAACTAAAGCTTCGTCATCGCATCTAAGTGAGTTACTAAGAACCTCAGATATAGTTTCGAGACAAATCACATCCAAAATTAGAATGACGGCTTTTAAATCAGTATTATCTTCAATTTTCCTAACACTAAAATCATTCCTATATATACAACAAACTCCTCCTCCTTTACGACTTCCTCTGTCGCAACGATAGATGGAATACGGGAGCGATAACAAAATTTCTCAATCCTTAATCCTAGGTGAGAGCCACGTCTCAGTAGCAAAACTATGCTAGGCTTTTTTGTCGCTAGAAATAAGTGAAATTGGCTCAGCTTGTTGCACAAGCTACGCCTCTGACTATTGAGGGAGCGGAGGTTCCCTCCAAACAATGGCAGATCGGACACATATTTTAGTTCATAGCGATATATCACCCATTCGGGTTTAGCCTTACCTGCATTCCGCTCTTTCGCAAGCCGCCTTGGTTCGAAGTCCCTCTTGCGTTCATCCAAAGTCATGCACCCCATGATAAATACATTCTCGAGACCCGGTGCCCCCCACAGAAGGCGTGCATTGGATACAGGCGCTCGCCAATAAAAACTTGAGGGAAAAACCACCTTAACGTGTCTAGTACGAGACGATTTATAATTGCTGAGTCGGTAGGCGACGTTCGGCTTGCAGTCGACCTTTAACTTGTCCAGCAAAAAAACACCTTGCCTTCTAGGTGCTTACAATGCTCGGAAAGGCTCAAATCAGGGGAATACTCATCCAACCCAGAAACAACAATAGTATGGTTGCGTTCCTCCCTTTCCAAGTAGTCACAACGCTTAGGTGTCATCGCATAGGCCACGGACAACAAACCAGTGATCACAGGGTCGCTAGTTCGCTCAGCAATGCAATTGAGAATGTTATTGAACGACATGTTCTCAATGTCATCAACACCCATAGAAGCCTGTGAGATCAGCGGCATCTGACTGAGTTGTTTGGAGTCACTAGGAGCCTTATAAACACCGCTCGACTATTTCTTCGTTGACCTGGTCATCGAAGAAATTCAGCGCACTAGTGGAGCGCCAAAAAACTGCGAGGAACCAACCCAGCCGAGACATGAACCACGAAATAGCAAACAAAATAACTCGTGGGCAAGACCAAGCGTTAACTAAAGAACAAATAGGATAACCCTTAGGATTCAAAGAAACAACAAAGAAGTAGGATAAATTACAGAAACAAGCGAAAAACAGCAAAATAGAAAGTTTATCGACTATGCGCCTCCGCTCAGTGGAGCTGCGTGCGGCCGAATGTTCGTTGTGCATTCGGTGATCAATTAGCCAACTATGAGCATTTGCTGTCAAAGAGTCGTGATTGGTATTGCACTTAATGTGAAGGAAATTGTAAATATGCGCACGGTAGATGATGGTCGCCATCTCTCGTTTCAGCATGGCTTCAGTTCAATCAGTGGTATTTCGTCGATGTTCTTGCGAGTCGAGGCGGCGACGCATCGATAGATTTGGTGAACAGTTGATCGACCGCGGGTTTTGACGCAGCGGGATGCGCGAGCTGTGCAACTCATCGCTTTCCTGATGCAGATGAAGGTAGCGACAGCGGTCATGATTGTAATGTAGATGAGGATGCAGGTCACTACAATGGCTACCCTCGGCCTGCAGTGTGGGTTCGAAACCATTGTGGAGCAAAAGTTGCACGTTATTTGCTCGCAAAACGGAATTGGTTGACAGCTTAGTTGAAAGTGCCGGTGTCATTTTCTAGGCGGCGTTTTGTGGTCGCCGCGTGATAGAGAATGTCTAGTTTGCCTAGGTTCGATTTGGGTCGGTCAGATGCACAATGCCTAGAATCTCGTACTGAATCTAGTAAATCTGTAATTTTCCCTGTGTTCAAGTATGTTGCGTGTATATTTGTGCGCGAATTGCTGTAACAACGTTTATTGTGTTACGGCTACATCAGCACAAAGTACTACCATAAGTTAATTGTATGAGCCAGACATTGTAATGCGAGATGGAGGTGTGGATCCAAGTGGTTTGCATGGGTGCGCTGAAGACGATGGCCTCCCAGCGAGGCGAGAAGTGCGAAGTGAAGAGGGAGAGCGAAGAAGTGTCCCGGAGACGCTGGCAGGCGGCTTTTGTACAGCTGCCACGTCCCCGGGATTCACCAATATGTCTTTGCGAGAGTGATTCTGGAACTCTTACCTTCATACGAAATACTGAACTGTATGTTCAGTGCTTCCTTCACCTCTTGTCCATCCATATCGCCTCCCTGCCTATCCTTACAGCTCACCGAACCGACGTCCTACAGATTTCTCTGGAAAACTTCGTCGATAAGGGCCATGCGCCTCTCATTTGTCCAGTATGCGATCGTCCTTCCAGTTTTAGCAGCTGGTCGATCTCCAGCATAATATGGAGCCCTCTCTATGAATTTCAGACGTTAAAATTTAGACTACCCCTCCGCAACATTCATGACTCTCACCGCTCGCCTCAAAAATGCTCCCCAGCTGGTGATCTGCTGCGATGATTTGCTCTACAATTACCTCCACTAACACATCCTTGCCTAGGATGCCTCAAGAATTTTACTTTTAATGACGCACCACTCCAACGACGTCATCTCGTTATCCGTATTCACTTCCTTTGGAGACCTCGACCTTTTATTGCCCTTTAAAAATTATGTCATAGCAGGCATTCCCACTTCTCAAAATGTACCCACCAGTTGTGGCATCCACAGAAATGCTCTTTTTTCATCGGCTGCCCTGTCGCCTGCCCATTGCGTTGAGCCGAACTGCATTCGAGATGCGTTCGGATCTGTGTTCATCTGCAACGTGATATTGTGAAACTTGCTACGTACTATGGTGTATATTTACGATTCATTCTTATTTTTCAAAATTTTTTCCAATCTCTCTAGACTTTTATCACAATATTTTTAAACTGGTTGGTGAAAAGATACGACACAATCAAGGGCTAAACATTAGAGTCACGGTTTTCAAATTACTAAAGCGTGAAGAATAGTGTCTTGCCGGCATTAATAACCTGATATCGTATTTAAAAAGGTGATCGATTTCAGTCTTTTTCGACTAAATTTCAGAAGTAATTCAATGAAGTCCACCTGTCTTTTTCCTAGGGAACCCCCTAACTTACATTTGTAAATGTTGATTACACATTACCCAACCTTCATTTATGTTACTTAGCTAGTCAGCTTGCATAGTGGTGCCTCCTCTCAACAAAGAACTTGAAAAGTACCAACATCTGGGCTAGCAGGTTGTGGTCTTCTTCGGTTGCATTGTGACGATGGCGCTAGCCCAGTTACTTTATGAGCAACACGACAAATCTACCGGAAATTTAAACAAAGAAGCTGTGCATACCTTAAAACGATTCCTCCGCCTATTCCGAAAAACGAATTTCGCATAATTCGCTGAGTCCAAAGGAACCCAATTGAAAAGAAAACAAAGAACGATCCACGCTCCATACGAAGCAACTAGAGAACACGAGGACTACGCATTCAGCGCTTTTACACCTAAACCCTGTCAGCTCAGCAAACTAAGTGGAGAACAACGTCCTGCGCGAAATATCGCACCTCTTTAGCTCCAAAACTATGCGCATCAATCGTGTGGCAGGGGGAAAAACTTCCTTTTATCATTTCGGCAACGGCGGCAAAACTGAAAGTGATGTATTCCACAAACACCGTATTAGCCTATCAAAGAAGATTTCTTCGTACTCTTCGTAGTTTGCTACCAGGAAAGGCCATTTGGCCTGCTTCTGCAGTGAAGTTCTCTGGGAAGGCAAACATTTTTGGGCACGTCCTCACTTGGATTTGGATCTAACCCAATCGAAGGAAGGGAGGAGGGAGCGCACAGCTAGAAAATCGGGAAAGAAACAGAAAGAATGTGGCTCCGGATATTTGTAATAATAATCATTCTCATGGACCTGGTCTGGGGAACTGATTAGGAATACTGCACCCTTCTTTTCAAAACATAGGTCGACTCCGCTAGGTTACGATAGGTGTGGGTTGCAGAGTTACGCAATCGATTATGCAAGATTACGAAAGGCTTGAGTGGCATAGTCTTTACCAGAACTTATAAGTTCAAATTTCTTGGAAATATGCTGCAGATTTGATTTCTTTTAATCCATTCCACGCACGTTTCAATATGTGTGTCTAGCTAAGGGTAAAGGGTCATGGGCGCAAATAGGGTCCGGGGGGGGGGGGGGGTCACCTTATAAAAAGTGTCACCAACACCAAGAAAACGAGACAAGGCACACTGATAGTAAAGAAAACAAACAAGTAATGCGGTAGCTGTGTTCTGTGCTAGATTTAGGCAGGGGAAGGGACTCCAGGGTGTGGCTCAAGTGACGCATCCAGGTTAAAATTGCCTACATCCTGGAGTTCCCTCCCTTGTTCAATTAGGAAGCACATAAGACGCGGATCTATAATCGAAACGAAGAGATAAGACTTCATTTACCTTCACTGCATGTAGCTACTCGCCACGCCGGCCCGCCGCGCCATGCTGTGGTGACCCCCCCCCCCCCCCACTGACCCTATTTGCGCCGGGTCATGAACAGCAGTTTCGCCAAAATTTTGGCTGATGGGTTTTTTGGGATGCTGATCACAAATATAACATGCCCTTGTTTTGATGGAGTAAGGCATGCTAGGTGCTGGGCTGGGTATTGGCGAGTAATGGTGGCTAATAATGAACACTGATTTTTCGATACTTCGATAATGGAAGCTATTACAACTGATGTCCTCTGTCGTTCTTTGACCAACTTACCGCATTCTTGTTCACTACTTTCCATCTCAAAATCGAAAAGTCTTACTACATAGGTGGATGAAACGAATCTACTGACGTAGACAGCCTTTCTCACCCGTACCTATAGTAACTTAGCGTATTAGGCAGGAATTTTCAAAAAGGATACGATACTCTCGATCCGCACTTCATATAATGCCCTCGCGCGATCTGGGAAAAAATTTCTTTCGACCTCTCGTCGAACTCTAGAGTCTGAATGCGCAATAACACCATTAGGTGCAATGAAAGAGAATGGATTGAGGACCATTCGATGACATCGCAAAAGTTTTGAATAACAAAAGACCGTTGGGACCCAGACCCAGGTGTTTTAAGCATTCCAGTTCAAGGTTGTCTAAATGGCCAGCGAATAAGCGCTTCTACTTTGAAATCTGTCACAAAAGAAGCATTTCAACAAATATAACTTTCTTTGGGCAGGTTCAAGATCTGACACAACCATCAAAACTGCACACCCACTTTTTCAGTCCTTGGGCGAATGAATGCAGGATGTCGACGTTTCGAATACAACCGGATAACGGAAAACGTAATCCAATAGCTAGGAAAATAAGTCCAGAAAATCAGTGACCTGAAAATATTAGTGATTTAACATTTCTTCAAAATTTTGCAAATGCTGGACAACGAATTTCGGAGAAACTGTGAAGAAGAATAGTTATTTTTCATCGGCTCATGAAAGGTAACAACGAGGTGAGTAATTTGTTGGCGATAACGGTAAATTCCTTAAGCGGCTCTCACACTGCCGCTGCAGCTGTACTGCAACCGATGCCGTAATGATGAAGCATGGCGTAGAGTCACAGAGGAGAAGCAAAAGCAACGAGGTGTCACACTGCTGTTGCTGCAACCCCGCATCAGCAACACCGGTGTAGGTCGCGCAACGGTTGCACGGCCTCAGCAGCGTGGAATGATCGCCATCGTTCCTTGCTGCTGATGCTCGTTGACGGAGGCGCAAGAGTGAGGTGTGATGGCCGAAATATTTAAGGACTCCGCACTCTTCTGCGGCAATGCCGCAGCCGGCAGCTGGCAAAAGTGGGGCACAGCGCAGCGCACTCCAGTCGGGACCTACTCGCACCGAAGGAATGCGCGCTCCGGAGAGGAACGCGTGCCCGAATGAAGCAATCAGCTGAAAATCTACATTCCTGCTCGTCATCCGCACTTTTCATGTATTGGACACCTGTTTACTCCATCCACTCCTAGGACTACTTATTTTAAAAACGAGAAGGGAAATCTTTTACCCATGCAAGTGACAGCAGTGTTTATAGCTTTAGGAACATTTTTGGGCACAGCTTCAGAAATCGCCTCTACGATCCGATTACCTCAACTGCTTCACGTTTCCACTGTGAGCAGAACAAGCTAAGATAAGAATAAGATCTCGCCACATGCTCAGTGACAAGGTGAGTGATCATCCAGTTATGCTGTTAAGTTTTTCATTTCCTGCAACAGTTTTTTCTTTGATCCCTCCACCTATTTGTCTTCTATTGATGTCCTACCCATGTTGTTTACTTCGCACATAGTACGTATTTTATTTGCTTTTTTAAACCATTTCTTTCTCCTGATAGCCACGTTCTCTATCCTACTCCGTTAGCGACCTATTTGTTTCATTCTTCTCTTCAGTCTCTTGTTTCCATCCTATCTATATTACTTCTTTTCTGTTTTGCTATTCATACTCTTAATTTAAAGCACATTTTTTATACATTCGTCCGTTCATTCTTTCACAATTTTGTCTGGCTTTTCTCTTGTTTGCTTCTGCTCTTATTGCTCTATGAGTTTGTTGCTTATTGCTTTCTATTCCCTCAGTTTTTTAGAACGATTCGCTTGCCTAGCAGTGCCTTAGAGTAAGAGAACGCAGTGCCTTCGGTATGTTCGCACTGGTACAAATGAGCGATTAGGGATGCATTTTACATAGGCCTCTTTTTCTAGCAGTTTTAATTACCCTACTTATAATTCTTCGAGGCAGAACTAGTTTCAAGGCATGTCTATAAACGGGTACAGGGTTTTTATGTCCAATTCAGCAGTCTTCTATTAGCGGAGACTGTTTCAATATTTTTGCGAAGTTTTGGCCGAAAATTTCGTTGTGATCATTTCACCACTGGAGACATACTTGTGAAAAGCTTTTTAACCTCACTCGTTAGTGTTTGTCACATAGTCACTTCTTCTTCGTAGCGCTAAGTCAAAAGATATAAAGGTTTGAGAGCAAAAATTGGTTGCGTCATTGTTAGTACCAACGAATAAGCGATAGGATTGAAACAAAACTATTCAATAGAGTACATGTGATCATCGTTCCCATGACCCTCATCTACACTAGTAAAGAAATTAAATGCGGTGTGATTCTTAACAACTCTCAATAACCCTGGTGGATGTAACGAAAACTTTACATAATCAAATTGAATACATTTCAGAAGAAGTGAGTATTTTCGCCTAACAAAAGAGTTATGTACATATCTTCAAAAATCAACCTATGAGGAATTTTCAATCTCTGCCGTAGCGTACAACTCAACAACAAAAAGGAAACCTTGCCGACAGATGGCATTCACTGGTTTCTACGAGTACTTATTATGAATCGAGGCGAGCACGGCTGTCATCGACTGTTGACTGCGATCTTTCTAGTCTTTCATAAAGCTCTACTATTGCTGGCTTCCAGTCGACTATATTTAATCTCAGAAGCTTGCACTTCCGCGATATACAGAGTTCGGAAAAGTCGTAAGAGAGTCGGTAGGTTAACACTTTCTGTTCTTCAAAAAGTGATAGCTAAACGATAGAAACCAAAATTACTGTAAGTGCACTCAATTATCTGCATTCAATTGAAACCGTCCGCTGAGGATGTATGAGCACACCACCCTGCCCTCTAAGCCATTCGTTCACCGCCACTAAGGGAGAATTCAATTTCTAGCCGCGAGAAGCTCATGGTTCCTAGCTTTAATTCGCCTCAGATCTAGTCAATGCAGGACTAGGATCGAGACACTCGCATTTTCGAATTTCTGAAGAGATCCTTCCTTCCATTCATTCCATTTCGGTCGTTCAGATCTACCGCTGGGATAGTCTTTTTCTATAATGCTCCACGAAATACAGTTAAATCTACGGGAACCCCTACATATGAGTTGAAGTTTTTGGACGCAGTCCTGCTTAAAGGCAATGTATCCTCCACGCCGATCGTGCCTCGTTAAGCACATCTCATCTCGAGCTCGGAATAAGCTAGCTCCTGTTGCCGGAGATGGGTCTAACTCACTGTGGATGTATGCGCCGATGAGCGTGACAGTGGAACTACCCTATATTTTCCATTTCTAATGTATGGAGGGAAGGAGGAGGGAGGGGTTCAGTGAAATGGGGACCTGTAAAAGGGGACCAGTGAAATGGGGATCAGTAAAGGCGGACCAGAAAAGGTGGGAGAAGTAATGGGAGACCAGTTAAGGGGATCCAGTGAAGCGGTCGCAGCGCTCTATTCTCGAGGTTTGCGGGCAAAGCCCCCAACCAGACGTGACGTTTGGCGGCCGCTAGGTCGCTGAATGCCTGGTTGAAGTATATGCTGCTTGTAGCTTTATTCATATTTTTATTTCTTTGCTCATTCTGCGTTTCTTTTAGCTAGTTATAGTCCCCCTTTTCTCAATTATTTATTGCCCATACTTCATCTCTCCGCCTCATGTCGTTTGTTTTTCCTTTTATTTCTTGCTCTGTACCACTCATTTTTACGTCCTTACGTTGCTCCCTGACTCCTCTCAGAATTTGCGTTATCATTGAACTTAAGAGGAAGGTCAGTGAACTCGGTCCGTAGATTCTGAATGAGACCTATATTGTCTTGTAGGGCATCGGACGAGGATCACAGAACTGTGTTTCGTTTTTGCTAAATGCTCCTGGGTGGTCCAAAAATGGCAAAAAATTGTACCATTTCAGGGCGGGCTGACAAAGCATAAGTGATACCTGGAATGGTCCTGTTGTGCTCAGAACTTGACTTGCAAAAGGTTTGGGCTCAAATTAAAGTTAGATTATAGTAATTCGATAATTTCCTACATTTCCTAGACGAAGCTGCAGTGCACATTCAAGTGATTCATTCGCATCAAGGTGCGGGATGGCCGAGTGGGTAGCGCGGTGGACTTACGGGAGGAGGTCGAGAGTTCGAAAAGTTTCTTCACCAATGTGGTCAAACTTGTTTTCCAACATTCACCTTCAACCTTCGATGGAAAATAGTGCAAAAAAGTGATAATTTAAAAAAGGAGTGAAAGATTCGTGGTCAGCAGCTTAAATAATTCCCATAGGCGAAGTCTGGGCGAAATCGGTGGTCATGACTTCGTCACCCTAATTCACCTCTGGCCAATAATACGGTATCCTACCGAAGCCAAAATGTACTCTTTATTAGCCAAAAATGGAGCACTCCACAGAGCAAATCGCATAGACACCTTCGGAATCGAACCCACGACCCTCTCCCGTATTGATGCGAATGAATCACTTGAATGTGCACTGTAGCTTCGTTTAGGAAACGTAGGAAGTTATCGTTTTACTATAATTTAATTTTAATTTGTGCCACAAACCTTTTGTAGGTCAAGTTCTGAGCACGACTGGACCATTCCAGGTGCCACTTTTGCCTTATCAGCCCGACCTGAAATGATACCATTTTTTGCCGTTTTTGGACCACCCTGGGGCATTTAGCAAAAACGAAACACAGTTTTGTGATCCTCGTCCGATGCCCTACAAGACCATATTAATCTATTCAAAATCTCCGGACCGAGTTCACTGACCTCCCTCGTTAGTGTAATCCACTTAATCTTGCTCAAAATAGGTTTACTGGAGGTAAACTGCCACAGGAAAAACGAATGTCATACCCGGTTTTTAGCTCGTGGACGCCGAATTCCAGGTCTAACAGATCCAACCTTGGTGGAAACAGATTCGGGGAGGGGTCTCCATAGCATTCGTGGCGTGCCGTAGCGAGTTACATACACCGAGTGTAAGGGCAGTCTTATCTCCTCGTTTCGATTACGATTCGCGTCTTATTTGCTGCCGTATTGGACAATGAAAGGAACTCCAAAATGAAGGCAAATTTAACATGAATGAAGGCATTTTTTTTCGAGCCCACACCCTGGAATTTCATTCCCTGGCAAATTCTGCGTTCTCCGCGTCACAGAAAATGTTTGCCTGCTCAGACAACTTCACTCCACAAACACCAATATGGCCTTTCTTGGTAGCAGATTGCGAAGAAGTCTTCTTTCATAAGCTGATGCAGTGTGTAGTCAGTGAAATACTTCACTTTCAGTTTCGCCGGCGTTATCAAAACGGTTAAGGGAACTTTCTGCCGATTGAATCATCACGATTGATCGCCATAGATTTGGAGCTAAAGAGGTCTGTTATCTAACACCCACGACATTTTACTCGTTTGGTTCGCTGATCTGACAGCGTTACAGGAGGTAAAAACGCTGAGTGCATAGTCTTCGTGTTCTCTAGTTGCTTCCATCTCGCGTATTTGGAGCGTTCTTTGTTTTCTTTTCAGTTTGGTCTACTTTGCACGTGAGCGAATTGTACCAACTCCGTTGCTCAGAATAGGCGGACGAATCATCTTAGGAAGGTATGCACAGCTCCTTTATTTAAGAATCCACTCGATTTGTTGGCTTGCTAATGAAATAAGTGGGGTTACTATACTATAAATACTTCACTTTCTGTTTTCCGCCGTTGTGAGAACGATAAAGGTAGTGTCTCCCCAACACCATGATTGATCCGCCACAGTTTTGAAGCTAAAGAGGTGCGTTATCTAACACCCACGACATTCTACTTCGTTTGGATTGCTGATCTGACAGGTTTCAGGGAGGTAAAAACGCTGAGTGCATAGTCTTCGTGTTCCCTGGTTGCTTACATCTCGCGTATTTGGAGCGCAACGTAATATAATGAAGAGAATCATAATAAAAACCAATAACACATGGAAATAAGAAAAGTTCGCCAACCTAGCTACTTCGATGTTACGAGTCTTCAAGTTCCCAGTTGAGAGGAGGCGACACTATGCAAAGTGACTTGTTAAGTAACACCAATGTAGGTTGATTTGTGTGCAAACAACATAAGAAAATATTAGCTAAAGGGTTCTCGTATTTGGAAAAACGCGTTTTTCCAAATAATTGCTCCTGAGAGTAAGGCGAAAAGGACTGAAAGCAAACACCATTTTAAGTACGACGTCAGGTTGATAAAGCGGGCAATACATTATCCTTCACGCTTTTATCATTTGCAAACGCGTAACTCTTATGTTTAGCCGTTGATTGTATCGTACGTTTTTCACCAACCAGTTTAAATATATTGTGAATAAAGTCTGGAGAGACTGAAAAAAGGTTATCGAGACATAGGAATGAATGGTAAATATACGCCATAGTGCGTAGCAAGCTTCACAATATTATATTGCAGATGAACAAAAATCCGAACTCATCTCGAATGCAGTTCGGCACAATGCAGTGGGCAGGCGAAGGATGCGATGCGGAGGGGCGATCTAAATTTAAACAACTGAAATTCATAGTGGAGAGTGCTCCATATTATGCTGGAGATCGACCAGCTGCTAAAATTGGAGAAACAATCGCATACTGGACAGATGAGAAGAGCATGGCCTTTATCGACGAGGTCCCCTAGAGGAGAAATCTGTAGGACGTCAGCTCGGTGAACTAGAAGGATAAGAAGAGAGGCGACATGGATTGGCACGAGGTGAAGGAAGCACTGAGCATACAGTTTAGTGTTTCGCACGAAGGTAAGAGTTCCAAAATCACTCTCACAAAGATATATTGGTGGACACGAACTCTCACTGCTTCGCTTCAGTTGAACACGCCAAAAAACAGTTCTAGTATGTTGACCTCGTGCTGCTCGCGAAGTGAAGGCAACTCTCTAGGACCCACATGTTTTGGAATACGAGCAAACACGCAAGGGAGAAAAACATTCGCAAGAAAAACCGACATGAAAAATCAGCAGGAACATTCGTGTCTTGCGCCCGTTAGCTACCGCATTCGGTGAGGGCCTAGTCATAAAACCCTGAACCATGTTTTAGCTAATGTTTCGAACGTCGACAAGTTTATTGAGGGTTTAATTTTAGGTGCGTCTGTGGCGACAATGTTGCGAAGAATCCCTGATCGTGGTCAAGAATTGGCAGACATCGCGCAGGCGGAGCTGACAAGTCAACTTCACCAGAAGTTTTTCGATTCGCTAAAGAAGCAGCCGACTTAAACGATTATCTAATTGGTTGCTTAAAGTGGCTTGGTTATGGCATTAATATGGTTATTATGTGATATTATGTTATGAGATTAATATGGTTATTTAACGATTATCCAACTATTGTGGTTTCTGTATCCACGATAAAGTTGATCCAAGGAACAGAACTTTTAACCATAAAAACAACACACAGCAATTACAATAACAACAACTCATTCAACGGAGACTATTTCTTCTCCCGAAATAGTCTCGCAAAACATCTCTAGCACTCTTCGAGCTTCCAGAGACTCCCGAGTGCTCGTCGTGTTCAAAGGCCTTGTTCAGTCCGAACCGCTGGACAGCGGCCTCCGCACACACACTATCGACAATCAAATTAAGAATGAAGAATCTGTAATGCATGTGACACCTACATTGTACGACAACGATTGCGAGAGTAGGAGACGCACCAAAGAGGTCTTCACGCACATCATCGCGTCTGACGACGAGGGTCGACAGCGGAGATCAGTCCGAAGGTATACTGCTAGCTTGTCAATAAATACCTTCTCTTACATTCCTTGTGTCACAGACTTTCATGAATGACCTGCTTTCAATTAGCAGTTATGCGAACAACTACATCAAGGTCAAATCTATCATGATCTGACCAACTGCTCAGCGAAGGTTTTCACAGTGGAGATATAAGCCTACGCTGAATACGTATTTTATTTCGAATGGATGGTGAACGGATGGCCGCGCAATAAAAACCATTATGTGCAAAGCCTCAGCTTTTTCCTTATATGCTCACAGTAATCCCAGACTGAAAGCTAACTGTCGACTACAAGTCCTAAGTCACGTATACTTGTACTACCATGCTGCATTCCA
Source organism: Heligmosomoides polygyrus bakeri (assembly GCA_947359475.1). Classification (NCBI taxonomy): domain Eukaryota; kingdom Metazoa; phylum Nematoda; class Chromadorea; order Rhabditida; family Heligmosomidae; genus Heligmosomoides; species Heligmosomoides polygyrus. The sequence continues at coordinate 26,529,104 of OX375869.1, read as the reverse complement.
TCCCATTACGTCTCGCAGAAAAAGAAACGACACGATTGACAAAATGGTAAATGGTATGATAGATCATTCCCTTGGGAATTCTACACTCTTGTGGCGGTCTGTGGAAGGTACATGTTCCTAGAACAAAATGTAATGCAAGAGCAGCATTTCACAGTAATCGTGCTAGCACTAAATTCTTGAAGTCCTCCAAGAAGAACTTCTTACTTAACGAAATAAGACAATTCAGAACACTAGATGAGCGGTATCTTCAAAAGGAATATTGATCGTTTGTTGTGTTTTTAGACTTGTTGATTTATGCGTTTTGTCTGAAGTATTGAATGTTGGTTTGTAGCTGTTGTTGTTTCTTCAACTAGCGTGTTTATCCACGAACAAAGAAAAAAATAAAAAGTTGCCAAAATTGCAGATCGTACCTCCGGAACGACTTCGACCTGCTAGTGTTTACCGCGTCGACAGCTTGTTCGCTATCTTAGCTAAAGAGCTTTATCTAAACATGAAGGAAGTCATAAATGAGTGTCAAATTAGTCACCCCAAAGCTAACAAAGATACAAGCAAATGGAGGTATCTCGTTTTTCAAGAATGGCCAGGTAAATCTAAAAACCAATTGGAAAGCGTATTTTTAAGGCACTGCACAATAATTGGAATGTATAGGTTACTGATAAGGTTCCAGCATGGTGGTCTGGTTACCCTCGTTTCACTGTGCTATCCTTACAATTCAACTGACTACAGCCGTCAGATAAGTGCTGTCACAAGAGCGCTTTAGCGTTAGTTAGACCTATTTTCCCACCACCTTTTCAAAGCAAGAGCATTAAATCCTGAGAATCGTCATTAGTAACTGAGGTGTTCTTCTTATTCGAAGCAAAGCGCAATCCCACAAGCCTCGACAGAACATCCTGCATACCTAACACACTGCAACACATTCAGTCTGTGTAGCGCCTGGTTGACTTGCGACGGGTTTCCTCGGTTCTACTGCTGGAAGTGATTCATTTTCGTCGTGCTTTGTGCTAATAACTAATTATAATAATAACAAGTCTACCTACTTGCTCTAACTGCGTTGCTCCCACACCTCGTCTGTGACTTAAATCTCACGGCCGATTCTGGTTCCTCGTTCTGTTGCATCGGCTTGGAGCTTCCAGTAGTGACTCCATTGGTTCAGTAGTGATTTCGTTGAACGCTCACGCTGCCTTCCTATAAAACGGAATTTCTATCTCCGGTAGCAGATGATCACATGAGACAAGCATTCAATCAGGTCATCGCTGATTCAAACCTACCTACCCATTCAAAGACTGTAATCAGCCGCATGCCGGTAATAAAGAAGCGGTTGAGTGCCGCTTTGTCCAAAAACAAAGGAGCAGTTGAGGAGAATGATGCTACTGGAATTGTGAGCTGGAAAAAGAGATGTCGACTCAAAGAATTCAAACCTCTTCCCGTTTCTTCAAAATCTATGTCCAGTCTTGCTGATTCTTATTTTGAAGGTGAGTGTGTTCGCTCAGTCGTGATTAGTAGCATAGAGGAAATCCCATCACCAGCTCCCTGAGTCTTATGACCTAAACTGTATAAGAATTCTTACAATTTATTTGAATATTGATCGCCAACGTCGTCCGGTGTACTGCATGGGAAGCCAGTTGTAGGAAAGCACGCCTGTTAAACGTTATGTTTCCCGTATCGTTTCTTTGCATGGCTCTCCTTGAGAAGAGTTCCGCGCTCGCGGTTCTTTTTTCTAAAAAGAGTTATTTACTTAGAAAGTTTCTTACGAAAGAAGATCCTGATCGCTTTAAAAATTAAAGAATGCCTTTACTTTAACTCAGGCACGAATGCCAATCCTTCTCAGCACGTGTTTGAGACTCCCACAAATCCTACGGTTGCAACTCATGTTTGCAGTATTACTCCTGCATCATTAGTAGATACTCCATCCAATCTTCCGGAAAACAACTAAGCTTCAGAAACCTAGAAAGTTTGCAATTGTCGACGATTATATAGAACCTGGGTCGCTATTACTAGTCATCTGGCTCCTAGCTAAAAAACAGCAGGTGTTCAATTGCTGAAACAATAGGCCGACAATAACAATAGACTGCAGGCGACGCTCCCATGCCTTTTCTATGTTGATCATGTAACTCCTTTCGTCCGCCCTCACTGTAGCTTAAACAAAGTAAACTATTGCTTGTACAGTCGCCTCCCGAGAGGCCGCGCCAATATCTTGCCTCCTCGATTCCTTGCACGCTTTAGCGTTTCAATTCTAGTCTGTCGAATTAAGCCCTGCCCGCCAAATATGACTTAGCAGCTTCAACTCTCCTTTTATAATATAGTTCACAACCCTTTTATCCTACTAGTTTCAGACAATGCTAAGTAGTTACCGACTAGGCCTCTTCACCTTTATTAGTGAGCTTGTTTGGTCCTCTTATCCATTGCATCAGGAGCATATTGGATCTCTACACTCTACCTCTCCCACCTTACCTTTCCTATGCACTTTGCCATGCTTTGTATGCCCTTTGTATGTTGTAGTTACTTCTCCCATAACTTCTTCATTACACGTACGTTATTACGTTCCGGATTTTCTTTTTCCTTCTTTATCTTTCTACCTTTTTATCTTTTCTATCTTTTTTGAGTTTCTTCAAACAACTTGATTTCTTACAAATAATTTTCCTATTAACTTTTCTAGTTACTTCCAGAACAGTCCACAGCGTCATCGAGACACGGCCCAGGATCAGGACGTTCATCTAGGAAGGATACAGGTATGTTGACTAGACCTCTCCTCCGTCCCCTCCCTAAATGATGAGCACAGTGGTTTGGTTTGGCTTCTCTGATGAACGAAACGAAAACCAAACTATCTCTTTTCTTTCTTCACTTATTTGCATGCCTTGGTTCTGTTATTCTCTTTTATTACAATGGCTAGCGTCAGTTGGTTGCTGGAGGGTAACCCGACTCCAACTGATGGTAGTACTATTGGGTTTTCTACAAATTCTTTACTCACTTGATACAAGACTGTTCTTGTTTCGACCTAAAGGTTGCCCCTTTCCGACCAATGGTCGCCTTATCCGTCTAACTGACGGTCCTTCTATTAAATTATACATCATACATTCTACTGCTCCCGTGTCTGCATGATATTACTTCTTTAATAGTATATTATTCCCTTTAGCGTTACACACTATCCCTATTTATAATAACATTAGTTCCTTATTGCGTTTTCATTTACCTTCACTTTCTTTTTCCATAAGCTCGTTCATCATTCAACAAATTTATTTTCGGGTTACGGTATAACAAAACGAAACACCTCAAATCCAAAAAATTCCAAAACAACTGGCTTCTTCCTTTTCTCCTATGCTGAACGTTGCTTATATGATGGAGCTTGACTCGTCTCCTCTTCCTCTATTTCTTCATAGTTTCTTCTACGACCTTCCACCTTAAAACATTATATATATATATATTCATATTATAATATTAAACTAATAATCAACATTTCTTATAACTTCATATAACTACGTTTATACTAACCTTCTCTTTGTTTTTCTTCACAATGGATCCTTATTTTCCTTCCAGAGATCGAGATTGTCTTCCAATCCAGGCAGGTATATGTAGAGTTCCTCTCTTCCATTCTTAAATTTCTTCTTCTTTTTCTTCTTCCGCGTTTGTCCCACTTCGTGCCGGGGTCCGCTATTCTGTGTAATGACGCCACCTTTCCCGATCCAGTGCTAGATCACGGTGGAAACCAGCAACCGCCAAGTCCATATGTAACGTATCAGACCAGCGCTGCTTCGAGCGCCCTCTACGCCGCTTTCCTATTACCTCGTAGTTAAGGCCTATCTTGCAGACGATGTCTTCTTCTCCACGCAGAACGTGGCCGTACCATCGTAAGCGGCGCTCCATGCGCGTGACTCCAGCCGTCCAGCGCAGCTTCTTCGTCCCCATGACGCTGAGGCGACTTTCCGCTTTCTTTGTCGCAGGCCAACACTCAGCTCCGTACATCGCTACCGGCCGGACGACTGCTCTGTAGATCTTCGACTTCAAGCGCTCCGGTATCTTCCTATCGCAGAGCACCCCAGTCAACGAGCGCCACTTGGACCAAGCGGCACTCACGCGTGAATTCACTTCAACCAGCAGTTTGACGCTACTGCTGATCCCAGACTGAAGTGAGATGGAGCTCAATGCCATTCACCTTGATGGAGGTGGACTCGGTAACGTCCGTGGTTAGGTACTCGATCTTTTTGACCTCCAATCTGAGTCCGAAACGCTCCAAGCGATCACACCAAGCTTGCACCTCTCGTTCGAGTTCACATTTGTCTTCCCAATCGAGCATTATGTCATCAGCATAAAGCAACGTCCAAGAGACGGCCTTCTGAAGATCTCGTACAATGGCATCCACGACGACAACAAAGAGGAGTGGGGACACATACACACATACTTGCTACTCTCACCTACCTTACACAACTTATATCACTATATTCGATATAATAACTTTCTTAAAATAAACCATTTGCTTAATTAATAAAGTAAATCACAATCAAAACTTTTTCACTCACTTCTAAATCTTCACAGCCGCCCTCCTCCCTCCCCTGTTCTCCTCCATCTCGTACGGCTCCGCCATCATTTCCTATTAAAAAGTTAAATACACTCTACATCCTTTCACCTGAAAAACGATACTAGACGCGAACGCAATACGGTTAACGATGCAATACCTACACAACCACAACTGGAACCTCTAATCACAACAAACATATGAAAAAATAATAACACAAGAATTATATGCAATACTAAGTTCAAACTTATCCCCTCCCATGGGCCCAAAATTAAAAATTTCACCTCCTGTCGGAAACGGTGTCATCAGTCCTTTAATTAGCTCATTGGAGCAGATTTTCCTCCTCCTCAAAAATTGCTTTAGACTGGTGAGTTAAACTAGTAGACTAGTTAAACAACTTATACTATCTCCCCGAAAACTATAATGCTAGATTTCATTCGGCAATACTCTTGCAACGTAGAACTGTTGATTACCAGTTTGTTAAGGGTAGCACAGCAACAATTGCAACTAGGTAAAATGGTGCCGCTTTGACTTCTTTTTCCTATGCTTTCTTTACGTCGAGAGTGATGCTCGACAACCCGCGCCGCATATGCTGCAACATCCATAGGGACGGAGCAGTCCCTCTTGCATTACGGTCTGGCCTATTGCTTCGGCGACTTTGTCGAGGCCATGAATTTTGGATGGACTGTCAGAGGTAGCCGAACGGAAGAGAAGTGGCTTGGACGTATTGGAAGCAAGGGCACCTTTCCTCTTCTTGACGGCTGTGCGTTACCACGTATCACATTGTTATTTAGGGCTTCTACCGCCATCGACATATCGATTCGCCCAAATACTACATTATTCACCTCACACAATTGCCTACTTCCTAATATATAACTCAGCTTTTCATTTACTTCATAAGATTGAATTATCTCTTGTCCATGGATGCCTATTCCTTCGCCAATTTAACTCGCCTACTTAGCGGCTTCAATTCTCCTTTTATAATATAGGTCACAACCCTTTTATCCCATTAGTTTTAGACAATACTAAGTAGTCACCGACTAGGTCTCTTCTCCTTTATTAGTGTGCTTGTTTATCCTCTTATCCATTGCATCAGGAGCATTTTGGCTCTCTACACTCTACCTCTCCCACCTTACCTTTCCTATTCACTTTGTCATTCTTTGTATGTTGTAGTTACTTCTCCCATAACTTCTTCATTGCATATACGTTATTGTGTTCTGGATTTTCTTCTTTATCTCAGTTTCTTCAATTAACTTGATCTCTTACAAATAATTTTCCTATTAACTTTTCTGATTACTTCCAGAACAGTCCACAGCGTCATCGAGACACGGTCCAGGACGTTCATCCAGGAAGGATACAGGTATGTTGACCAGACCTCTCCTCCGTCCCCTCCCTAAATGATGAGCACAGTGGTTTGGTTTGGCTTCTCTGATGAACGAAACGAAAACCAAACTATCTCTTTTCTTTCTTCACTTATTTGCATGCCTTGGTTCTGTTCTTTTCTTCCACCTGTCCGACAACTGCATTCCGCCATTCACAGTCGCTCGCTATTTTCCTCTGCCAGAATCCTTAGCCGTTTTCTCAGTTGAATTGCTGTAAGTCGTTGATGAGTTTGGCCACAGGTCGACTTCGTTCAGTCGTTGCATATCACGGATCATTTCTTCTGTGGGTACGTTTAGATCTCAAAGGTGCCCTCGGAACTTTCGTCACCGTGGCACCTCGAATCGTCCGTATACGCAGTCTGTTAGTGGTCGAGATTTTAGGAAGAGATTCTGTTTGACGGTTCTATAGGTTTTTATCGTGCGAGGCCATCACGAGGTTTATAGACCAGTGCTCGATGTAAATCATCTTCATATCAAACGAGCATATCACACTATTTCGTATCTTCAGAGAGTACCGTGGAATAGCTATGATGCCAGCAAGGATCCGGAAACGTAATGGTCCAACGATTGTAACTACGGTAAAGGTTTGAAAACGTGGTAGCCCGGTAATAAATTCTAGTAGTTGCAGAGGCCTGAACCCATCAATGCCCCGCTGTCATGCCCTTAGAGCGAATAATCTAAAGGTTAATCTCCTTTAGCCTTCCCTTCACCCTGTTGGCGTATGCACCCTTCCTCGTGAGTCGAGTGGCTACCTTACGTGGCAGATTATGTTGCATTAATGCATCAATATGCAGCGACTGAACAAAGTCGACCTGGGGCCAAACTCATAAATGACTCACAGCAATTTAACGGAAAAAAGGCTCAGAATTCTGGCCGAGAAAAATAGCGAACATCGTGAATGGCGGAGTGCAGTTGCCGGACAGGTTATTAATAAGAAGGGAGCGAAAAATAATTCTTTTGATCGTTTCAAGAATAACGGACGTCTGCAAGTCAGATGGCGAAGTCGGTTGGGAAACTGCAAGGTGAGTCCAAAGTAAAAAACAAAATCTTTCACAATATCGCTTGATATGCCGCGCTATCAGGGATTTCGGCAGTATTTTCATCGCTAGATGGCTGTAGGTCGTTGATGAATCCGGCCTCAGGTGTGGGCTCAATTACCTCTTTACAACAACAACAATCAGTTGGAACATCAGGCGTACTTCACGGAGCTGGAGACATCGCTCCTCTGGGGCAAGAAGTCAAGCTTTTGATCATCTTCCTAAAATGCTCCATCTATAACGGCCTTAAACAGTATTGAGCTTTTTCACTCCGTAGCTCCATTAATGAATGGTGTTCCCGCAGCGACTGCTGTTACGGTAACGATTTGGAAACGTGGTAGCTCAGTAAGAACGTTTTGTCATATCCCGTAGTACAGTGGTTCCGTTATTGATTGCCGCCTAGTTGGCATGATGCTAGCTAGCACTTATCCGGAGACGTGGTTGTCCCGCAACGACTGCTATTACGGTAATGATTTGAGAACGTGGTACCTCGGTAGGTTTAGACGAGAGTGATGAGCTAGAGAAGGGAATTCGCAGCTAAACAGCGACGGGTATCGAAGAGGCGAGTTTTTCAAGGCTTGCATTTGGAATTGCTTTGGAGACCATTGTCAGAGTAGTGGTTGACCTCCTCAGTTTGCCGTTGGTTCACCAATTACACCTGGAGTGTGGGGTGGAGACTTGAAGCTAGTGGGCTCCCACAGCGACAGCCTGCGTATGTGAGGAAGAACTCATTCATTTCCGCGGAAACTTTCTCGCTACATTGGTAGGATCAGTCGCGAGTGATAAGCTTGAGCAAGGAGCCCGTCGCCTCCAGTTGCTTGTTTTGAAACGTTCAACGAGTTTGCTCATACGTGTTAGCATGAACAACCGTCGAATACTCGAAAAACCGTCAGGGGATAAGACAGTAATCAGAGTGTGAACAGTTATATTTGTAGTAAGAGGGAAGAGTACATCAGGTAACAGTGACATTTGGAGGCGAGATGTATAGTTCGAATCTCCTAATAGAAGACAACACACCCAATATCCCCGAGATAAATGTCTCGCGTAGCGAAATGGAAAGAGGCGCCGGCTATCACATATATCATAGTCCTCTTTGATTCAAAATCGGGGACCCACCTAGGCAAGCCTGTGAGCCCAAAATGCTATGTTTAAGGGCCTCTACAGAGCCTCGCGGCGGCACCCGGAGAACTCGTCCATATCGCTACTGCGCAGTGGGGACCGACGCTGCCACTGTGGTGGAGGCCGGGACGCGGACGAGTTGCCGCGGAGCCGCTGGTCGCAAAGGTCCTGAGGGCTGCCGTAGTTCAAGGCTGCTCTCACCCGCAGTGCCAGGGGCTGCGGGTGAGACCCGCTGGGGGTCGTGATAGACGGGTGTCGATTACGGTTCATCTATTTGGAAACATTTTTAACGGATCCACATGCTAGGAATATAATAGGTTGGTGCATAATTTCTGTCCATAAAGGTGCTTGACAACAAACAATATAATCATCGTTAGTGTCGACAAATTGAATCCTGCACTCAAAACGTAACGCAAAGAAACCTTAGCACGATATTAGGTAACCTTAATTGCACTGCAAATCTTCGTGGCCTTCCAGCCACAATTAGTCATGTGAGGATCAAGAAAACCCCTTGCACAGAAATGCAACAACAACGTAGGCCGTTCTTTTTAGTATCAGATATATCTGCACCGGAAGACCTCCCAAGGAATCGGAGGGAATGCTGCCATCACAAGGGCTACCACATTATCTTCGAGCTGCTTGTCAACCGAAGAACTTTTAGAGGAGGTAGAACGACAAATGTGAGAGCAAGCGCAAAATCGTACAGAACTGTTGAGGTATAAGGAGTGTTCTACTAGATTTCGGGGCTTACACTCAAGAATTCCTAATTTGGCTTAGAAAACGCTTCTTCACAAAACAAAAAGCGTTTGGCTTACTACATCTTTGACATTCTACGCAGTATTGCGTACAGTAACCCTCCTAGCGCCTCACCACTCGCCCTTGTCATGGCGGGTCCGCGGCACCCGCAAGACTCTGCTGCCGGCCGTAGGCAACGGGACCGACGTCCCCGTGCATGCCGCGCCGCCAGGAATGATTTGAACCATTCCAGCCTGCGGCACTCAGCGCGGTGTCGCCTGCGATAGCCACCGCGACAGCCGCAAGAGTGTGCATGCCCTCCCTCCATCCTGCGGCACGTGTCGCAGTGTAGCGCCGCGCCCGTCGCGGCCCTGTGCTTCATCATGGCCGCGCCGCGCTGTCGCAGAAGTGTGCGGGGCTTATGGCTATTATCATTACGTCGCGTCGCGCCATACTGCTCTTAACCCCCGCTATTACGAAGTTTTTATTGTAGTTTGTACCATAGCGACATCGTTGGCGCGGTAGAAATAATAAAAGTGAAGTTTTTGGAATTTAATAATTTAGCGACTTTGCGTGACCCTTTTCTAGAGAAAACCCCTGGTGATGGTGCCTTCAAGGTTCATCCTTCTTATCATCCAGAAGGGTCAAGTTTACGGCTCACCGCGGAGTCTAAATTTTAATGGACCCTGTCTTTTTACCATGGTTTTTCACAACAGGTCGTAATGGTAAAACACTAGGTGCAAACATGATTTACAGTGGCTAGAACTTCACTGTAGAATTCGACAGGGATAGAGCCGTCCTAGCGTATAATACTATTGATACTGTACAGTCTTTTCGAACCACTTCTTAATTTTCCCTAACTCGGCTAAAAATCGATTGTATCGATCGATACGGATAGGGCGCGATGTGGCGCAGTCGGAGGAAATGCCGTCCGCCGCGTGCCTCTCAAATTGAGCTTCTTGACACAAGTTGTGCCTAGAACAATTAAGTCTTCCATCCCTCCGGAATCGGTTCGTGAATTCGTACTAGGCTTGTCTAGGAGGTATAACACATACTCGCCGATTTACTTATCACCGCAAGTCGCAAGTTGTACTTATATGCCTATTCATGTAGCTTCCACTTCATCTTGTAGAGGTGCAATGCGTGGCTCATCTCAGAGATACAACGACTTTTTATCATTTATCTCTCAATAAAAGCTAACGAACATTTGATGTTTACTTGTTGTGAAGCTTCTCCATTCATTATTTTTCGCATGATTGCAACTCAAACGATCAACTCCATGCAAAAGTCGACATCGATCAATGCCCATCAATATCTACTCGATGGTTGTAATTTTGACAATTTGTGAAACCTGAATAACCGCGTTGTTTTTGACACTAATAGTGACTACTTAACATAAGGCCCTTCTAGCGGAAAACAATTTTGCGCGGCCTCGTGGACGGACACATAGTTGGTCAAATTTAAGAATTTGGTCTACTTAATATAGCAGGATTGCTTATCTAGCGGCACTCTCTGACTACTATAAGGATTGGGACAGCGTTACTCAATCCCTTTTGGATGCGCTACGCATTCTACTTCTAAGGAATATCGTGGAGACGATTTGTTTTTGTATTTGGTTTACTATATCTCTGACGTTCTTAGAAGTCGCGATGCCGGCAAAAGCACGCGGTATTGCGTTCAATAATCCTCACGGTACCGCACAACCCACCGTTGTCATGGCGGGTCCGCGGCACGCGCAGGACTCTGCTGCCAGCCTAAGGCTCATAATCCAATTATGAAATGTTTTGAAATGAATTTTCCAAGGGAAACCACGTCGGTATAGGGATTGAGTTTCTCAGCTGTAAGGTGCTGAAGCAAGAATTAAATGACCATCATTCCGGACTGATTTCTACTTGAAAATTTTACCCCCAAACAATTTTTAATTTAAAATTTTAAAACTCTTATCCTCTATAATTAGGCTGCCCACAGTTTGGTGAGGTACTGCTTACACTGTCCAGAAGTCCAAAACACTTGACGTCTGAAGTGGTACCTGCGTTCTATAACCTGAATCGTTTCTGGTGCAGGAAACCAGGTTGCTGAGTAGATGAAGGGGGCAGGCACTTGCGCCCGTCTCTGGCAACTATTAACAGGTGACTGGAGCTACGGCAGCGACAAGTGCGAATGGAGCGAAAGCGTCAGCGCTCGAGTATGAACACATTCGCCAATCATGGCTTGATTTGAGTCGATTTTTAGTCGGTTTTGCACTGCGACTAGTTTCTCCTGTCACAGAGTCCCCTTAAATGGCGCAATCGGTGGAAGTCACGATCGTCAGGTACACCTTAAATCGAGGGTTCGGGTTTGGGTTCCGCCAAGCACAACCAAGCCCTCGGCATCGGCTTATTAGCACCTCGGTGATTTGTCCATCTGACCATCACAAGTCTTACCACATTAATCCAGCTGATCCGATGGTCACGCGGTCCGTCACGGGGAGGTGGATCAATGTCAAGCGATGACTTTGACAGGGCGGTGTATGCCAGCTGGTTTTTCTTTTAGCTTAGCCATGGGAGCCAACGGCGACTGTTTACGAATTCACAGCCTTGTCTTCCGATCACCCAAGTTTACGGTATGTTGAGCGAGCCACGCGTAAGGGAACGGATGTGGGCTGTGGGCGAACGCTGAGATTCATAAGACGTGCCACAGACGTCGTACAACGTGCATCGGGATTCAGAAGAGGTGTCAGGGACGTCGTTCGTTATACGTTGATATTTAGAAGATGTGTCGCAGGCGCTGTTTGCCATGAAGACCTTTCCACCTTTCCTAAATTCCCATAAGACGGGATTCTGGAATAACTCTTCAAAATCTCTAATGCTACGCATATGAACCAGTAAAAGGCCTCGGCCGCCTATCATACTGCTTTCGCCTCTTATAAACCAGACATTTTCGAGACATTCCCACTGAACTCCATCTTGCAAGAGATAACGTTCACATTCGCTCATCTTGCGCAGATCTCATGGGGCGCTCCGTAATCACGTCAGAGCAGAGCGCCCGCCACGTGAACTAGTCCGCGATGGGCACTTCTCGCGCAATTAGCGCCACCCCCTGCGTGCTAGGGGAAGAACACTACCCGCCAAACGTCATCGACCGATAAAAAAAATATATATCCGTCGGTGTATGTATATAGTATATGTATATACAGTGACGTGCAAAAATTTGTGAACGCTGGCATTTTTTGTCATAACTTGCCTTATAAAAGTCCAAAGAGAGTGAAATTTGGAAGTAGCAAATTAGATCCCAATAACGATCCCTTGTTCAACGTTCGTTATTATCGAATTTTTTGCAAGTGCAAGGTCAGACTTGCGCAACGGTCAAAGCTGAGCTGCTAAGGCATCGAGTGTATTTTTCGATACATTTTCTTATGAAGCCAGGATAGTAGCGTGCTGACATATTGTGGTCTCAGGGTCAAGCTTGAGGGGGGGGGGGGGGTGGGGTTCAATGGGATTCGTTACTGTAGCCTCGTCTGGAGGGAGGGATCGCAATTTTCCGGTTTTGGCAGAGGATTCTCTCCTATCTTTTAGGTTTTTAGGCGATGTTTTTAATTCTTAATGAGTTGTTTTTTACAGGAATGGACTTTTTACAGGAAGGCGTGGACTCTCCTTCGTTCCCGAAGTTTTGAAAATTAATATTAAAAGTTTTAAATAATGATTGTGTTACTTGTTAAAAACAAAGATTTTCTGCCGGCAGATTTGGAGTCAATGAGAGGTTTCCATTTTTCAGATTTTTTCAGGAAGTCACACAACACAACAGTTTTCTGCCTGAACGGAAATTTCTATAAAATTTGAAGTATCAATTGCTAAGGAAAATTAAGCTGGCTTCTCTCGCAGCGATCTCCGGTATGATTAGCGCGGCCAGTATTTGAATTTTTCATTTTTCAAGAAAAATTTATTAATTTTTACCTGAAGCAGATAAGGCACAAAAAAATTGAAGTCTTGCCACAAAAAGTTTCAAGTCTTGTTCAATGCACAGTGTGAAAAACATGGTTTTCTGAAACGAATAGATTGGATCGACCCTGGTCGATATGGCACCGACGTTACAGGAGCGACGAAATTAGACATTCACAAAAATGGCCATAACTCGGTAAGTTTTCCAAAATTTGAAAAAGCCAATAGCTTTTTAGAAACCAGAAGAAACGAAATTTCATACAGTATAAAAATCGGTTTTTAAAAACTAGGTCTTCATACGGGGCGGAAGCCTTCGATTTTTGTGCGGAAAAATTGAAATGATTTTCTATAAATAATTATATCTTGATAAGTTTTTTTTGAAATTTGGAAAAGCCTATGGCTCTCTGAAGACTAGAGCAAAAGCGCTTTCTTAGAATATGAAAACAAATCTTTAAAAAAGAGGTCTTCATAGGGGCGGTGGGGGACCCCCCCCCCCCTATGAAGACCTCTTTTTATATAATAATTATAATTTATACTTTTATATAATAATAAAGCGACTTTTATATAATAATAAAGCGCTTTTCCTCTTGCTTTCAAAAAGCTGTTGTCTTTTTTGAATTTCAAAAAATGTACTGAGTTATGATCAATTATGTGAAGTCGTGGGTTGAGGAGTTGGTCGATCCTTCACTGGAGTCACTGGAATGATTTCACAAAAAATGTTCATAACTCGGTTCTTTTTCGAATTTCAATCTTTTTTGAAAACTAGAAAAACCGCTTTCTTTCCATATCATTCCATACCATATCAATCTTTAAAAAGGGGGTCTTCATAGGTTTTGTGGGTTCGATTTCTGGTGCAGAAAGACGTGCCAAAAATCGAACCCTCCGCCAGCTATCAAGGCCTCTTTTTTGAAAAACGACTTATACACGGTAAGTTAGCATAATTCTTCTATTTTTCAAAAAGCTATTGGGATCCTTGAATTTCAAAAAATGAAGCAATTTATGATCAATTTTGTGAAGAATGACTCTGATCGGTTCTGCACCGTCGACATTGGAGTGATTTCACTCATGGATGCCATTACGAGAGATCTTCAGAAGCCTGGACATTGCTCTATGCTAATGACGTGATGCTCGCTTGCGAAGATAAAGATGATCTCGAGCGGCAGGTGCAAGCTTGGTGCGACCGCCTGGCGATGCTCGGACTGAAATTGAACGTCAAGAAGAGAGAGTACCTAACGACTGACGCAAACGAGTTCGGCTCCAATAAGATTGACGGCACTGAGCTTGCACTCACTTCGGTGTTTAAATACCTGGGATCAGCAACAGCGTCTGACGGCAAACTGATGGTTGAAGTGAACTCACGCGTGAGTGCAGCTTGGTCCAAGTGGCATTCGCTGACTGGTGTATCCCAGAGAACCTGAAGTCAAAGATCTACAGAACAGTCGTGCGGCCGGTAGCAATATACGGCGATGAATGTTAGCCTGCCACTAAGGAAGCTGAAACGCGCCTCAGCGTCATGGAGACGAAGACGCTGCGCTGGACGGCTGGACTCACGCGCATGGACCACATCCGAAATGATGTCATTCGGCAAAGTTCGGTGTCACGCCGATAGCGGACAAGATGTGCGAAGCTCACTTGCGATGGTACGGTACGTTCTGCGTGGGAAAGAAGACAGCGTCCGCAAGATAGGCCTTGAGTTGGAAGTGTCAGGAAAGCGGAGCAGCGTTGGTCGGATGCGTTACACATGGATATGAAAGTAACTGGCGTCCACCCTGATGGAGTGCAGGATCGAGAAAGGTGGCGTCACGACAAGAAGAGCGGACCCCGCAACGAAGCGGGACAAACGCTGAAGAAGAAGAAGAAGAAGATCATAACTCGGTTCATTTTTTTTGAAATTGAAAGAAACCAATAGCTTTTTGAGAACTAATAGAAAAACGCTTTCTCACTATATAAAAGTCGATCTTTAAAAAAGAGGTCTTCATAGGGGGGTTAGATTTTTGGCACGTATTTCTGCAACAATGAATCAGAAAACGAACCCCCACCTTCCCCTATGAAGACCTCTTTTTAAAGATTTCTTTTTATATTCTATGAAAGAGCTTTTGCTCTAGTCTTCAGAAAGCCATTGGCTTTCCAAATTAAAAAACTTACCGAGATATAATTATTTATACAAAATCACTTCAATTTTTTTCGCACAAAAATCGGAGGCCTCCGCCTCGTGTGATGACCAGTTTTTGAAGACCGATTTTTATACCGTGTGAAATAACCGTTTTTCAAAGAAGACGTCCTCATAACTGGGGGGGGGGTTCGATTTTTGGCACGTATTTCTGCAACAA
Source organism: Heligmosomoides polygyrus bakeri (assembly GCA_947359475.1). Lineage (NCBI taxonomy): Eukaryota > Metazoa > Nematoda > Chromadorea > Rhabditida > Heligmosomidae > Heligmosomoides > Heligmosomoides polygyrus. The sequence goes on along the minus strand of OX375869.1, from coordinate 26,514,074 downwards.
TGGACCAGAAATCGAACCTTCCCCCCCCCCGCCCTCTATGAAGACCTCCCTGTTGAAAACTAATTTCTATATGGTTCGGAAGCGCTTTTCCTCTAGTTTTCCAAAAGCTATTAGCTTTTTTAAAATTCGAAAAACTTACCGGGATATAATTATTCATACAAAACCACTTCAATTTTTTCGCACAAAAATCGAAGGCCTCCCCCCGTAAGAAGGCCTAGTTTTGAAGACAGGTTTTTATACGATGTGAAATCCCTTTTCTTCTAGTTTCTAAAAAGCCATTGGCTTTTTCAAATCTTGGGAAGCTTACCGACTTATAGTCATTTTTGTGAAGGTCGAATTTCGTGTGACGTCGGTGGCATATCGACCGGGGTCGATCCGATCTATTCGTTTCAGAAAACCATGATTTTCAAAATGTGCACTGAACAGGACTTTTTGTGAAAAGATTTCAACTGTGCGCGTGATCTCCTTCAGGTAAAAATTAACAAATTTTTCTTGAAAAACGAAAAATTCAAATACGATCCGCCCTAATCACGGCGCAGAACCGCCAGCCTAGCCGCGCCAGACCCACACCAACGCAAACATTCCCTTTGCGTTTGGATGCGAAAGGGCCAATCTACCATGAGCTCCTGGCTGCTGGCAACATGGTCACCGCTTCCATATACTTTAATCCACTGCAGAAATTGGCCACCTGTTGCACTCGTTGCATCGACAACCCGTGAAATGATAGCCGAACTTGGCTGGCTTACGGTAGTCCATCCTATTCGCCGGATCTTGCGCCATCAGACTACCATCTATCTGAACCGATGAAGCATCACTCTAGAGGGGAAAATTTTGAAAGCTTTTATGAACTCAAAATGACAGTCGACAGCAATCCGCTGATTTCTGCACGATGAAAATCAGCAGTTTGCCGAGCAAATGAGGAAAGGTTATATCGCTCTAGTGAATATATTGTTGATTACAAGTTTGTATTTAGAAAACTATAGTTGAATAAAAAAGATTTTTTGTTTCAAGACTTTTCCTACCTGCAGTCCAAATAGCAACACTGCGATATGACTTCACAATATTTCTAGATGGCACCCACCTTCGCTGCAGTAGTGGACAACGCAGAGCGTTTCCCGGGAAAGATATCAAGCCGTCGTGCGTCGTGTCGGGGACCGATCCAGCGACGATCGCGGTGGGAGTGGGCTCGTCATGCAATGTGTTTGCACTGATTCGGACTCTAGTTTTGATTCTGACTCTCCTTGCTGGCACGGAAACCCACATTTCTGTGCTCGGCATACCAATGAATAAAGCGGTGCAATATGGAGACGTTTCATGTGAGATACTGCTTTTCAAACTGATGAAAAAGTCCATGAAAAAGAGAAAATCAAGGAGAAACATGCATGAAGTCCACCGAGCCAGTCGTGTTTTAGAAAACTCTGCAAAAGTATCCGTCTGCAGAAACTCCGAGAGCCATGTCGGCTTAGAAACGGCATTGCCTCGCGGCGTGCGTCGCCGTCGCTAGCGCGGACTGTAGCATACCAGGCCTTAACATGTTGATGTTTACGTTCTTTCCAGCGATGCAAGTTTCCGAGTATCATTCTACCTCAGTTGGTTTCACTTTTAGCAGTAACTGTTTCATTGCGGCCGACTTATCCCACTAATACAATGGCCGCGGAGGTATGTTTGCAATCCTATAGCCGTTTACAACAAAAACAATAGACCGTCAAGGACCAGCGTTGGTGTGTCGATTCAGTTTAGCGAAATCTGCATTTGTTTCAGAAGTTGAAGAGCTTAGGTGTAAAAGCGCAAATAGTGCCAGAGTTCAAAGAATTTGGCACACGCGAGATAATAGTACAGCGTTCAAACAATAGTTAGCGGCGCAGTGCAAGGAAGAGGGGGAGGGGCAGGGCAGCCCATCAGTACTCAAACACAAGTACGAGGTGACGCGGGATTTCCCACGTGTGAACATGTTTTTACCCGCTTGGTTGGGCCGTTACGTACCGCTTGACAGGCCCCTCTCGCTGCGACCTGCATGCACCGTACGCGTCAGTTTGCGTACAATGTGTCACTATATCCGACCGCTACGCCTAAGGCTAAGTGCATGGGTTACCCCACCCTTCCTATCATTGGGCCAAATTACAGGGTGCGTAAAAAGTATTGACGCACCTTCTTTTTGTTACAACTCCAGTCTTGTTAAGGTGGTAACGTCAGCTTTCGATGTTTTGTTGAGTTATTTTAGCTATTTTTATTGTGCTCCATCATTATTTTCGTTTATATTTCTGCGCACTGTATTTCATTTTTCTAATGGAAGTCGCCCATCCAAGGCGAATATCCATCGCTCGCCGGCTGCGCCAGTAAGGACATCGTCAGAGCCTATCTGCCCCTTGTCTAACCATCAAAGAGCAGTAAAGCACTTCGAAGAAGCTGGAGCAACATCAGCCGTCCTCGATTCAGCTGCTCTGCTCACTTGTTACCAAAAGGTTGTGTTGTTCTTTCTAACCTCTACGTTTAGTGCGTCAATACTTTTTACGCACCCTGCAGCTCCCATCTCGGAACCTTGTTGAGATTGCAGAGCAGTGCAACAAGTCAACGCTTAAGGCTGGTGCACAGTTTCACTGCGCTGTGGCACCGCGCTGAGGGGTTCATTTTTTGCCACATCCCCCACGTCGGCGCGGTGCGGTAGCGCTGCGTAGCTGGAAGGTTGCCAGCAGAGGCGCGCATGGTACGCAATCCTGCAGGCTACACGCCACACCACGGCACAGCGCGGTGAAAATGGGAGCTCCAATTCCCTCAGCGCAGTGGCACCGCGCGGTGCCACTGCGCGGTGAGTGTGCACGGCCCCTCACCGCGCGGTGGCTCCGCGCTGTGGCACAGCGCAGTGAACCGCCTATGCTACAACATGGGTGGTTCACTGCGCTGTCGAACTGTGCACGAGCCTTTAAGCGGCTTTCACACTACTGTTTCTACCGTTGCAGCAACGAGCAGTGAAAAAGCGGCGGAGTTCGATACTTGTTGCAGTCGCAACGCGGTGCAATAAGATAATGAGTTAAGACCTGTGATACGTTGACAAGCATCAGCAACAAGAAATTATGGCGATCATTCCCTGTTGGTGAGGCCGCGTAACCGTTGCGCAATCGATGCCGGTGTTGATGATACGGGGTTGCAGCTATAGCCTTGTGAAAGTCCCCCTCGTTGCTGTTGTTGCTCCTCTGCGTCTCTGCGGTATACTTCATCACTGCGGCATTGGTTGCACAACAGCAGCAACGGCAGTGTGAAAGGTGAGAGGTGCTGGATCCCTTGCCCTAGCTTGATCCCATAGGGAAAGGAGGTAGGGTTAGTGTGCGGTGTAAATGCTCAGCTGCTACAGCCCGAGTTGCTCGTGTGAGCATAGAAATCTCCCTGACATGATGGAGTGCTCCAATAACCCTTTTCACTCGAGCGGCACGAAGCGTGTCATATCGCTCGTTCAGAGTTTTCACGAATTCGTGTTTGCTTGTAATGAGCATCCTAAGCTCCATTCGGCCACTAAGGTCTTAGTTCAAAGTTCCACCGGAGACTGAAATTCTTTCCTCGTTAGGGAGCATTCCCAGTACTTCAGAGACAGTCGTCGCCAATCAGTGAAAAAATACAAGGTGCCCTTCTCTCTAATAATGTGTAAAAGCGCGAGGACTGGGGTGACTTTGTGCCCACTTATACTGCTATGGCAGTTTTCCAGATTCATACATGTCCCAACTTCTGTGGCTGCGTATCCCACATTATATTGGGTAACATAGTACTAAACTGCTTAAGGTGTACAAGTGTCTTTCAGAAGCTCTAAACTCGTTGACTCTAGGGCGAAAAGCAGATGGATATCGATATCCCTATGGAGGAAGGAGAGCCATTAGGAGCAACACCTAATGACAAGCTTGTCATTACTAAAATACAAGGCGGTACAATTGCTGATGGCAAGTTGAAGGTAAGCTTGGTCATTTAGAAGATGAGAAGCTGGAGATGATGTTGCTTCACAGATTGGCGATCAAATTATCAAAGTGAACGGCCAGCCGATTTCCGATCAGAACAACTTCTTCAAGGCGCTGCGCTTTGCTCCACCACTCGCACGCCTTACTATAATAAGGCGAGTTGCTGAACTTTCATTGTTGGAAAGTTTCAGTTCCATAGAGATTCAGACTCATCTGCACCACCTCTCGTCTTATGTGCATCCTTTATCAAGTCTTCTTTTTGAGAGTACATAGATCCTTGCTGCGTATTACCGGCCTAAGCGACAGTTTCTATTCCAGAGACCAGAAGAAGGCAGAAGAACTCGAATCTCGCATGCGCATTCCAGAAGCTCGTGCAAAGCTGATTCAACGCCGCGATGGATACATGTACTTCGTTAGTGAGAGATATGCTTTATGGATGTCTGAGATCTGCATTTTCGCCATATTTTAAACCTTGCCTAAAGCAAAGATATCCTTTTATCAGATGGCGAAACTGGTATGGGTACCCCATGGTCCAAAACTCGGTCTTGGCATCAAGCACTTCCAAAATCGTGTGCTTGTTTCGCGCTGCGATCCAGGTTCATTGTCAGCCACTCAGTTAGCGGTGCGTTTATTTTACTATTTCATGTAGGACAGGTAGTAACTACGCTCTGATTTTCGTTCAAGATCGGAGACCACATTATCGACATTGACGGGGTGCCAGTGACGGACAAGGACGTTGCCAGAGATTTGCTAATCAAAGCGCTTCAAGTGAGTTTCATTCGAGTACTTGACGTTACAAAATTTACAACGTGAGAGCTTTCACATTGTAACGCTGAACTCAATCATCGAATTGTAGCCCGACATTTAGGAGAAAAAGGAAGTATCATCGGTCATTGAACGCCCGGAGACGATGGAGGCGAAGCACTGGACCCAACAGGCTCTCACCACACAGGCAATAATCTAGAAGAGATTCTGATTTGAGGACAACACTTCATGGTGATTTATTTAAGATCAATCAGCCGCCGTCTGTGCAGATGAACTCAGATGTCCGTGCTATCGCGGCACGTGAACGCGCCAGGTTAAAGCAACCAAAACAGGTACAGGGATCCTTAAAAATGGTTTGAGTTATTAACAAGAGAGGAATTCTAAGTTGAAGTGGCACTTCGAGATTAGATGTCAATCGCGGGATGCGATTTCGAACGCTGATCCCGAATGTGTGCCTTATTTACGATGTTATATCTATGAACGGAGTTGTATGACCATCTGCCTGCCGTTCATGATGAATGAACAAAAGTAGGCTGAATGCGCTAACATTATGGAGTTGGTTACTACATTAACAGCGCAATGGCAAGAAAACTGATTAAAAAGTGAGTTAAATAAAGGTGGGATAGTGAGCAGAAGTAGAATGGCATACGTCTCAAATCGGCAACCTTCTGTTGCAAAGAAGATCATGTTTTTTTCAGCCGCCGAAATCCATACTAAAATCGTCGTCGGGCACATCGGGCACCACGAAGAACATCGTCATAAGCGATGAAGTCTTCTCACACATTATCGCGTCTGATAACGAAGGTCGACAGCTTAGACCAGTCCGAAAGTGAAACGCTATCTTACCAATAAACACCGCCTCTTACCTCTTTTCTAAACACCGGCCAGGGGCCGGTTTCATCAACGACTTACAGCAGTTCAACAGAGAAAATATAGCCAAAATTCCTGATAGCGTTGCTTATCAACAAGGTGAATATTCACCGTATCGCTTGGTAAGCCGGTATTTAGGGATTTCGGGTGTATTTTCTCTGTTAAATTGATATAAGTTGCTGATGAATCTGGCCCCAGGTTGTAAACAATAGTTATGTCAATTGCATTTTTGAAGAAAACTGAAAGCGGCAAAGGCATTTTCATGAGAAAAACAACATGAAACCTGGAAGAGCTATCATAATTTGACTCTAGGACCAGAGATGGAACCTTTCAAGGAACTTCCAATAGAGACATAGATTGCCGGATGTATGCAGTTTGAGGATCTAAATACGAAAATACAGGTCGAAATTGCAAAATGCACTCCCGGAGCAACTTTCCGCTTGCTATGGTATACCCAGTTGATCCCCATCCTCGACTAACCCGATATGCGCCAGTCCACAGCGCTGGTGCATATCACATCGTGAGCCAGCGGAGTTCTCCAGATTGGCAAAGCATCAGGTTTGAGCGTAACTACGACCTCCGATTTAGGATTTACGATTTTTGCCACTAACGGTGATCCTTGGCAATTTTTACAGTTTACGGTTTACGACACTTTGGATCGCAAATCGCTAATTTCCGATGGTGTGATCCTAGATCTAACCCCAGATGAGGTGATGCCAAAAAGAACAATGCATAATTGAAAGTAAACTTACTGGGTGGTTGGACTTCTCCATTTCCAGCAGGGCATACATTTATTTTTTTGAAGAACGTTTCATTTTAGCCCACTGAAAGATTTTGCAGGCTATTTTATGGGTAAAAAAGATGGCTATTCGCTAATTCACATTATAGTTGCGCCCGAATGAATATTCGAGCATTCGAATTCGAGCAATTCTATTCGAATTCGAATATTCGTATTCGAACGTTCGAAAAAACGCGATTTTCGAATGTATTCGAATTCGAATGCTCGAAACACTCGTGTTCGAATGCTCAAATTTGAATGCTCGAAACATTCGAATTCGAACGTTCGATTTCTACGAAATCTGCGATCTAACAAAATAATCTATCTTTCCTGCTTCAAGTATCCCAGAAGCAAATAATATACGCTCCAATCAGAAAAGTGCGCGCCCTCATCGGGAACTCAGGGGCCGTAGGTTCTTCGAGCGCAGAACCAGGCTAAGGCAGGGACTCCAGGGTGGGTGTCATCCAAGCTGCTCGTGTGGGAACTGCTTTCGTTGGCCCAGGAGAGTCAGCAGCTGGGTTCTGCGCTCTCGAGCGCGGAAACGCATACAGCTGGAAAATGCACAGAAAACGCCAGCGAATAATGTAGACGTCAAACACCTTAAATCTCAACCACTCCGTTGAAATGCTAAAATCTAGCAAAGCAAGAGACCTCCCGCGCTTGAATCAACGCCACTGCGCCCCACAACCTGCCCAAACGTCTTCTGATTCCGCAGGCACGTTATCAACATCGGCGGCACGTCTCCAGGGGTGGTTTTCTTTTATCGCTGCGGGCGATTTTCTTTTATCGCTCAGAATGTGGAAACCAATGTTAAACTGGACACTTTTCAAATCAAAATGGACATATTTCACGACAAATTGGACACTCTTCTCAACAAGTGTAACTCTATTGAAATCAACTGAACATTTTCCAAATTAAAACGAGATTTTTTCGCATTAAACTAGAGACTCTCCAAAAGGGTTAGAATAATGATTAAATAAAAGAATAGTGCATTTAAAACGTTTATCAGGAGAAATAGCACCTTCGATCCGCCTTGATCTTATCGGTGTTTTTCTAAATTTTATTTCGTTCCTGATATATGTATGCATTGTATAATGTATCATTGGGTGTACAATGCATGCCTTATATAAATAAATAAATAATTTTTGTTCAAGAAAATTTCGCATAATTTTTGAAATTTCACTTCACTAGTCAACACGTTGACACATTGGTTGAAATTTTATAAAGCTGCTTTTTTGGCGAGGGAGAATAATGTTAGGCTGTCGCAAAATTAATCTCCGTTTCGAGGTATGTATAGCTAAATAAGTTTTTTACCCCAAAGCATCCCATCTCAGGGAAAGTCACATATACCGTTTGGTAGGCTTTTTCCTGCTCTTTCAAAAAATTTATGTAGATTTCGCTCTAATTTTCTAACCGACTTTCTCCGTAGCCCGTAAAATCATGATCCGACGCGACTATCGAGTCATCATGCTTTACGAATTCAAATTGGGACATTCTGCGACAAAGGCATCCCGTAACCAGGACACCAGATCCCGACGCCGATTCGCTTATGTACAGAAGCGGGATCCTTAGGATCCGCTCCCAAAAGAAGCTTTGAAGAGTCGACTTTGACCGGTTTTGATGAATTTTTACTTACCTCAGGCGGATCTCAGGCGTAGGTCTGAACGGAGAAATGGATAGTACTTCAAGAGTTTCCACAATACATGCAGTAGAAAAACATGTTTCGTTCAGTTCCTGAACCAGAAGAGCTACGGGTCCTCGAAGGTGGGTACACTAACGCATCGTCAGTGAGTGCCCACGTGCATACGTATGCGCGCTGACGTATGGGAAGTGGCGGAAGGCTGTGCGGCGAGCGAGTCGGTGGCTCAGCAGGGTGCCACGCTGCTTCACAGGTGCTAGCCCAGATGCTCGACTCCGGTGCTGCGCACTAATTTTGCATTTTTTCATGACCACTGCCTCCTTCACCTATTTGCTTCCTACACATCTCCTACACATTTATTTCACTATAAATTGTCAAATAAGATTACATTTTGAGCTCTGCTTCACTCACATCTCACACTTTTTGTATTATGCAAGGTAATGTGTTTTTCAGCGAATGTTAAACAGTGACCTCACAGCAGGTACGGGTGACTTGGACGGTCAAGTCATAACCACCGATTTCGCCCAAACTTCTCCCAGGGGGTTATTTGGGTGCTGATCACGAATCGTTTTTGGTATTACGCTGGAGTACGGGAAGTTACAGTAGGCATGGGTGACTAATGGTAAGGTCATGATCACCGTTTTCGTCCAAACTTTGTCTACAGGGCTTATCTGGGGTGTGGATCACAAATCTGACCCTTTTGACAATTTAGGGTGAAATAAATGTGTAGAAGATGTGTAGGAAGCAATTTGTTGAAGGAGGCAGCAGACATGGAAAAATGCAAAAATAGTGCATAGCACGGCAATCGATCATCTGGCCTAGCACCTGTGAGGCAGCGTCACACCCTGCTGAGCCACCGATTTGCTCGCCGCACCGCCTTTCGCCACTTCCCATACGTCGACACGCGCACATATGCATGTGGGCACGCGCTGACGGTGCGTTACTGTACCCCACCTTCGAGGGTCCGTAGCTCTTCTGGTTCAGGAACTAAACGAAACATGTTTTTCTACTATATGAAGGGTGGAGATTCTCGCAGTACTATCCATTTCTCCCGCTCAGACCTACGCCTGAGACCCTTCCCTGGTTAGTTGGTTTTAATGCATTATCACTTCCGAAAGAGGAGTTGTTGTTGAAAACTGAAATGGAGTTGTGCTTTTGACATCTTTTTCATTTCGAAAACAGATCCGCTTCCAAAAGAAGCTTAGAATACGCTGCGGTTAGTTTTCTTTTATCGCTCAGTATGTGGAAACCAACCTGATAAAACATAATCTGGGATTATAAGCGGTAAGGGTTATGGCAGGTCTTAACGGCCGTTAATTTTAAATAAGGGTTAGAGGGGTAGCGAAAGGCGAGGTGTGTTATTCCCTCAATGTTTCGTATAAGATTGCTCACCGGACTGTTAATTTACAGTATAAATGAGAGGAAAGCAAGAGATGGGAGATGAGAAAGCTGCCATTTATGGAAAAGATCTGATGATGTGACGATCGCACTGAGAAGTCTATTTGCCCAAAGTTTGAAATTTGTAATCTTTACAACGGGTTCGAAAGAACTCAAACCAAAAAGAACTTCATGGATTGCACGATACAATTAGTGTAGGTGATCTTACCCACATATTAACGATTAATTTATTCCAGTCTATGAATATGTTTATCTTATACATATATTAGCGACGGACATCAAGCTAGGCGAGCAAGTGCGAAGCCCACGTACAGATGGGGTAGGGCACTTGTCGTCAATATACGAGTGTCTGAAAAAATGTGTACACTGTTTGAAAGGTGATAACCTCGCTCACAGTAAAGGTACTCAAGAGATTAAGGACAAGAATGAATGCTTTAAAAGTGTAAATTTTCTCACATATGAGTGGTGTGGATTGCGCCAAGCAGTCGTCTGATTTCTTCCATTTTACACTTGATTGATTGTGTTTCACTTAAATAATTGTAATTTCTCCTTAAAGGGGCCGTGTTGATTAATTTGTGCTTCTTTAAAGTTTAAAATTTATAAACACACTACGGCTTGCGAAAAGTGGAACTGTTAGTTGTACGGAAATTTCTCAGCGTGTTGAGTGCTTCACTTTGAACTACCATGACTTTCTCAAATCTTATCCGATTTAGTCGAAATAAGCACCGTTCGAATCAGCACACCTTTGCCAACGGGTCACCTGTCGACTTATTCCATCAGCAAAAAAATGAGGTGATCAAGATCCGACAAAATCCATGAAAGCTGTTTTGGCTTGGTCCTGATTGGTGAAGATTTTACCAGCGAGAGAGTTCTGAAAGTGTTTGAACAGGTGGTAGTCGGCTGGTGAGAGGTCTGGAGAATGTGGCGGGTGAGGCAGAACTTCAACCCTTAATTCGTTCAATTTTTGATTAGTGATTCGCGAAACGTGTGGGCGGGCGAAATCGTGCAAAACAATCGGGCCTCTTCTGTTGGCCAATATTGGTTGAAGTTGACGCAATTTTCGGTGCATTTCGTCGACTTCCTTACAGTAGGTCTCTGCTGTGATCGTTTGGCCTGGGGCCAAAAAATTGTAATGGATCACTCCAGCTTCCAACCACCACACAGTGACCATTACCTTTTGTGTGGAGGTTCGCCTTTGGAAAATGCGTAGGGGATCGTCGTCTTCCACCCACTGTCCGAAACGTTTCCTGTTATCACATAGGATCCATTTTTCATCACACTTGATGACTCGATCCAAAAACGGATCGGTTTTGTTGTGTAAAAGTATAGAAGAACAATTCTCGAAACGTTACGATTTTTGCCGATCACTCAACACGTGGGGCACCCACTTTTCGAGCTTTTTCACCTTCCCGAGGCGTTTCAAAGCACCCGCAACAGCAGTTTTACCGACGTCTAGCCCTTCTACGATCCCGCGAACTGTTTGGGATGATTCAGCTTCCACCAGTTCCTTCAACTCGTCCTCCAGGATTGCTAAATGTCGACCGCTACTGGGGTCATCCCAGTGGTTCAGTAAATTTCGGATCGGAGGCTGAAACCTCAGATCCGAAATTTACTGAACCACTGGTACGCAGTGCTTTCTCCAACACTATTAGGCCCCCACACTCGATTGAATTGTCGAGCTGTCTCTGCTACGGATTGTCTCAATTTGAAATCAAAATAAAATATAGTTCGGATTTGCTCCTTCGACATACTTCAATAAGCACTTCAAGAACAGAAGTACAGTACCGGACGCGTCTTTTGAATAGACGCCGAAAAAACCGCACTTTTGCGGTTTTTGCGTCTTTTTGCTATAACTCGCCGAAATGTCATCCATTTGAAAAACCAAGAGCATATTTGAGCTCAGGAGGTCGAGCTCTATCGTTTGGTATATACACTTCATATGAAAGATCAAAAATGGCCAAAATTGAAAACTTGCGCTCCATTGAGAAGGCCGGCCGCGGACGAGTTGTCGGCCGCAAGGCGCCAAAAAGGTTGCAGGCTCACAATTCCTCTAATTTGAGGTTATATGAGAAACGATTGATACCGTTCGACTTGCCTCTTCGAGATCTACACAACCGTGTATATAACTTCGCCAAACCACCGCATTTTCGCAGTGGGTGATCAAAGATGTCTGGAGCAGACTTTTTGGCACTGGAGAAGCTTACCTTCCAGGGCTTGCATGTTCTCGGAGCATCTTAAGCATGGCGTGAAGTGTTTTTTCATGTCAGGAATCCTCTGAGAGTGCGCCGTGCACAATGCATATAGGATCTAACCTATCAATCGAGGGGGGGGGGGACATTTGTAGAGTGAGCATTTAGGGAGTTTTATGAGAATTTCTCAGCCGCCCTACTCAGGAGTTGCTGTACTCTGTCCCGACGAGACTTTGGAGTGCGCTGTGCACAATGTATATAGGATCGAACCTATCAATCGACTGGGCGCGACAGCTTGTAGAGTTGGCGTTTGAAGAGTTTTTATCAGAAATTCGCAGCCGCCCTACTCAGGATTTGCTGTACTGTCTCCGGCGAGACTTAGGAGTGCGCCGGGGGCAATGTATATAGAATCGAACCTATCAATCGAGTGGGCGCGATAGCTTGTAGAGTGGGCATTTGAAGAGTTTTTATCAGAAATTCGCAGCCGCCCCACTCAGGATTTGCTGTACTGTCTCCGGCGAGACTTAGGAGTGCGCCGGGGGCAATGCATATATAATCGAACCTATCAATCGAGTGGGGCAACCGCTCGTAGATTGCACGCGCGGGCGTTTTCAGAGCGCAGTAACTCTGGCAAATTCGAATCGTTTCGGCTGCAACTCCTGAGTCTTGTAGTCAGTAGAACGGTCTAATAGTACGCCAAAGTAGAGCGGGGTAGCTTAGGAAGAGGCGATGTTACAGGGGTGCGAACATGAAGGTGAGGCTTGTGTGACGCATTTTTTCCGATTTCGGTGTACCACTGCGGGAAGACGCGTGAAGCTAACAGCCTCAAAACGCGTTGGCGAACAGGCCGTTTAGGGTACTTTACGACTGCATGCTCTGAACACCTCAGTTGCGTAAACAGCCTTAGCTTCAGCTGCCAGTTTGAAGCGGCAGAAGATAGCAGTTAGAGCTTCTTGCGCTCTTACTCGGCCAGAATTGAGTTTTCGACGCTCGCTATGGTACCACTATGTTCATCATGAAAAGCGCTATCGAATGGTATCAATTTCGACCGATTTCGGGAACATCGACTTTTGGCGGTTTTCCATCGAGGACGAGGTCGCTAGAGACCGCGGCCAGCG
>OX375869.1:26465443-26501176 GCA_947359475.1 Heligmosomoides polygyrus bakeri | reverse complement strand
AGCCTGCCCGGACGATGACGTCATCGAAAGTAGACGATTTCGAAATTTGCCAAATTTTCTTCTCCAAACTTTGTCCTAGGGGTTAAATGAGGCGCTGATTACGAATCCGGCGTCCGTTTTTGAAAATTCCGCCGATTTCGATAGGTTTTGGATTTTCTTCTGGATAATTGAGGGTGGTCGTGTCAGGAACACCGATTTTGCTCAAACTTCGTCTAAGGGCAAGGGTTATTTAGGGTGCCGGATACGATGCCGAAGTCTATTTGGCCGATTATGCCAGGAAACCACCAATACTGAAAACTGAGGGTGGTCAGTGGTCTTGACCCTACCAATCTGAAATGGCTGTAACTTGCCAAAATCGGTGGAATTTTCAAAAACGGACGTCGGATTCGTAATCAGCGCTTCAAATAAGCCCTAGACGGTATTGGAGGAAGTTTGGACAAGAGAATTTGGCAAATTCCGAAATCGTTGACTTTCGATGACGTCATCGTCCTTGCAGGCTCGGCGAAGAGCGCCCCCGTCTTCGAGGCGTCGAATTGCCAAAAAAAAAAAAAAATTTTCCCGGAATTGGGCGATATTGAAACTGTTCGATAGAGCTTTTCGAGCAGAACAGAACGGTACCATCAATTGGGCCAAAAACTCAAATGTGGGCGAGTAAGGGCGGAAGAAACTTCACCGCTGCCCTCAGCAGCTCTAAAATGGCAGCTGGGGTAAAGGCAGTTTAGGCCGCTGGAGAGTTAGCAGCAGATCATCGTAAAGTGCCTTCGGTGCTTTGCTCGTCCGCGAGTTTGCCGTTAGCTCGCCTCGTGTACCTGCAGCGGTCAACCCAAATCTGAAAAAATCGTGTCACACAGGCCCAACCTGCATTTTCGCACCGCCGTAACCTTGCCAATTCAAAAGATACTTTGCTGTGCTTTGGAGCTTTACTAGAGCATATTATTGCCTACGGAATCTTCACGCTCCAGCCAGAAAGATTGGAAGCTGACAGAGTTATCGCGCTCCGAACACGCCCGCGCGTGCAATTTACAACGGTCTATGTTCTCCGTGCTCTTACTCACCCAGATAACAGCTCTCTTTAGGGGCGGGTCTTATTCGGGGTGCCGAACATGATGCCGAAGTCCATTTGGACGTCTACAGCAGGAGACTACCCATACTGATAACTGAGGGTGATCGGTGATCCTGACCCGGCCACCATCAAACGAGAAGTAACCTACTGAAATCTCGGAATTCGGAGGAATTTCTAAAAAACGGATGTCGGATTCGTAATCAGCGCCCCAAATAACCCCTAGATGATTTTGGACGAGGAAATGTGGCCAATTTCGAAAACATCGATTTTCGATGACGTCATCGTCAGCGTATGCTCGGCCCAGAGCGCACCCGTCCACGATGAGAATTAGTTAAAAATCGATTTTTCTGAAACTGGTCGAGATTTATATTGTTCGATAGAGCTCTTCAGGCTGAAGCTAATGGTGTTATTGCGAGTGTCGAAAACTCTAAAGTGGGCGAGTAAGGGCGCAGGAAACTTCAACCGCTAGGTCCGCTGCCCTAAAACGGCAGCTGGGGCTAAGGCAGTTTAAACAGATAGGAAGCTGTGAGCACGTCGTCTTAAAGCACTTGAAGTTTTCTGCTCGCGTGCACATTTGTAGGCCGTTAGCTCTCAGCGCCTTCCCGCTGAGATCGACAGAAATCGGAAAAGTATGCCTCTCAAGCCTCACCCGCATTTTCGCAGCGCTGTAACTTAGTCCATTCATCAGCTACACCGTTGTGTTTAGATCACGCCAAGAAACTTGTGCTGCCTATAATGCAGTCGGAAAGAGTCGAACTTGATAGAGATATTGCGCTGCAAACTCGCCCGCGCCTGCAATTTAGCACAACAACGGTCGATGTTCTCCTCGCTCTTACTCGCCCAGATTACAGTTCTGTCTGCTCTTAATAACACCGTTCAATTCAGCATGAGAACCTCTATCGAATGGTATCAAGCGTGGCACAATTTGAAGACATCGATTTTCGATGACGTCACCGCCCGCCTGCCGCTGGCCGCGGTCTCTAGCGACCTCGTCCTCGATGGAAAACCGCCAAAAGTCGATGTTCCCGAAATCGGTCGAAATTGATACCATTCGATAGCGCTTTTCATGATGAACAGAGTGGTACCATAGCGAGCGTCGAAAACTCAATTCTGGCCGAGTAAGAGCGCAAGAAGCTCTAACTGCTATCTTCTGCCGCTTCAAACTGGCAGCTGAAGCTAAGGCTGTTTACGCAACTGAGGTGTTCAGAGCATGCAGTCGTAAAGTACCCTAAACGGCCTGTTCGCCAACGCGTTTTGAGGCTGTTAGCTTCACGCGTCTTCCCGCAGTGGTACACCGAAATCGGAAAAAATGCGTCACACAAGCCTCACCTTCATGTTCGCACCCCTGTAACATCGCCTCTTCCTAAGCTACCCCGCTCTACTTTGGCGTACTATTAGACCGTTCTACTGACTACAAGACTCAGGAGTTGCAGCCGAAACGATTCGAATTTGCCAGAGTTACTGCGCTCTGAAAACGCCCGCGCGTGCAATCTACGAGCGGTTGCCCCACTCGATTGATAGGTTCGATTATATATGCATTGCCCCCGGCGCACTCCTAAGTCTCGCCGGAGACAGTACAGCAAATCCTGAGTGGGGCGGCTGCGAATTTCTGATAAAAACTCTTCAAATGCCCACTCTACAAGCTATCGCGCCCACTCGATTGATAGGTTCGATTCTATATACATTGCCCCCGGCGCACTCCTAAGTCTCGCCGGAGACAGTACAGCAAATCCTGAGTAGGGCGGCTGCGAATTTCTGATAAAAACTCTTCAAACGCCAACTCTACAAGCTGTCGCGCCCAGTCGATTGATAGGTTCGATCCTATATACATTGTGCACAGCGCACTCCAAAGTCTCGTCGGGACAGAGTACAGCAACTCCTGAGTAGGGCGGCTGAGAAATTCTCATAAAACTCCCTAAATGCTCACTCTACAAATGTCCCCCCCCCTCGATTGATAGGTTAGATCCTATATGCATTGTGCACGGCGCACTCTCAGAGGATTCCTGACATGAAAAAACACTTCACGCCATGCTTAAGATGCTCCGAGAACATGCAAGCCCTGGAAGGTAAGCTTCTCCAGTGCCAAAAAGTCTGCTCCAGACATCTTTGATCACCCACTGCGAAAATGCGGTGGTTTGGCGAAGTTATATACACGGTTGTGTAGATCTCGAAGAGGCAAGTCGAACGGTATCAATCGTTTCTCATATAACCTCAAATTAGAGGAATTGTGAGCCTGCAACCTTTTTGGCGCCTTGCGGCCGACAACTCGTCCGCGGCCGGCCTTCTCAATGGAGCGCAAGTTTTCAATTTTGGCCATTTTTGATCTTTCATATGAAGTGTATATACCAAACGATAGAGCTCGACCTCCTGAGCTCAAATATGCTCTTGGTTTTTCAAATGGATGACATTTCGGCGAGTTATAGCAAAAAGACGCAAAAACCGCAAAAGTGCGGTTTTTTCGGCGTCTATTCAAAAGACGCGTCCGGTACTGTATAAAACAACGTTGAAACATAAATGAGGTAGAAAAATTCTGTGCAGAAAGTAGCATTAACGCGCAATGCAAGTTGAATTTTCACTTAACAATAGATGATTGAAAAATAGTGTCACATAACGCTGAGAACTTCCCGAACAACCTAATATTATATTTTAAAGTTCTAACATTTCTGCTAGTGAAACATTCGAAGCTGTTATATTGATTCCACAATTTTCCGTTCTCGCTATTGCTCTAATAACGCTTTCTACACGTCTGAGCCCATAACAAGAGTCATGCCGGCCTTAGGGTTTCTTTCGAGGAGAAAAAATTTATCCTGAAGTGCTTCTGGAAAATCGAAAACATCGTCGGAGTGCAGAGGCAATTAAGCGACTACTCCAAAGCACCACCCACTCGTGTGACCCATACACAGTCAACCAAGTCTGAAATGCAAGGATTCTGGCAGGGTATGGAACAATATGACTATTTGCACGCCACAGAAATCTCGTTACCCTATGCTTTAGTATGAGTCTCCAACAGCTCCTAAAGCTTTACTAGAAGCAATGTTAAAACCTTTCAATTAGTACTTGCATTTTTAGGATACCCTGCATTTTTCGCAAGCCATAGTGTGTTTTAAAGTTTTAAACATTGAAAAAGGCCCAAATCAAATGACACGGTTTCTTTAAGGAGAAATTGCAGCAGGTATTCAAGTGAAACACAATCAATCGAATGTAAAATGATGAGAATTCAGATGAGTGCATTGCGCAGTCCACACCGCTTGTATGTCAGAAAATTTTTATTTTATTAAGCTTTCATATGAGCTCCTAACCTCTTCAGTACCCTTTCCTTGAGCAACGTTATCACCTTTCAAATAGTGTATACCCCGTATTTGCTATCATGAAATGATCCTCTCTCCCGAAATCCTAGTTGAACCCGAATGATTATTCGAACATTCGAATTCGAATGCTCGAAAAAACGCGATTTTCGAATGTATTCGAATTCGAATGTTCGAAAAAACGCGATTTTCGAATCTATTCGAATTCGAATGCTCGAAAAAACGCGATTTTCGAATGTATTCGAATTCGAATGCTCGAAAATCTATTCGAATATATTCCGTTATTCGAAATTTTTGGGAAAGCACAACTATAATTCACATCCAGTTAGGTAACTACCATCTGGTCAGTCTGTGCATGAATGATTCACGCTAACCTCTTCAATCACTACTGATACAGGCCGTGAAGAAATAGCATTCACAATTGGCATCGACATCGGTAACTCGCCCTCTGATTCCGGTCTTTTGTTGCGCAACAATTACACACGTCTTACGAAACCCGAACGTGTTGCAGTATACGCCAACTGTCGAATTTGTGCCCCTTTCAAGGTGCACCGTGATTCAGCAGATGAATATTTACTCGAGGACGTATCGTCGGAGTCGAGGTGTTATGGAAGACTGAGGTTTGGGGCGGCCGTGGGCCAATCGCTTACTCGCGGACCGCCGATCATGTCTGGCACAACAACGAAACACAATACAAACACAATTCAGGAAATTTATTTTAGCTCACTTTGAAAGGCCGTTTCCATAAGGCGTAGACGGGACATTGACTTTGACGAACCTAGATATAGGCAAGTTCGGCGCTGCGCTGTTCGGTGGCGTTGATACGGCCTCGGCATTTGACGGGGTGGGTGATCGTGTGGTAGAAAGTAGGCGAGAGTCGACGTCCGGCCGAGTAGAATAGTTTGAGACGATTCAGGGTCGCCGTTTCTGACGAATAAATGCAAACGAGAAAGACGAAGATCAAAATAAATAGTAGTAGTAGCTGACGAAGTGATGATGGTCAAAATTTATCTTTCTTATAGGTCGCATTCGTTCCTGGCACAGGAGGGTGTTATGTGGCTGACGACAGACACTACATCTCACCATGCATTCCTCTTCATATGCCGGCATTAGGCGCTGCCTGCAGAGTCCCATCTTCGAGACTTGGAGCATACGGGCATACGTTCCGGAGAACTGCGGACACCGTCCGCTGGTATGGGAGTCGAGGCTGTCCTCTAGCGTGCAGAAAATGCAGGCTTGCTTCGGTCTCGTTCGCTCTATAAGAGCAAAGATCGCTGGTTTTACCATGCTCAACTCTTGCAGTGCATCCGGTATAGACGACAGCCTCTTCAGAGACTTGTCGATCTTATCTAGACGATTGACGATGACAGAGATGAAGTCGACAAGCTTCAGGCAGATATGGTCGCTTTTCTTTTCAATCGTTTTGAGGAGCTCCATGCGCAGGAGATCAGCATCAAGGAGGGGCTCCTAGTTGGTGATTTTGAATGTTCCTAAGTTATCAGCAGCTTTTATAAGGGATTGGCTTTAACAGTCGTTCGTGTAATGGTGGACCGCCCACACTCTCTGACTCCGCCCACTTAGAGTGAATAGGTGATTAAGGAAACATATTTGTTTACATACAACTTGAACAAAAGTTTAAATATGTTGTCTCATAATTCAATATTAATCGAATCAGTGGTTCATGTGAGCACTAATGCGTCGTGTTAGTGCGCCGACGGTAGTGATAATTGTCCAAGTGACCCTCGAATTGCTCGAGGTGCATTTCGCAGTGCAATGCACGATGAGCTTAATTGACCTTATTAGCAATACAACCATCAACGGCCCAAATAAGTAGGTTACACCCATTAATGCTCCTAACGCGGTCACTGCTATGGTCGTGACTCGCCAATTTTCTTCGATTAACAGTATTTAATATTGATATGTTGGGTAGCTTTCTATCATTTAAAGCAATGCATAGGTTGTGATGCATATGATTGCTTACCATGGAATACGCTATTGCTTTTTCTTTCCTCGTGGAACAAAACTGTGCCTTTCAAGAGGAATATTTTTGATTGGCTACCGCAATTATCTTCGCATTGTTATGTACGACAGGGTTCTTGAATTCAAGGCTCACTACATTAGTTACGCGGATTGCATTCTACTGAGAATGTTTGATCACCGCAGTGGATCACGATTCTAGTAGCGTTTTTGGTTTTGCACGAAATCTTCACTTGTGCACCTTCAGCACAGTCATAGCACTCGATCAGATCTTGTGATTGAATTTCACAGGTCTCTTCAACAGCAAACCGATTTAAAAGCACTTTAGACTGCATAACAAGGAGTACTGCTTCCATGGTTGTAATATTACGTCCCCATTTTTGTAATAAAGCGCCTTGGTCCGAGTATTGATGGGTAGTGAGTTGACTACACCTGATCTCAGATGTCGACTCTTGAAGGCAATTGCAGCCTGCTTTTGAGTGATTATCGTGGAAAATGCAATCAAAGTGTGTCGAGCTTTGACTAAAGTTCTTAGATTCCACTTCTTCAGATGCACATTCGATCGGTAATTGTTAGTGCTCAGTGATTATTACGGAATCCTGTGCGCTTATAGCAAACTTCTTGCCCAAAACTCTGGTTCCTGTATGGAAATGATAGTCATACTGGGTTCACCAATGTTGTGCCTTACATACGGTTGCAGTGTATAGCGAGTTTTGCTGACTTTATTATAGACCAGCCATCAGAGCGCCCTTGGCCGCACTGACGGCTTCTTAACGGCTTTGCCGTAGTAACAACTTCTCGTCATCAACTGTAGAAACCAACTATGTCATGGTTTCCGCAAAAGGACACCTCAATGGAGCAAGCTAGAAGAAAATAGAAAAGATGAACGATATCTACAAAAGATCGACAATTTGTTTAATATCAACGGATAGCGATCGATACTTCAAAAACTACTTCAAGTTCGTGTTCAGCGACCTAGATTTCCTCAGGGATGAAGTTTGGACCGCTTGAACGACACCCACAGAAAATCAATAATTTGTCCATCGATTGATGTCTCGATACTCCGAAAACAAACTTCAGATTCGTGTTCAGAGACTTCGATTATCCAGAGGGGTGAAGTTTCGGGCCGCTTTCGATCGCCACCAATCATGAATATCGCCAATACCCCATGCCCCCACTCCAGTTGTGACGGACGGAAACACACAAGCCATTCTTTTTTCTATAGTATGATGATAGTCTCCATTTCTACCCTATTCGTTGATTTCTTTTCTAGACACTCCACTATTTGATACACAATTTGTGTTACAGATACGTGTACAAACCTGTAAAATTAGCAAGGTGTAGGTAGGAGACATCTGCAAGCAATTCCTACGCATGAGAGGCACAGGTAGCGTACCATGGATACCCTGCAGTTTCATTTAACTCAGAAATTATTTCATCCCTTTGGATAGTGCTGCACCTGTCATCATGACATGATCCCATTTGTAGGCAGCGACGGATATGGAGGATTATCGGTACCGAATCTCTTGTGAAAAATGTGAAACTTTAAAACATGTCAGCTTCAGTGGGTGGTAGTTGAACTTTACGAATCGAGCGCTTTCGTTGTTTTACTTAATTTATATACACCAATTAGAATGCAGTCTATTGAAATGGACTTCATCGTTGTACTCATATGTGCAACTGCCCCTTTGGGAGCATATTAGGTCTACCGTATGGCGCATGTAGCCGTATTGACACCCCGTTGAAGTTTGCATGATGAAAGCTATAACATAGCACACTGTAAGCATTGACACCTTGCTGACCTGACACAGGGATGTAGGATTGAACGATTGTAGTAGAACATATTGAATACTAGGAGGCTCTCGGACTACAATTTGTTGAATGTGTTGACCTGAAGCGCGTCTTTGCTTCAGCTTCATATTTATCGACGACGCCAAGGCAAGGTAGATTACTAGGAACACTGGCATTTCTGCTCCGAGTGGCCAGCAATGTGGTTTTCCAAGCAAACCTTTTGACATGAAATTTTGCGCATGTGAGTAAAAATTTAACGGAGCGCATGCTTCAGTTTGTGGCGTCACTTTATTGGCACGTAGCGTTTTCAAGGTGGCATTTGCACATTTGTTCAATGGTGACAAAAAAAGGTAGAATAGTTTTTCACTAGTTTGATTAGTGTATTTCCTGCAAGTCATTTGGAAGCATATCTCATATGGCTCCCTGTCTGGAGGAGGATCGCTTTCTATAATTCCGCCTATGCACTGTACACGTCCATTCGCGTGCGCACACGTCCGTTAGGTTGAGTTGCGCAAGCAAAGATGAGCAGCACAGTGTATATATTTATTATTTATTTATTTATTTATTATATACGTGGATAACCACGCCAGAAATATAACAACACCCAACAAACTACAATCCAGTGTAAAAAATGGAACTGAAAAAAGAACAGGCAACACTGGTATTATTCATAACACTAAACAAACTGTCTAGGAGGAGTTCAAACTAACAAGCTTCCTTGAGATACCGATCGACCAGTATTTTGAGTTGCCTTAGAGAGTTAGGCAGATTATTTTTCTTGGAGAACCTCAGGAATTCAATGACGGCTCAACAAGTGAAGAACGAAGATCTTATGTTACTTCTCGCTCTGGGAATTTGGATCTTCCACTGCCCACATCTTGCGTTAGAAGCAGAAATTGAATAAAACCCCCTAAAGAAAAACGCGTAGCAAACCATTTAGCAACTTGTAAGTCATGATTAGATCATACCTCCTTCTACGACAGGCAAGACTTTGCAAGTTGAAAATTTGATTTCTCTCAACCGCTGATGGTATGGTAGCGTAGTCAAACAAACTCTTATCCGAAGTTTCTTGGTAAAGCTATTTTGTACGGATTCAAGTCTAACAATTTCTCTCTTGCACTTAGGACTGAAGATAGTTGCACCGTACTCTTGAAATAGGTCTAACATATGACTTGTAAGCTAGCAATAAATGAGCAACAGAATTACTTCGCAGTGCCTTAAATATGCTGCATACAACTCTATTAGCCTTCTTTGCTATGAGTTCACAGTGATCTTTGAAGGAAAGTTTTGAGTCTAAAATAAATCCAAGATCACGCAAACTATCAGCATTGTTAAGTGCTAACTCTCCAATGTGATAGCTGTTCCTGTTATGCTGCTGTCCGAGGTGAAGTACCAGTGATTTTGACCCCGACAGTGGTAACTTCCACTTTATTGACCATTCGGCAATAGCATTTATTGCAGATTGGAGAGCAGTGATGTTCCCCGCTACTAATGTTCTTATAAATTTTTGTATCATCCGCAAACATTTTACACGTAACGCCGTATTGATTATCCAACGAAGGAATTTCCGCAGTATAAGTAGAAAACAAAATTGGAGATAAAACCCCACCCTGAGGAGCTCCTCTGGTGAGTAGCGATTCGGAGAATGACTCATTTGTTGTAACTTTGAAGGTCCTGTCAAGTAAGAAATTTCTTATCCACTCGGTTAATCTTGGGTGGACTCCTATTCTTTAAGCTTGTTGATCAGCTTAGCAGAAGGTACCTTGTCGAACGCCTTCATAAAATCAAAATAGACAACGTCGACATCCACTTTTTGATCAAGCGCTTGGGTGCACTCAATAAGTTCGACAACGTCAACGTTTCAGTGGACCTTCCGGTTCGAAAGCCATGTTGATCATTGGGTATTAAAGAATTTGACTCAAGATGGGTCACAAGAGCGGCTTTAAGTTTTCTTTCGAAAATTCTAGCAAAAACGGAAGTACTACTAATGGGACGGTAACTAAATACAAGTTGGTGGGGTGTTGTCTCGGGAATGGATGAAACAAATGCATGTTTCCAACGAGAAGGTACTTCTCCTGACATATAGCTGGCATTAAATATGTGCTCAAGTGGGTAGGCTATCGCAATAGCAACTCTCCGGATAAAGCATGGTGGGACGTGATCTGGGGTAACGGTGTGTGCTGCTGGTAAACTACATAATGCATCATACATTTCCTATTTGTAGAACCAAATCGAACTTTCTATACAGAGGGAAGAGCTTGCAGTACTAGATGACTCATTATCATTGTGGCATTCCGAGAAGGACTTTTGGAAAAACTTTGTAAGCATAGAAGCTTTAGGTAAGTTAGTTCCAGCTGAAGCTCCAACGTCATCCTTCAAGGAAGGTATTCGTTCAGACCGTTTCAGGACGGAAATTCAATAATCTGTAAAAAGATGGTTTTTTTAGCATCTTCAAGAATTTTTCTTTCGATATACTTATGGTACCGATTCACTAATCGGTCGAACTTATTGCTCACAGATTTGAAACGATTAAAATTATCCGACTAGGATAATTTTGATATTCCATCCACGTTCTTTTCCATAGTTCAAAAAGTTTGAGTAAATTAGGAGTAATCTTGCAAAAGTCACTTGGTTGTTTTTCACTTGGAACGAACTGTTCTATGCAATCGTGAAGAATGGCTAGGAACAACTCATATTTATCGTTTACACTAGTAAGTTGTTCAAGAAGTGTTTTCCAATCGACAAAGAATAAAAACTGGCATATGAGATCGTAGTTGGCTTTATAAAAAGCCTTTCGTGGTCGGTATGCCGATTTGGTTACAAAACCTTGGAGATTAAAGGAGATGCTTGAATGATCACTGGAACCTATCGGTGATAACACAGCTATTTTTTACTAGATTTGGATGACTAGTGAGAACAAGATACAAGTACATTACCATATCGAGTAAGTACATTACCATATCGAGTTGGTGTCAAAACGTTTTGACTTAGCTTGCATGATTTGCACATATCGATAAAACACTGTGATGCCATAGAGCTCGGGCAGCCTTTTGACCAATCTATATCCGGCAAATTGAAGTCACCTTATATGACACATTGTGTTTTGAAAGAGCAGAGATCGCTTAGTACCTTAGTTAACAGTATTGTGCTGCACAGGGATGAAGTATGAGCACTATAAACAGCAATTAGTCTTAAGCTGTATTGTATAAAAACTAAATCACAGCAAAGGATTTTGAAAGCGTCTGGAACTG
Organism: Heligmosomoides polygyrus bakeri; assembly: GCA_947359475.1. Classification (NCBI taxonomy): domain Eukaryota; kingdom Metazoa; phylum Nematoda; class Chromadorea; order Rhabditida; family Heligmosomidae; genus Heligmosomoides; species Heligmosomoides polygyrus. The sequence continues at coordinate 26,489,789 of OX375869.1, read as the reverse complement.
ATTCACACCATACTTTTTCAAACAATATAGAATGCCTAAATAGAATTAGAACGCCACCACCTCTTTTTTGAACTCTGTCACATCTAGCATAGCAGATCTTGACGAAGATCGGCTAGAATTGGTGCTAGATCAATCGGGTCACCAGCCAAGACTCTGTGATGATGATTATTTCACAGTTCAAACGTTTGATAGCAAAGTTGAGTGGCAAAATATTTTTTGGATGGAGCGTGTCTTGCAATAAAGGCAATTTAGATCAGGGACTGGTATCCGAAGAGAGCTCGTTAGTTTACCAAAGACATGTTCAGGGGCCAGTTAGATTACTGAGGTTAATCACATCATGAGCATTCGGGCGCGCTAGCCGAGCTTGACGAATACGTTCTCTCCCCTCCTTAGTTAGGGAAGGCCTAATATAGACCCCATTGAGGGAAAAGTACGTAATCGAGAATCTCTTCTCAGGACTAGAGATTGATAAAACGTGTTAGGTAAGACAACCTTCAAAAGCCGAGGTCGCCCTTTTAAGGGCTTCCCAATTCGGTATGTCAGTTGGGGAATACATTCTACATCAAGATGATTAAGAACATTCTTAACAAATTCAAAGTCTTGTATAGAACGCTCAGTCGACTTAGGGTTTGAGAACTCAGCGATGCCGGAGATGACAACGGAACGTTGTCTTTTTCATCAACCAGAGACAATACATTCATGAGACCAGCATCTTCTGAAGAATGTGCTCCACCTTTTCTTTGAGCAGCATCAAGGGCGGTCTTAAGTTCTAAATTTTCTTGACGCAGACTTTTCACTTGATCCTGCAATTCTTGGTTCTTGGCCAGAACAAGGCATAACTCTTTTTGAACAGAAACATGTGATTTATGAGTGTTAAATCCCGGATTTTCTTATCTGTCTGAAGTTGCTCCAGGGCGCTAGTAGCTTCGTCTGACTTCACATTCCTCCCTTTATCATCAGCCATCGTGATTCTGCTCGGTCTCTGTGATGAGAGCTTCGGGGGCGCCATAGTGTTGGTTGATCAGGAAAACCACTCGATGGAGCCTCGATCAATAAAGACGGAATCTCGTGCACTAGACAGCAGAAAACTCCAAGTTTACCTGTTCGGGTGGCTCAAATAACAGAGGTTCTCAACACGGGAACCTGCCACAAGGCTCATCACTTTATCAACGAAGCAGGTGGTCCAGCCAAACGAAGCAGAACATCGTACGTGATTGAACAGAACGGAGCAGTGCGTTCAGCGACCGCACGGGGGTATCACAGATGCGTATATGGCTGCTGCTTCAGTACCGGATGACTGCCCCCGTTCTTCTTGTCGTTTTGCGATTAACACCATCTTCGACATGTACTCTTTGCACAGTGTTATCTTCTCAGCTATCTTCGAAGTTTTGTATGACTTCGTATTCTAAGCTTTCTGACCTACGATCAGGTAATACACGTCGTTCTGATGTTGGTGGTGGGCACATGTTCCCTCCTTCATTGAGGTTATGCTCCTCCTTATCCGGAACGCTTCTAATTTGAGGGTGAGTGCTGATCGGTCCCACGAGGTGTGGATGTTGCGTTCGATCAAATGGCGCCGTGGTGTAATGGCGTAGAGCATTCCCGCCCGGTTAGAGGGAGGTGCGGGTTCGAGTCCCGCCTGGCGCTAGAAGTTTTGACCGCAACAAAACATCGTTATGACAGCTTCTCAATTCCATACGATAAAGCTTATTAATTGATTTCTGCAGAATACGATGATACGGCATTAGTACTTTTACGGTGCGTACTTGTCCGTCATTGCTTTTCTCAATTTCTTTGCACATTGCCATGTACCCAACATCCATGCCACGGGAAATAAGTTCTTGTACGACAAGAATAACTTCTCCAAATGAGGGAAAGAGCATGTTACGCCTTTGCTTACTTTTGTTTGTTTAAGTGTCTCTAAGAGCGATTAGATAGTTGAAATACCATTTTTCCCAGAATTTTGACGACAAAATTCGAGCGCTTCTTTTGCTTGAGTCACAGCTTGAACAGCACTACATTAATAGCACTCCAGCACTACATTAATATCTGCGACTGAAAAACTTATGTTTCGCCTAGAAAATCGGTCGGTCGCAAAGGTATTTCACTTAAGTCGCTTGCCTGCACCTTGGTAGTTGGCCGAGTATTCAGAATAGCTTCTATTCTGGCAACTGCAGTGCATAGTTGGGTGAACGTCAGCTTCTTTCTACCAAACGTTTTTTGGAGAACTCTTTTCACTGATCGCACTCGTCTTTCCCAGACGCCACCCATCCAGGGAGCTCCTGGTGGGCTAAAAATCCATTGGATTCCTTCTGCAGTACAGTGGGACATTACCGCGTTTGTGTTTTCTGCCTCGTCTTCAAAAAGACTCTGCTTGATCTTTTAATCAAGCTTGAAATTGCTTCCACAGTCGGATCTGACGTAATTTGGAACTCCTCTTCTTGAAATTAAACGTATGAAACTGTCGACGAACGCGCCTGTACTAACCAGGGAAGGGTCTCAGGCGTAGGTCTGAACGGAGAAAGTGGATAGTACTATACCCTTCATAGAGTAGAAAAACATGCTTCGTTTTTGCTGAGTCCTTGAACCAAAAGAGCTTCGGGCTCTTGAAAGCGGGGTGCAGTAGCGCACCGTCGGTCGTGCCCACGTGCGCGCGTTTTTGTATGGGACGCAGCGAAAGGCTCTGTGGCAAGCGAGTTGGTGGCTCAGCAGGGTGCGGGGCTGATTCAAAGGTGCAGGGTGAGGTGTTCGACTCTCGTTCTATGCAATATTTTTGCATTTTTTCATAACCGCTGCCTCCACCAATTTGCCTCCTACCCAACTCCTACTCAATTACTTCACTCTAAATTGTCAAAAGGGTCACATTCGTGATCAACACCCCAGATTCGTGATTAACACTCCACGATGTCGACAGCTCTACTCACCCGTACCTGCTGCAACTTACCGTAATCGGCATAAATTTCAAAAATGGATGTCAGATTCGTGATCAGCACCCTAAATTACCCCTGGGCGTGGTTTGGGCGAAAATACTTTTTTCGACCTCTCCTCGACCTCTGGAGTAGTGAAGGTACAGTGCCTTCTCAATCGGTTTAAATCAGCTTACTTCCTACGCATCTTCTACACATTTATTTCACTCTAACTTCTCGAATAATGGTTTAATTTAAGATGTACTTCAGTCACTTTTCTCATTTTTTGTATTATACAACGTCTTGTGTTTTTCAGCGAAGGTCAAATAGTGACCTCACAGCAGGCACGGGTTACAGCATGTGCAGTTGACAGGTGACTAGGGCTGAATAATCACCGATTTTTCCCACACTTCTCCGGGTGGTTTGGGGTGCTAATCACGACCATCCGACCATTTTGACAATTTTGAGTGAAATAAATGTGTAGGAGATGTGTAGGAAGCAAATTGGTGAGGGGGGCAGCGGTTATGAAAAATGCAAAAACACTGCACGGCATGGGTGCCGAACATCTGGCGGAGCACCTTTGAGGGAACCCCGTACCCTGCTGAGCCACCGACTCGCTTGCCACAGAGCCTTTCGCCGCGTCCCATACAACAGCGTGCGTATGCACGTGGACAAGTGCTGACGGTGCGCTACTTCACCCCGCCTTCGAGGGCCCGTAGCTCTTCTGGTTCAAGGACTCAGCAAAAACGAAACATGTTTTTACACTATATGAAGGGTGGAGATTCTCGTAGTACTATCCACTTCCCCCGATCAGGCCTACGCCTGGTAAGGTTTTCTACGGCTTCAAGACGAGCAGCTCTTGTGATCAGGCATGTATACAAGCATACGTACATTTTTCCTGATTATGGCTTTCGATAGTCCCTAGGAAATCGCATCCCACTTTTTCGAATGTTTTCGACATGAGTACTCGATATTTTGGCAATGGTGCCATTTCCGGTAGTGAAAATGAAAGTCCGTGACATTCTTTACATATTGCACACTGTCCATCATTCGTTTCTATGAGACTTGAATTGAATTTAGCATCTTTGCCTTACGATAGTAAGCAATTGTTCCTTGCCATATTGGGCATTTTTCTTATGAGTATCCACGACAATCAGTCCGGCGAGGTCGAATAACTATTGGTGATTTTATATCTTCTGGAATGCATGCGTTTTGCAGCCTTGATACATATCGTATGATGTCAAAGCTATCCTTTACTAGCTTCTTCTGAGGATGTCGTTTTTGCAGTACTTTGCTCCTAAACTTTGCCCGTAAAATGAATAGTTGCTCCGCTAGCACTATGCCTGTAACTTGCACAGAATCGGAAAACTTATTTATTATTTCCATATTAATATTGGCGCAACTAGCGTTGGTACTTAAAATCCATCTTTTAAGACCCTTTCCTACTATTCCCATTGTTCTTTTGGCAGTAAAAATCGAGGAAATCTCGTCAAATCGATAGTTTTATCACCTCCTTGAGATAAATAATCTTCGCTTATCTCCACATTTGTTTGTGTGATTTCTTCGACCGGTTGGGTATAGTTTTGCTCGGCAATGTTGTCAAGAGACATCAAGAGCCAGGTGATCTTCTCGCCTGCTAGCCATTTTGGACCCTTTAGCCAGCTATGGTTTCTCATGTCTGCAGCCGAAAGCCCTCTAGTTTCGCATCTGCTAGATTTTCTCTTATAGTGACGTGGTAAAAATTTACAGACTTGGTTTGGCTTCAGTTCGCCCACAATCTTTGGTTCACCACAAATAGCGGCAGTTTGGACTTTATCCATGCTAGCGCTACTTTGGAATCAGTTACTCTATTGATCTCATGAATAAGGTCTGAGATATTATTGCAAACCAGTGCTCCGGTACGCCTAAGGGGCTGTTCAGACCACCATCGCGACGCGACGCGACGTAGTGATAATCTTACATATCGAGCGACGTCGCGTCGCCCCGTCACGAGGTGTTCACCTGTTCTGCAGCGAGCAACTTATCGGTCGGCGATATCATCATCGCCAGCCGATAAAGTCATCGCGTGGTATGCAATCCTTTCTCTCTCCACCTACCCAGCATGATACGTAATTTTTTAATTTCAGGAATTATCTAAGGAGATCGAGGGAACACAGAAATCCGGCAACACCACGGAAAACAAGGTTTTCTACTATCTCGGTTTAGAAATTATCTAATTGGCACTAAGATTGTTCGACGCAGATAGGGTCGGGGGGGGGGGGGCACAGTCAGAGATGGGCGGAGTTTCTGTTTTCTGATTTTCTGGCTGCTTTGAAAGATTTTTTCCTGTTTTCTTGGAAAATGGACAAAAAATGGGTAAGGAAACAGAACATATAGTTGCGAACAAAATTACATCATGAAAATCCAACAAAAGGAATCCAAAAAGTATTATGGAATTGAGCGCAATGATACCACGGGGGGGGGGCAGCCCATGTGCTTCGACCCACTTAAGCGTAGCAGTCGGACATGGTGACGTGGAATTTCCCACTTAGTACGCAAATTGATGCGTATGTACGCACGTGTAATGCAAGTTGCAGCGAGAGGGGCATAGGTCAAACGGGTAAAAACTCGTTCAAATGTGGGCTAGCCCCCGCATAGTAGCATTGCGCCTAGAATTATGAGTTGATTCCAATGGTTCTAGAGTATTTTAAATTGCAACCGCGGGCGTTTTTATTTGCTCGTGTAGTGATTGTGCTATACACTCATGAACTGCCGCTTTGTTTGGTTGATTGATTATGTCACTGCTTCTGAGTTTCCTTCATAGAACATTTCTCGACACTCATATTTTGGCTTTGTATTCTTTTTGACCATCAAGTAGCATCTCAAGTTGTAATAACCACTCCTGTCACAAAATTGTCCTACTCCAGTTTCACATTTGGAAGTTCTAACACTACAGACGAAATATGAAACTAGATGGTGAATTTACTAAGAAACTAAAAATCAAAAAAGCTGTGGTCGGTATAAGAGGTACTAACATTAACGATGGATCATCATCGTAATATGAGCCGAAAATGTCAATGCAAAAAAACAGAGGCGGTACAAGCGGGCTAGAGCTGGCTGCACACCTGCAAGATATCTTGAAATCAGTAAATTAGATCTGGTAGACCCCGCAGTTCATTACGTTGCCTAGTCCTGCGTTATATTCTCCGTCAGCATGGGAGAACATGGAAACCGCGTTTATGTGAGTGTAAACGGCTATGAACAATCTCGAAGCACACACAAATTTTTTGACCCATTTACCCATTTCGTCAATTTTCCCAGAAAACAAAAAAATCGCCCAGAATGGCCAGTAAATCAGAAAACGGAAATTCCGCCCATCTCTGTTCGTGGCACCCCTCCCTCACCCTATATGCGTCGAACAATCTTAGTACCAATTAGATACCTTCTAAACCGAGACAGTTGAAAACCTTGGAAAACTTATCAGATATAACAGTTATTGCCGGTTTTCTGTGTTCCCTCGATCTCTTCAGAAGATTCCTGAAACTAAAAATGGCTTCACAGATGTCGTAGACCAGGTTCACGTTCGGATAGACATATGGTGTATAAGTATAAGTGAAGAGAAAAAGAATTGCATCGCCGCGATGACTTCATCGCTGCTTGAAATGGGGCGATATTTTCATCGCGTGGCGATGCTGATCATTGCGGGCGATAAGATGTTCGCTGCAGAACAGGTATGGACACCTCGCGACGGAGTGACGCGAAGTGTTCATACGATATGGGGTGGTTTATGATAAGATGTTGGAGATTATGTTCAGATGCTAACCGCGTGCCGTTCATAGCGCAGCGATTTCCAGATGGGGGAGCGATGCGATCATCGCGTCGCCACGCGAACGCTCCGAACGACCGGCATCTTCGCGCGCGTTTGGCGAGGTGTGTGTTCGGCATTTCTACTGAACCGCCATGCACGTTGGGCAACATGTTCGGAAGGTCTAAGGGGTCTCCAGGCACGTTGCACAACTACAAGCGCCTCATCCCCCTCCCAAGCTTTCCCCCAACACACTCTTCCAGCGCCGCATCTCCACGCGCGTTTGGCGACGTGTTGGCAAGGCTACTAAGTGGCCAGGCACGTTGCACAACTGGCAACCTCCTATCCCCACACTTCCTCCAACACACTCCTCCAGCACTTCTGTGCAAACAAACACACTCATTCACACACAGGCAAACGACCGTTCTCGCTTATATAGTAGGATATTACAGTTAAGGCGCGTACCCATAAGAGGCGCTAATAGCTTCCAATCCTGAAATGGTTTGCTTGCCCTTCTCAGGTGCGAGTTTTGTCTTCCCACAAATTAAGGAGCTCACCGCTGATGTGTTGGTTGACCTCAGAAAGCAGCAGTCGTCCAGTCGCCAGCGCGATTTCGCTGGCGTCGTAAAATGCCCACAAGCTAGCGCCTTTGATTGTTGAATCTACATAGCGGGAAATGCTTACGGCTACATTTCTTACGGCACATCCAGACATACCTTGACCCACTTTCTGCTGAGGTAAGAAAATAACGTGTCATTCCACTTTAATTTAGTGCTGTATGTTTCCCACATCAAATGCTTCAGTCTAATTAGTCTAATCAGCAGTGGTGCTGCTATACCGATTGGATCATATATGGAATTTAACTGGCTGACAATGTCGCGCCTTGTCACTTTTACCGTCACATGAATTGCAGTTTCCACGGAAAGCGCTTCGCGCGACCTTGCAATATCACTAACCTACGGAAAGGCCTTTGGTATACTTCCGCGTCGCGCACTTGACGGGTCGTGCTGTGAGTGCCAAATCAATTTTTGTAAAACTTAAAACGCTGCTGCGTACTTTTGCATGGATCCGTTCTTTACTTCCGTAAGTTTATCATAGGCGTTCTCTCCGGATCGTCCAGTAATGTCACTGCTTTGTAATGCTTAGTACTTCTGTGCAACGCTTATATATATAGTAGGGTAGGTGGCATCTGGATCATCCAAAAGGGCAACGTGTTCAGCACGTCCACTTAGTCACCAGTCACGTTGTACAACTACAACCCCCCCCCCCCTCCCAACCCCACACGTCTACTGAATTGCAATGCAAGTTGGGCGACGTGTTGGCAAGGCTGCTAAGTCGCTATCCACGTTGCACAACTACAACTCCCCCACCTCCACCACCCATCCCCACACTCCTCTAGCACTCCTGTGCACACAAACAACCAAACATACAAAGACCTTTCTCATATATATATATATATATATATATATATATATATATATATATATATACATATATATATACATATATATATATATATATAGTAGGATATTCATGAAGATTCATTCCAATTCTCGAAAAAATTGCTTTGGATTTCCTATAATTGGCGATAGCTTCTTCAGTTGTGGAAGCTGACAGTAGTATATTGTCTAGCACAGATTCTTTGCCATTTCTGATGCTATCTCATCGTTTAGCGACAACAGATTGGACGTGATTGGCATATTGAGTATGCTTGGGGAAGCGTTTATCCCGAACGGTATTCTTTTGAAGCTCCGTTATGTTTTCCTTCGAAGCTGGACGGTTAACGTCGTTGAGCCATAGGAAGCAATGGAGATCTTTATGTTGGTGATCGAGTCTTATTTGTGTAAATGCATCCTCAATGTCACATAATATTATGACTTTGTTGGCTCTGCTGGCAGTGAGAATGTCGTGAATTTTATTTATAAACGACTCTTTTTGAAAATTACGCCGTTCAAGGACAGATTTCCTTTTTTCTTCGGCGAAGCATCAAATACGATGCGTAGTGGTCTTGGCTACTCAAACCCCGGAATGTGGCATGTAATACTAGGGTAGTATGCCACTGCCATATTTCACTTCTTCGACTACGTCGTTCGTGAGATAGTCCTACTATATATAAAAGAGTAAGCGGGTGTGTCTGTCCTTCCGTCTGTCCTTCCATCTGTCTGTCCGTCCTTCCGTCTTTCCATCTGGCCTTTCGTAAACGTCGAGTAGTAGCCATCCGGGTTCAGGCGAGGTGTCACCTACGTCGTGTTGAGAGGGGTCAGAAGACGTGTCGCCGATGTCGCGCAAAGGACGTCCGAGTCCCGAACATGAGTCATCGACGTCGTGAAGGTGAGCGTCCGAGTTTAGAAGAATTGTCACCGACGTCATGAAAGCGAGCGTTCGAGTTCAGGAGAGGTGTCACCGACGTCGTTCACCAGGCGTGTGGGTTCAGAAGACATATCACCGATGTCGCACCAGGGGCTCCTGATTCGCACGACGTGTCACCGATGTCGCGCAAAGCAGGTTCGGGTTGACAACACACACGCCACCGACGATGTTCAACAGGCGTCCAGGTTCAAAAGAGGTGTCACCAATGTCGCGCCTGGGGTTCCGGATTCAAACGACATGTTACCAGTGAGGGTGGACCAGTAATGGGGGACCGGTGAGGGGTTGACCAATAAAGGAAAGACCAGAGAAGGTAGTACCAGCAATGGGGACCGGTGAGGGGGGGGGGGAGGTCCAGTAATAGGGACCGGTGAAGGAAGGGGAGGGGGTCCAGTGAAGGAGGGGCCGGTAGAAGGTTGGCCAGTGAAGAGGGGACCAGGTGAAGGGGAGACCGGTGAAGGGGGATGAAGGAAGGGGAGGGGTCCAGTGAAACCGGTAGAAGGTTGACCAGTGAAAAGGGGACCAGGTGAAGGGAAGACCGGTGACCAGTGAAGAGGGACCAGTAGTAGGGACCGGTGAAGAGGGGCGGGGTCCAGTGAAGGGGGACTGGTAGAAGGTTGACCAGTGAAGGTGAACCAGTGAAGAGGAACCAGTAATGGGTGACCAGTGAGGGTGGGAACGGTGAAGGAGGGGGGAGAGGTCCAGTGAAGAGGGTCCTGTAAAGGGTTGACCAATAAAGGGAGACCATTGAAAGTCGGACCAGTAGTGGGAGGGTGAAAGGGGGAGGTCCAGTGAAGGGGGACCAATAAATGGGGTACCAGTGAATTACCAGTCAATAGGGGACCAGAAAGGAAGCCAATGAAGGAAGGACCATTTGAGGGGGTTCAGTAAAGAATCCAGTAATAGAACCATTAAAGGGGGACCAGTAAAGGGGACTAGTGAAGGGGAGCAGTGAAAGGGACCAATAAGAGGACCAGTATTTTCTCTCAGTGCCGTTCAACGTGGCGTCAGAAGACGTGCTACAGACGTCGTGCCACGTGTGTCGGGGTGCAAAAAAAGTGTCGTAGACGTCGTGACATATGCGTACGGACTCAGCAAATGTGTCACAGACGTTATTCGTTGTGCAACCGGATCCAGAAGATGAGCCACAGATAAGACTTTGCACAGCATCCGTGTGATTTTCAGATGACTTTTTAAAGGCTTCGTGCAACAACAAGTGTGCGCGTACTTGATTCTCACTTCCGCTTTCTGCCGGCACATGGGTAAGGGGGCATTGGTGGAGTGGGTGGGGGGGGGGGGGGGAGGGAGAATGAGTAAAGGAATTGGAGTAATGTCATTCTCGTCGGACTGTGAACTGCATCGAGCGTTTTCCAATACCAATTGATTTCATTTGTGTTTCCGCAGAATAAGCACTTCGGATTAAGGCTCTAACTGTTCCTTGCCATGTACGCCACGAGTACTTCAGAGAATGAATCGTGTACGTGTGATAGAGGGTGGCGAGGCCCCATAGGAGCAGTTTTGAAGATTCTGTCCTGGCGAACCTCCAATACTATTCTATATTGCAAAACCAGTTTTTTTAACCCTAATGAATGAGGAAAGGCCTAAAGAAGACAAGAAGATGGTCGAGGTGTTCTGTTCACCGAGTTTGGGGGCGAAGCCCCCAACCAGACGTTAGGCGGTCAGTAGGCCGCTGAACGTCTCATTCTGTTCTTGTTGACCAACTGGTTTTGAAGAGCGATTAGTCGTTTAAAGGCGATTGCACAATTGTCGGAAAGATCGAATATGTTATCCTTTAGGAAAAACGGTGCTGTTATGTGACCGTATTTGAACACTATAGTTTAAGCGAAATCCTCAAGATAGCACTTGACCTTGACCTCCTCAGCTCATTCAACTGAAGATATTCCCAATCCTTCTAATTCGAAGAGGCTTTGCAGAATATTGATTTCGTTGTTGTCGAACACCGCAGCTATTCCGTATTCTACGGAGTGTTCTGGTTTGAATGAACTACTTAATGGCTCGTCCTGGTCTCTGAAAGACGAGGCTTTATCAGTATTTTCGGTATCTAACCAATGCACCAAAACGGTATAGCGCTATATGCCAACTGTAGAATTTTATCCCCTTCGAGGTTTACCGTGATTTAGTGGATGAATATTTATTCAAAGGCGTACCGTCCTAGTCGAGGTGTTATGGAGGACTGAGGTTTGGGTCCGCCGCTGGCCAATCGCTTACTCGCGGACCGGCCGAACATGATTTACGTGGGATCGTGATCTTTGTCCACGACACAACGCCCGTTGCACGACATCGGTGGCAGCTACGACGGGTCAAAGTCGCAGGAGCTCGGTAGAGAAGGGATGAGCACCGTCCGAATTCCTCCTAGAAGGATCCGAAAGATCCAGAACGTCGGCGGCAGGAGATCACGCTTCCACCCGAAGGTGTGGTACAAGCCCATGGCGCTTGCTACTCAGTACTTCTGTCCCTCAGCCTAGTCTGAAACAGTTTTCCGGATCCGGACCCTAATACGCGACATTGTGCAGGTTGCACGCCATCGCTCCTCTGAATCCTCAGAAAACATGTTACCAACGTCTCGCTCATAAAACCGCGAATTCGCTGATGTGTTAAGCAGAAAGTGGCCGCGCTTCCCTTGCTGCAGCAGCATCCCACTTTGAATAAAAAATGCAATCACACCGCGGCTTTAGCAGGTTGTTGTTTACGTTTTCTCCAGCGATTCAGCTTTCGAGCCTCATTTTGGCCTAGGTGGTCTCACTTTTAGCAGTAACTATTTTACAGCGGCCGGCTATCTTCCGATACCATGGCCGCAAGTGTAGGTTTAAACTCTTATGTTCGGTAACAACAAAGCGTCAAGGATCATTCCCTGGCGTCTTGATGCAGTTTGACGAGAGATGGCTTCAATTATTGAATAATTTAGAGCTATTGGCACACTTATCGCCCGAATGACAGTATGCTCAGAAAATTTAGCACCTCTGCGGGAAAATACTGTCAAGCGAGATTGGGCGCAATACGTGGAAGAGGGGGGGGGGGGGGGGGTAGCCCACGGGCTTCCACCTAGCAAAACGTAGTAGTCGGATATGGTGACGTGGAATTTCCTACACTGTACGCAACTTGACGCGTACGTAAGTGCAAAGTAGGTTGCAACACGAAGGGTTTAGGTCAAACGCTACGTTTCGAACTAAATGGGGAAAACTCGTCCTACACGTGTCAAATGCGGCATCCCTTCGTACTTGTGTTTGAGTGCTGATGGGCTGCCCCCCCCCCCCCCCCGGCGGCGCATTGCGCAAAATCAAGGTAGGAATGAAAAACCATGCAGCACAACAGCACAAAGTACAAGCTTTTGTCCAGTGGTCCTGATATTTGATCAAATTGATGCCTATAACAGCACTCCTAAAGGGGGAGGGGAATTGTGAAGATACACGGCAGAATGAAACAAAGCTTCAAATAGATCCGAACCACTGTGCCTACCGCCACAGTCAAACATTTGGCAGAAATCCCTCTGCCCAGGAGACGAGCTCTGGCTTGATTTGACACCATTGAAACTTCTGATGCAAAGACATAAGAGGGCTTATTGCATTTTAGGAGAGTGCCAGGTGACCACCAAATATATGTACTTGCACCAGGATCGGTCTTACGAGGGAGGTCACTACTCGGTCCGTAGATTCCGAACGAGACCTACGTAGTCTTGTACGGCATCGAACGAGGATCACAGAACTATGTTCCGTTTTTGCTTAGTGCCCTGGGTGGTCCAAAACAGCAAAAATTGAATCACTTCAGGGTTGCTGATGCTGAAAAACAGCAAAAATTGAATCACTTCAGGGCTGCTGATGAGGCAAAAGTGACACCTGGAATGGCCCTGTCGTGCTCAAAAATTGACCTACAAATGGTTTGGAGCTCAAATTAAAGTTAGATTATAGTAATATGATAATCTCCTGGCGTTTCCTAGACGAAGCTGCACTGTACGCTCAAGTGATTCATTCAGTGCGATTTGCTCTGTGAAGTGCTCCCATTTTTGCAAATAAAGACTACATTTGGCTGCGGTAGGGTACTGTATTCTCTTTTTACACCCCGCGACACGCAGCGGGCTCGAGAGTATTCGTGACATTAGACCGGGTGTGAGAAGGGATAGCCATTAGACTCAACCACGCGCTGACGTGGCAAAGTGTCAGCACCTGTTCACGCCATCCGAGCGTGAGCAGGCGCTTGTCGTTGGAGCACGTCGTTGGAGCACGCTCTTCGAGAGCAGAAACCAGGCTAGGGAAGGGACTCCAGGGTGCGCGCGATCCAAGCTGCTCGTGTGGAGACTGCTTTCGTCGCCCAGTGGTATTCGGCAGCTGGGCAGGGAAGGGACGCCAGCATGTGGTGCAAAAATTCCGCACCGAAGGAGAACCGAAGCCGGGCCTCTCTCGCATGCAGCACGCCACTATCCACTCTATAATCCGCTTGCCGTGAGAGCCAACGCCAGCATATAAGACATCGATCGAACGCCCACGTGGAGGCCGACACGATCCGCGACGCAACGGCAGCAGCCACACGCTACAGTATCGCGGGCTGATGAGCAAACCTGCACATCAACCCCCTGACTCTATGGTGTGCATCAGCAGAATTTGGATAGGTCTAAGTAAGACGAGGTGGTGCCCGATTGGGTAGTGGTGCGGACTCATGCACGGAAAAAATTATACTTAACCATTAAAATCTTGCTTGAACTCTGGAGGTGTTTCTCACTTTCTCATTTGCTCATACGATCGACAAGTATTGTTCTGACCCCTCATCATAGGCTCATCATTTTTCGGATTCCTATATAGACTTCTTTCTATTCAACTCGCAACTCTCACTAATTCTACTTACTGTTACCAAGCACAGCATATTTTATCCACCAACTTTAACCACCTATATATAGAAGTTTGTCCGTGGAGTGATCTAACCTAAGTGAGGTACGCCGCATCATCCACAGCTAGAGCGGTCGAGTGATCTAACCTAAGTGAGCTACGCCACATCATCCACAGCGAAAGCGGTCGAGTGATCTAACCTGAATAAGGTGCTCCTCATCATCTACTGCGCGGGCAAAATTTGCAATTGAACGTGGGATGTTGCTGCAGCAGGGAAAACGCAGCCCTTTACTGCTTAACACAACAGCACCTACGCGCGTTGTTGAGCATCCAGATTCAGAAGCCGACTTCGTGCCATTAGCATGAGAGGACTACTAAAGGGGTAAGGGTAGAAGGGGGACTTTGAGGGTGGAGAGCTGACGGCGATAAGGAGGCAGCGACCAGGAGGAGCATGGTGATGGTCGATGGGGAGAGCAATGCAGCAGGCCAGGAACTGGTACCAAGAAGAGTTTAGGCAATACGTAGGGATCATTAGGGAGTTACCAATCAGGGGAGGGGGACAGTAAGGAGGATCAGCGAGGAGATCCATTACCATTAAGAGAGACCGGATTTAGAAGATGAGACGCCGATGTCACACAATGGGCGTTCGCTCGCCGTCGTGTCTGAGCGTGGGAAGCCTACTTAATTGGGGTAGAGTAGTAGGGAGGATCCCGAGGGGGTGAGGAGGAATATATCTTGAAGAAGGGACCTGGAGGCGGGACCAGGACGGGGAACCAACAAGAAGGGAGCCGTAAGGGAATTCATACGGAGAAGAAGGAATCTGCCATATGCATAGCCTCGTCATGTTCGACACAGCGGCGACTGCGCGAGCTTCTGAGCTTCTTGATCCAGAGAAACGGACCCCCTAATTCGCGCAGCAAGCATCCTGATTCTGAATACGTGTCACCGACCGTGCCAAGTGCATGGGAGGATCACCAAGGGGATAGTGGAGAAGGGCGGTATGGGGACCTCTATGGTGGACCAGGAGAGCGACAAGGAAAGAAAGGAAGAACCTGGTGGAGAGGCCAGGACGGAGAAACCAGCCAGAAGAGACCAGTAGGTGTCAGTGGTGGAAACATAGAAGTGGGCCAGCAGTGGGGATCAGGAAGGTGGGGAACTAAAGAGGGGGAGGGAGGACCTGTAAAGCCGGACCAGCAATTGAAGCCAGTAAGAAGAAACGAGTAAGGGGGAACCTGGCTCCGGAAGACATGTCAACGACAACTAGCTTTTGAGCATGAGAACGATTGCGGAGGAGCAGCCTGAGACAGAAGTACTGCGCAGCATAAACCAATAACATTACTGGCCAGTCAGGAAGGACCGTTTATGATGAAGGTACCGAAGTGGTGAAGGGCTTGATGCCGATAAAGTACGCACCAAGTCCTAGATGCTAGCGAATTTTATGTTTTACAATAACTACTTTCCATAGGTCAGTGATGCTACAAAGTCGCGCGAAGCGCACAAGTGCGAGACACGCCGTTAGGCGTGTCGGAGCGCTTGTGATAATAATAAAATGATCACACCAAACAAAGAACGGATGACAGTTACGGTCAATGGAAATTTAAACCAACTAACTCGCAGCAGACATGTGAGCAGTTACTTGAGGAGATCTGTCACTACATGATCTGCCAATCAATATGCGATCGTGAGAAACATCTGCTGATATCGATATAGAGCAGAGCACCGATCATCCGTTGTTTGTTTGGTGTGATCATTTTGTTATTATCATTGGTGGATAAAATATGCCGTGCTTGGTAAAAGTAAGTAGAATTAGTGAGAGTTGCGAGATGAATACAAAGAAGTCTATATAGATATCCGAAAATGATGAGCCCATGATGAGGGGTCAGAACAATACTTGTCGATCGTATGAGCAAATGAGGTGACAGTGAGAAACGCCTCCAGAGTTAAGCAAGATTTTAAGTATCATTTTTCCGTTCATAAGTCCGCACCACTATCCAATCAGGCACCACCTCACACCCGGTCGATTGTCTCCATTCCTCTCAAGCCCGATGCGAGTCATGGGATTAGAAAGTGAATACTGTACCCTAATGCCGCCAAAATGTACTCTTTATTTGCAAAAATAGGAGCCACAGAACAAATCGCACTGAACGAACCACTTGAATGTACAGCGCAGCTTCGTCCAGGAAAAGTAGGAAATTATCATATCACTATAATCTAACTTTAATTTGAGCTCCAAGCCATTTGCCAGTTTCTGAGCACGGCAAGTTCTGAGCACGGCAGGGCCATTCCAGATGCCACTTTTGCCTTATCAGCCCGCCCTGCAGTGATTAAATTTTTTGCCATATTTGAGCCACCCAGGGCATTTAGCAGCGTAGTTGATCCTCGTGCGATTCCCTACAAGTCTATATAGGTTTCGTTCGGAATCTACAGACCGAGTTCAGTGACCTTCCTCGTTAGTCGAAAGGAGGCATCGTCAGAAAAGCAAAAGAAATGTAAACGGTGTCGCCTCTCCGGACCAGGAGTCGCGCATGACCATCCTCTGGCAGCCCTGATCATGATGTTGCCTTATTAAAATAGATTGTTTGATTGGATTGGTTTTTTTTAATTTTGACATAATTGACAAGGAATCAGAGTGGACTGCTCCTCTACCAGGATAGACCCCTTTATTATCTTCACAACGACGGTAACGACTGACGTCTCTAAATCAGAATCCTTACCCAAGGCAGCTATAACATTATTCACCAGTGTACAGTGTTTGTGAACTTGGTTTAACGTTGTATGTAGACATGTGGCAACACGAGAAGTAATTCCCGGGTAAATGATTTTGCCGGGATAAATAATCGCTGTTCAAACTATTCCACTTCATTCTGAGGCCGGATTTACGACTGGAAATGTAATGGGTTAATGGTAATGGATAAGCTTGCCAACAATAGTTAGTGTGCTAAGGGCAAGTTTGGTGTTTTTGAAATGATATAACTCGGATATGATTCTGCTCCACCCTCCACCCACCTCAACGGGCGCAAAGCAGCTCGGAAAGGGTCACATTGTAAGGCAGCCCTGTACGACGTTCCGTGCTGCACGATATCAAAGGATTCATACAGTACTGGTGTGTTCTGCCACAGTGATGAACTGAATTAGGCCACTTCTGACGTAATTGGACATTGTGCCTTCTTACCAAAGCGGATTACCACTTAATACAAAGTGACCCCCTCCGAGCCGCTTTGCGTCCTCTACGCTCTTGTAAATTCCAGGTTACGCTTCACCTTCGACCCTCTGCCCACATAACCCAGGGAAAGTCATTCCTGAGTCTGGCCTCTGGTTCAATGTTGGGGCGCAAAATCATGTTTATGACATAGATACTCGTCAGGGTGCTGTATCCAGCAGAACAGCACCTGTATAACGCGAGTTGTTGAGACTATCCTCTGATCAAATGTGTTGTCAGAGATGAAGCTGTATTTTAAATACTGACGTCTGATGTGGCACAGGTTCAAACAGCTTTCATCATCTGAATATGTTCCCACGTCATATTTTGCACTGCCAAAAGTGGTCCATCGTTCTACAGAAGCGCCAAATTCTTTATGACTCTAGAGCGAAAATGGACAGATGGATATCGAAATCCCCATGGAAGAAGGAGAGCCATTAGGAGCAACACCTAACGATAAGCTTGTCATTACTAAAATACAAGGCGGTACAATTGCGGATGGTAAACTGAAGGTAGGCTCCTGCTCATTTAGAACGCAACACGCTGGATATGCTGCTTTACAGATAGGTGATCAAATTATCAAAGTGAACGGCCAGCCGATTTCCGATCAGAACAACTTCTTCAAGGCGCTGCGTTTTGCTCCACCACTCGCGCGCCTTACCATCATAAGGCGAGTTGTTCAACACTCTTCGTCGACAAATCTCAACTCCATACGGATTCAAACATTTCTACACTAGCACTCGTCTTAAGTACATCCATTATTCCACCTTCTTTTCGAGAGTACATAGATCCTCGGTTCAGTAGATTCTCACTGGCCTGTTCCAGAGACCAAAAGAAGGCAGAAGAACTCGAGTCGCGGATGCGCATTCCAGAATCTCGTGCGAAGCTTATTCAACGCCGCGATGGATACATGTACTTTGTTAGTGGAAGACATTGCATGAGGATGCTTAGGATTTGGTTTTTTCCTAGATTTTAAACGCTATCTAAAATAATAACATCTTCTCATTAGATGATGAAATTGGTATGGGTACCCCATGGTCCAAAACTGGGCCTTGGCATCAAGCACTATCAAAATCGTGTGCTTGTTTCACGCAGCGATCCGGGTTCCTTGTCCTCTACTCAGCTAGCGGTTCGTTTCTTGTACTATTCTATAAAGTATTTCTTGTACTATTAAATATTGATTTTCATTCAAGGTGGGCGACCACATTATCGACATTGACGGTGTGCCAGTGACGGACAAGGACGTTGCTAGAGACCTGCTAATCAAAGCGCTTCAAGTGAGTTCCATTTAGGTACTCTGCAAACTATCATGCTGTCACATTGAACAAGAGCTTCGAACTGTAGCCCGACCATTTCAGGAGAAAAAAGAAGTGTCTTCGGTTATTGAACGCCCGGAGACGATGGAGGCGAAGCACTGGACCCAACAGGCTCTCGCTACACAGGTAATCTAAATCTGAAAGAGACTCTGATTTGAGGATAGAACTTCACGGCGATTTATTTAAGATCAATCAGCCGCCGTCTGTACAGATGAACTCAGATGTCCGTGCCATAGCAGCACGTGAACGCGCCAGGTTAAAGCAACCGAAACAGGTACGGGATCCTTCAAGATCGTTTGAGTTGTTAACAAGGGACGGATACCGGTTCAAAGTGGCATTCTGAGATGAGATATCAGTCTCGAGATGCGTATACGAAAGCTGATTCCAAATATGTGTCTCTTATTTACAACGTAGATCAAGGAACGGACTTGTATATCACTTTCCCTACCATTCATGGTGGACGAGATAAAGCGGCCTCGAAAATGCTCTGAACACAGAGCTGTAATGGCACAGTTGATATAGACGTAGCACGGTAATCCAGGATGGTTTAAGGGCACGTCTCACGAGGATAAAACATTTTTGTGCTTCCTAGAAAAGATCCACCACGATCAACCTGTAAAATCGCAGTGGAAAGGTCCAATGAAGGTCGGATTCTCTCGTGCTCGTAGCGAGAATTTCATACTCGCAGAGAGATCCAGCCCGCTATGAATATCTGCTACAAGCACAGCGAGCAGACAGACAATACATTCCTTTTCCTTCATTTCCCGCACGGTGGATCACAAGATGGATGAGAAACAACTGGCTGCCTCCATCTCTTGCTTCTTAGGAGTGCGTGAGGCATCGGAAGGGTCATACTCCTGCAGAAGGCACAGAAGCACAACCGTTAGTGAGAATGTAAGATCGGCAATAGTATCCTTACCCTTTTTCTTGTCCCAAAAAGAAATCCGCCAAAGGGGTTGTTAGCCAAGGCACTGATCACCACACATGCATGAGTGGCGGGGTCATGATAATCGATTTCTCCTAAACTTCGCCCAGAGAGATCATTCAATACTTACTAGGGAAGGGTTTCGACCTCCCATGGAACTTCAAGATGAGACCAGGATCATTAGAAAGAGCTCGGAATGCTGATTACGAATATGGGTGGTGAAATTGCAAAATGAAATTCCTGAGCGAGTTATGGCCTGCCGAATGCGACGGGCCTCACCACAGGCCGGCCGTGCGATGCACCTGGTGCGAGAATGGTGAGTCATCGGGGCCCCGTAAGAGGGGATCTGCGGCGGTGGCGTAGGGGTAGTGCTCCTCCTCCTCAGGTGCAACGTCGTTGGTTCGGTCTCCATTGCTGCCGGTTTTTTTTTTTTTTGCACACCATCTTCGAAATGATCTTTTTTTTCTGAATTATGACACGTATTTGATTAAATAGCGAGGAAAACTACCATACACCCTTGTAAAAATGCTTGAAGGCAAGAAACTGGTGTGGTCAAATTTTTATTTACTATTTTGCGCAAGTAGAGTCCAAATCATATATTGAACAACTAGAGGTGTTTCTAACAACCTTGGCATTCGTGGAACAAAGCAAAAAAATGTGTGAAGCAAAAAGGGAAGTGGTAAGTGCAGGATGAGGAAGAACAAAATGTCGTTGATCTTCTGCACTTTTGACTGATCGGGAAGCCCAAAATGTCGTTGATCTACTGCTTTTTCTTCACTCGCTATGTCCCTTTCACCAGCAAAGGTGGTGGAATGCATTTTTACAGGCGTGTATGGTAGTTTTCCTCGCTATTTAATCAAATAAGTGTCATAATTCAAAACAAAAGATCATTTCGAAGATAAATTATCATTTGCAAGAAAGCCGGTAGCAACGGTAACCGAACCAACGACGACGCACTTGACGAGGAGGAGCACTACCGCTACGCCACCGCCGCAGCTGGCGGTCCCCTCTTACGGGGCCCCGATGACTCACCATTCTCGCGCCAGGTGCATCGCACGGCCGGCCTGTGGTGAGGCCCGTCGCATTCGGCAGGCCATAACTCGCTCAGGAATTTCATTTTGCAATTTTACCACCCATATTCGTAATCAGCATTCCAAGCTCTTTCTAATGATCCTGGTCTCATCTTGAAGTTCCATGGGAGGACGAAACCCTTCCCTAGTTAGTATGTTTTACTCTCTGGCGACCTTTCCTTAGGTACTACATAGAGTTTGGTTGATCGTGAAGGATCCCTTTAACTACAAGTACCCCATATCGTAGGGCAACCAAACCACTAACGTGCACTTCCCTACTTACTGAGGAGTTCCGGAACAGCTCTTATGTTCTTGTACTTTTGTTCTTACATCCACATAAGGGTAGGGAAGAAACAGATGTAGGCCTTTTATTTACCTTTGGATTTTCTCCTTCATACCACGCTCCCCTTCCCACTGCGACACCGCTGCTCGGCGGCAAGCGCTGTCTACAACCCATTATACTTGGGCACTCCCCTACATGGAGAATGGCCCACTACTCCGTCCCCAGATGCCCATAGCAGATGTTGTGGACATATCTGGAATTAACGTTCGAAGCCAAATCGCGTAATACCCATCTCATGTCAAAGCGCCATCACGACCGCCACTTCCCTTGAATGTGGGTGCTTAATTAATTAAAAATTGGGTAAATGAAAGTGAGAATACTGAGGAAGAAACTATTAGGTCGAGTCATAAATTTTGCAACAAAATTTATCTTACAGCAAAAATAGGATTATACCACAAATGAAAAATGACTGACTTAAACGAAGTAATCGATGTTATTCTCAATGACTTTCTTTCGCTTTTCATGCACCGGTTGGATTACATCTCTGTAGAATTTGGCCGGTTTCGACTTGAAGAAGTCGTGTACCACCGCTGTGACCTCATCGACCTCGACGAAGCGCCTACCATGGAGGGAGTGATCATCGACCCAAGCGGATGGCAGTCAGACGGCGCAATGTCCGGGGTGTATGGTGGTTGCTTCATTTTGGTACAGCCCAATTCCTAAATTTTTCCAGCGTCTGAAGTGCTGCAAGCGGTCGGCTGTTGCCTTGGTGGAAGAAATATTGACTCGTATCAACATCTTTCTCCAATAATTGTTGCTGAATCTAGTCGAGTTGTTGGCAGAAACAAGCGTCGAGAATGGTTTAACTACGTGGATCAGTTTTCGGTGCACTGGACCACTACAGGTCTACCAGACGCACAGCAGGACTTTCTTTCAGTAGTGCTCCGGTTTTGATGTCAGAATCTCCAGCTCGTTGCGTTCCAGTTATTGCTTTCCATCTTTGCAGTTGTAGTGAAGCATCCGCTTTTCACCACTGGCCAAGATTCGATCCAAGCCTCCTCGCTTGAACCGGTGCAAGAGCTCTCGACAGTCGGAAGCACAGCGATTTATTTGGGTTTCCGTCAAAGTATGAGGCACTGGCGAGGACGACTTTGGCGACCTTCCAATCTTCTGTAGCCGACGAGCTGTAGCCCGCTGGGAGGTATGGATATCAGCGGTCAGTCCTAGTGTGGTTTGAGAAAAATTCGACTCGGATTGGATTTGTGTAGGCGCTCTTTGTTTACAGACGTTGATCTTCCCGGAAGTGGTTTGTCTTTGTTGCCTTTCTGGGCGGAAAGGAACTTCTGATACCACCTCCAATAATTCATTTGGTTAGAAGAGAACCTACCGGTGACCACCTGAATGTGCTTGACCCCCGCCGCTGGGTTGCTGCCGAGCTTGAACTAATTGAAAATGAAATCACACACTTTCTCACTTTAAGTGATCATCGTTCTAGAGAATAAAACTTTTCAAAAGCGTAAGTAAAATTAACTATTCATAACTCAGAATGATCGCTGGACAACAAGATTTCCAACAACATATAACACTTCACCAGGTTTACTTTGAATTCCAAAAAAAGACAGAAATTTTGCAAAATTTATGACTCAACCTAATTTATGCGTTTCATACCGCCAGCTCTTTCTCGCTAATTAATGGTAAATGATTGTGTTTCTTTTCAGCAGCCGAAATCCATACTAAAACCGTCATCGGGCAACACAAGAAACATCACCATAAGCGAAGAAGTCTTCTCACACATTATTGCGTCTGACAATGAAGGACGCCAGCTGAGACCAGTTCGAAAGTGAATTGCTCGCTTGTCCAATAAACACCGCCTCTTACCTCCACTGCTTTACCGTTTCTCAAAACATTCATCTGCATTAAAATAGCGGTTGAACGCCAGTTGAATTTCGAAGGGAACTGAAACATTCATCTGCATTAAAATCGCGGTTGAACGCCAGTTGAATTTCGAAGGGAACTGAAAGCGCTGAAAGCGGCAAAGTCACTCTCCACGTGAACAACTATATAAAGATCAAGGAAAAGCTACCATCATCTGATCCGCTCACCACAGGAGATCTTCAACTTCCCACAGAATTCGATGGAGATATAGGTTGCTGAATGTAGTTTAGGATGCTAGTTACGAAACTTCAGGTCGAAAGAATGAAACGCACCCACGGAACAACCTGCGGCCTTCTAGCATTTGCTGTCGAGTGCTTGTTGGCTACGTCGGCTAAAAACATTACCAGAGCTTGACACAACTCAAAAACGAATGCAAAATTAGGAATCACTGCCCGAAAGTACAGAAAGACATGAGCGCGCATTCACGAAGCCACGCGATCGAGTCGACATAGCAGGCGGGGAGTCGTGCTGGAGGCGCATTTTGCAATTCTGACAGGCATTTTGTAATCAGCACCCGAAGCTCTACTCAGCCCCCTAGGTTTTCATTGACAGCTCCTTGGTAGGCTAAAATCGGTACGTGTTGGGCCAGGGTCAAGCATGAGGTGCGATTTTTGAAGAAAATTTACGACCCCCCCCCCTTCCGAAGCGAGTTTGTACGACCCCCCCCCCTTGTCTCTATCTCTGGTTTATTTCTTATCTGTCATAATTTTTCAATTGTTTATGTGATTTTTGTACCCATTAACAGGTTCTTCCTTCCAGGTGTGGCTTCAACACTGTAGAGATTCGGGCGCAGCGTCGTTCACTGAGGAATACATGTTTGTATTGACTGCTCGAATGATTTGATTATTAAAGCAAAGAATTGAATAAATCTTCTAATTCTGATTACTGTGCGGTAAAAAATAAAGATTTTCTGTCGGCAGATTTCGAATGGATGAGAGGTGTTGATTTTTTTCAATTTTATTTATGATGTTATGGAAACGACGGCATTCTACCTGGAGAAGCGACATCTACGTCCAAAATTGTATTGTATAAAATTTGAAGTGTTACTTACTAATGGTGACTTAAGTGCTTTCCTTATGAGATTTTTTGAAGGGCTCTTCGAACCACTGACGGAGTCGCAGCACAAGGATGGACTTCTCGCGGAAAATTTTTTCTACCCTCTGAAGGAAAGTACATCAGAGACTGAAATTGTACCATATAAAATCCTAAGCGGTGACTAGTGTACAATAAAAAACCAACTTTCTTCGCTGCGATCTTCGATATGATTAGGGCGAATCGTATTCAAAATTTTCGGTTTTCGTGAAAAATTAATTATTTTCTTCCTAAAACAGACTACCTATGCAGTTAAAAATCTGGCGCAGAAAGTTTCCAGCTTTGACCAACGCAAAGTAAAAAAGTCATGGTTTTCTGAATCGAACAAGTTGGATCGACCTGTGGTCAATACTGCACCGACGTCACTGGACCGACAAAATTTGACGTTCACAAAAATGACTATGACTCGGTAAGTTTTGCAAACATTGAAAAAGCCAACGGCTTTCTAAAAACTAGAAAAAAATTGCTTTCTAACCATGTAGGAAACGCTTTTCATAAGAGAGGTCTTCATACGCGGGCGGGAGCCTTCGATTTTTGTGCGAAAAAAATTGAGGTGATTTTGCATAAATAATCCTAACTCGGTAAGTTTTTCGAGTTTTTAAAAAGCCAAGAGCTTTTTGAAAACTAGAAA
>OX375869.1:26188551-26465243 GCA_947359475.1 Heligmosomoides polygyrus bakeri | reverse complement strand
TGATTGTTGCGCGTTCCCGCATAAGCATGTAGGCCACATTAACGACTTGTGCCTTTTTGCTTGTTATCTTTCATTCTCTTCATCTACAAGGGGAATAGATTGACTGCGAACATATTCTCGTTGGACATGTTTGGCACTTCTCTGAACGCTGCGAGAACGTTGGTGGAGGCATGCAGCGCCAGTCCGAGCTTGACCATCAGGGGATCATTCTTGGGTGTTCCTTCTTCTTTACAACGTCAATGTTGGCAGTAAACGACGTGCCGGCTAAATCGCAGACCCCAAATAATAACCGGTGTTGCTGATCTTTACCTTGATCATGAACATGTGCCCAGAGATGTTGTAGACTCGAAGATGGAATGCTCATATCGAAAAAAGTCGCTGTCGATAGCAAACTGACTTTCATTTCAGTTTTAATTCTATTCATTGATTCAACTGTTATTTTTGCAAATGAGCAAAAGGTCTCGGACAAGAAATAAGCGCAGAATCAAAAGAATCATTCTAAAAACCGACACCTCCTCCGGAGAACATTGTTCGAATGCTCACAGAATCAGAAGGACGTATAAAGCAGTCCCTTTGGTGAAAATAATAATGTGGCTTACCTTAAGTGAACTGGATAGATTGCCCATCATCAAAAATGCTGCCAACGTTGAATCGAAGAGAAAAGCTGTTCGACAAGAGGATGACGACACGTCGGAAGAGGGCTGTGATGGTACCTGAACAAGGAAACGCATAAAAACTATACTGTCCAGAGGTTTTCGACGATTCAGCGTACAATGTCTTTCACAGTGTAACTACTGATGCTATTAGTCTGATCATCTTCATCATCGTCGACCAGTGGAGAAGCCAACGATGCTGAAAGCTCTCCTAGATCTCCCGAGACCGACGTCACCATATCGTCTCTGGAAATGTGAAAATCATCGACTCGGAAATGAAAGAAACTTTAAGCATCAGCTGCTGCTTCAAAACACCCGGCTTTTCCAAATTACTGCAGGTCAGGCCACTGCATGAGAGAATAAAAGAGACTGACTGCGTCGGCGAATTCGGTATGGAGACGATCTGAGCCCAGCTGTAATGAAGACGTGCGGTCTCCATTCCTGTGACCCTCTTCTTTGCAAAGCCAAGGCGGCAGAACACAGATATAGCATTGGCGACGAGGTGGAAGTCGATATGAAGCATCTCAGCCATCTGGGATGGGAAAGCAACTAGAGCCACAAAATATAGCTCAAGCATGGATATTTCATTGCGAACCTCTTTAACGGTGGTTTGATCATCAATCGCTACGAATATCTTGTACAGAAGTGTTTCAAAGTAGTCGCCGAGAACACGATTCATAACGAAACCATCAAGAGGAGCAACTGAAGGAATCACAACTCTTTCCACATGTCCATTTAACCCTTACTGATTTCTACAAATCAGGCTATAGAAAACTTGCCATAAACATAGTCGAATTCTTCTACAGGGACGTCCAAATAAACAAGCCCTCGATTGAGCAACAGATGCACCACCGGAATTGGCAGAAAGCCGGCAGTTATTGGTCCCTCATCCAAAATTCTGTCAACAACTCGCCGCTCGTCTTCTGTCAATGCCTAAATCGTCGTTATGGATCTGACCGTACAGAGCGACGAGAATCTGAACACACCTTAATGTCAGCCTCCAAAATACTTCCTGCGCACACAACCCACCAGGGCTCCACTGTCAGCTGGAATTATATCAATTAACAGCATCCTACCAATAGAATTTCTCTCAGAGCAAAACAAGCAAGAGAAGAATTACCTTCGCGGGCGTCTGAGGCAAAAGCTCACGGAGCGGGCGATTTCGTCGAAGGAATTTTCTGTTTGATCTGAAAACAAATAAAGATTCTAGGGCGTATGAGGCAAAAGCTCACGGGGCGGGCGATTTCGTCGAAGGAATTTTCTGTTTGATCTAAAAACGAATGAAAATTCCGGAAAACAAACCACTAACCGTTACAAAATTACACTCAAAAAGATAAAGAAAGGAACACATTGATTACGATGCATTCTTTAGTGAAATCGATTCAGATAACGAGGTCTGCACCAAGTTTACGTTGATAGGCATCTCTCACGGTACAGGACTGGTGCTTAGAAGCCTTGTTTAGTAGCATAGCGACATTTGAATAGAGTGAAAAAAGACTCTAAATGCTGGACACGAACACCTTGGATTCGGCTCCGGAAGCGGCTTGCAACCTCTTATATGTTGTCTCACCTTCAGTTTTTGTTGAAGAAATAGCGAAACTGCGCCTTACACACGAGCCAATAAGTACTGAGGATAAAGGGACGGCGTCAGTCAATCCGTGTTTGGGATGCGCCATGCATCGTGCCTCTAAGAGATACGCGCAGGCGAATTAAATGCACATTTGGTCTATACGATGCAATACAACGCAAAAACGCATAGAATGTAGCCCGCTGGCGCACTCAGTGCTTCATACCCCTCAGAAAAATATGAAACCAATTAAGCGAGACCCGCAGCGATGGAGCGCCTTGTGGGTATTGGAAGAACCGAACCAAGAGATTCGAGGTGCATGCTACAGCTGGCGAAGCCTAGGGCTGCACTACCCCGCGCGCCCACAGGATCTAGACACAACCAAAACAAACACTAAACGAGCCAGTCTCACCTGTTCTGATTCATCAGGTCGATGTACTGGTTCCGTCCTATTCCCAGTAATCTGACAGCGTCCGCTGCAGTAAAATTCGGAAGCGAGTCATACGACTTTTCAGACTGTATCATGTCCTGAAGAAACGGCAATCTTCAGAACCTTTAAAAAAAACCTTCCTTTAGAAAAAAAGCACAAAAAGGCTCACGGCGATAATGTTGATGTAGTAATTGAACGGTGTAATCCTTAGCTCTCGTACTATAATGTCGGCCAAGTGATATGGATAAAGCATCAGATGCGATTCGCTGTACTTCACAATCATATCGTAGTAGGTCTCCTCACTTTTCTTCACATGGCGCACTAGAACATTGGATAAGTATGCAGCAGTCATTAATTTCAAATCAGTTCAAGTGTTCTGACGACAGCGCAAAAATTTGTCTAACAAAAAAGCAATGTGCTAATATTAAAGAAGAGTATCGAAAGGGGTGAGAACGTGAGTGGGAGAATAGCGTTCTTAGTGCAAGCACAAGAAGAGGTGGGCAAAAATGTCGGAGCTTCCAAGATTTCATAAGGTGACCACTAGATGCTCGGCTAAACCCGGAAGGTTGGCAATAGGTTAGGAGAAAAAAGTATGAACAAATGCCCCTGTTTTTTCTACCATTCATGTCTGTGAAATGGTACATACTCATCCACGGAAGGTTAACAAATTCTGTTTAAAACATATGCTGCAGCTCATCTATGCTATAATTTCTGAAGAGTCACTTTGCAAGTGTACCCATTGCTTTAACCGGCTATCATGCATCCCGTAAACTATGATTAATAAAAAAGGTGTTAGTGAAATACGGTGCCTGGGAGACCCAGCCATAATTGGCACCACTATTTCCATTTTGCCCCTATACATATGGGTCAGGCGCGCTCCACCTCCTTTATATCAATAACCCCTTAGCCCTATGTCATACCATCACTCACCCCGAGCGAAGCCTAAGGGGTTGTTTAGTCTGCGCGAACGCACGACGATGCATCTGTTGTGGCCAAATTGATTGAGCGAAGCGATTGCCTAATGAATGCTACCATGTCGATCGCGAGACGCGACGAACCGATTTGGGATTTTATCATTAGGCTTCGCTCGGAGTGAGCGGTGGTATAACATTGGCCTTGCGATTAGACTTGTGCGAGAGTCTAATGCTTGCTCTACAACATTTTGGATACGTATTTTAACCGCTCTTTCGCACACTAGGGGTGAGAACGTCACTCAGTCAGCATTATAATCGCTCATTTGAAAATCTTCAATCGCCCGCGCACGATGGGACAGGCACTGAGCTATGGAGCAGATTCAGTGCGTTGTGAGGAAGGTGGTGGAGATCATAATGTTTCAAAACACTAGTTCGCTCCCCCCCCCCCCTCCCCCACCAACTAGTATTGCATCCAGATATCTTACGAGGAAGGTCAAAGAGGTTATAAAGAGTGGTTTATAAATTTGCTGGGGACCTCTGAGTAGGTCAAGTATTGCAAAACAACTGTACCGCTTCAATGCGGAGAGAAAAAAAAAACGCAAAACTGACGTCTGGAATACCCTTGCATCACTTGCGAGGAAGGTCGAAGAGGTGACCGTAGAGTTTCTCAAAGCGACTTATATAGGATTGTAGGGCGTTGTCTGGGAAGCATCGTAGTGGTTTCGAAATTTTCTGCGGACCTCTAGGTAGGTCGAAAATGGCGGAAAATTGACGCGCTTCAGTCCGGGCTGATAACGCAAAACTGACGCCGCTCACTACAAGGTTAACACGATACACGTTTCTAAAGCTCATATAAAACATTAGAAATGGATCACACATTGAAACTCCCATCTAACGAGGACCCAACAAGACAAGCATGGTTCAATGGCCATATCTAATCGACGAAGGCTAGCTTGACCCACATTCCGCAAGAGGTTAGAAAGAGGTTGAAACGCGAACACAGAACCCTACCGAGGCCGAAATGCGCTCTACATTGATAAAGATGCAAAGCACACCACTAGCAATGCAGATACCCCACCCCCGGAACAGATCCCTTGACCACCCTCCCGCAAGTCTACCCCTTCCTCGTAAATGATGCACACTACACGTTAGGAGAGCGGACCTACAATGGGCGCGCCCTCTCTCCCCCCCCCCCCCCTTTTCTAAAGGGCCAGAGTCTAGATGGGCCCGTTTCTCTCCTGGTCTCCTACACCTTGGTCTTACATGTGCTGTTCCCCCTATCTTAATAACTGTTTGATTATTTAATAAAATTGGAGAGCTCCTTCGTTCCCTGCATCAGCCAGAGATGAATACTATGCAGAGATCAGTTAGGGGAAATAGTAGTAATGGTCACCAAACAGCGTAATAAGCTAAACTCAAACAAGTACTGCTACTCACCAAGATTTCCTTTGTATCGCAGCTGATTCTTTATTGAATACTCCAATACCAGCTTGTCATACTCCCTTTGCGAATTGCCCAGCAGAACCCGTATGTCCTCCGGCAACTTCTGCCAGACTATATTCTCCCGAATGCAGGTATCCACATCCATGGGTATATCTCAACACCGCCTTAGCTCTGCTCTGCCAGCTTTGGGTGTGCGTGTCAGTCAGCTAAAAGCGAACCGTTCCGCTCTGGACCCTCAGTAAAAACTAACCATAATGAAAGCGGTGGAGATACAGTGAAACACTTGGCGTGCACCTCAAAACAGCAACATCAGAATCAAATAGAAACTTTTACTTCACGTTATGTACCAACTGTACAGTGAAGAAATGCGATCTGTGAGCAAAACGACGAGGGAAGACGACGATTCTGAGTGGCGACACTACCAAGAACACTTTAAGAACACGGAAAGGCTATTCTCTTAGCAAAAAAACACACAAACAAACCAACTACATCAGAATGACTAGGAATTCTTATCATCATGTGATCGAACGGTGCAATGGAGATCAACCTAACAAGCCTAAGAACACCAATCTAACTGGTGCAAGCACCAGCAGACGTGGTGCTGCAATTACTGCAAGAACTGAGGCTCCGTACCATGGCGCTTCAGACAATGATATGCGAAGCGATCATGACGCCAGAAGCGAGCGTAACATCTGGGAGCGGTGCACTCGAACTCGCGCATCCCGAGGTGCTCACGAAACACATGCGCGTCCATGTTCTTCTTGTCCGCATAGCTGAGGCCGCACTTCTTGCACGCGTACGGCTTCTCACCTAGAACGAAGGGAATCGGAGCTGAAAGAACGGCAGCAGAGGAAGCCAAGCAACCTTACCTGTATGAGCTCGGACGTGACGAACGAGATTGCTCTGAACTTTGAACGACTTGCTGCAGTATTTGCACTTGTAGGGCGCTTCCCCTGTGTGTATACTCCTAAACAATATCACTTCAGCGACAAAACACCTTCTAAACAACGACTAGAGTGGCATCATACACAACTACAACGCTGCGAATGACAGAGAAAGTGGTAGCAATAACACACCAACAAACCTTATGTGTTTGATTACACCTCCTTTCTCCCTCGATCTATGGTCACACTGGGGACACTTGAACGGCTTTTCCATCATCGCCTGCAACACTGAACAGTTAAACGCAACACTTCGCAAACTCTTGATCTTTCCACTGGGTTCTCTAAATATCGATACGGAATGAGAGATGGCGTTGGGGGTCGTCCTACAAAGACAAGGACGGGTTTATCCCTGCTCGAGATGCGCCATGCACCTTACTTTTACGAGATGCCATGGAGGACTGAATGCATATTTGGCCTATGCAGTGGCTAGCAGTTGCGAACGGTGGACAATCACTGTTTCATCCATGCAAGGGAACGCTGACACCACATCGCCGAAACCGGAAGCATAGAAGAAGTGGATGACCAGCGGAACATGAAGCAACAGGCTCGATTTCGGCTGCGTATGACAGCTAGCGCCACTGCCGAGTGCATCCGGATACAGATCCAAAGAGGTGACACACCATCTTTATCCTGAGAGCTGGACTCTAAAACGCTAGAGGAATTGTAAAAATATATTTAACTTTGTTACGGCTAAATTAGGGCTGCCAATGTACGTATAGGTGGATAGGTGGACGACCCGCTTTAGACTTGCACCGCAATGACTGAATCGTAGATTAGGCAGAGTGTGCTCCAAAGTTGCCAAATCGGCAAACCTCCCTAGAGCCATTACCGAAGTGCCTTGCAGACCGAAGTGCCCACATGCCCTGTGCTCTACTTCTCATTAATGCCCCAAAATTACAAATGGGAGACACTGCGATAGATGACCCTTCATGTTTCAAGGTAATACCTATCATAACAATGTTGAGGATCCCCTGATAGGGTTTCATGGTTGCTCAATGTGGTCTAAGGGCAACTTTTGATGTTTGTGCCGCGTATCTATCAAATCTTTCCTTGAAATGCTCCTCCGTATCACTGTGGACGGGGAATTGGTTATGAGGTTCTGATTTCACTGCGCTCTATACGAACATGTCGAAGGACAGCATCCTACAAGCCGTCCGGGAGATTCTTACAGAATTTCAGACGGGCATTAATTTATGGCTCCCCATCGTCCATCTAATAACGCTAATCAATGACTGTATCACATGCAATATTTTTAAATGAACATGGGACTTCTACAAGCAGATAAGGCGTAGCAATGGGCCAGCGCCTAGCCCCTGTCATAGTAGCGGCATTCATGTCTAAACTGGAAGCTCAGTGTTGGGCCAATCTTCTACAGTACATTTATACAATAGACGACTGTTTTGTAGTTCTACACAATTTGAAATGTATGCCTGTTTCGAACTGCTGAACCAGCAAGCAGTCCGAGAATGGCCGCCTTTCTAGCGATACACCGAGCAATGATTGGCTCCCGCTCCTCAATGTGAGATTAGCCTGTCCTGGAGGTTGACCAAACCAAGTGGTACCGCAAACCTAGTAACAAAAACGTACTGGTCCACTTCAGGTCTGCACATCCATCGAATATGAAAAGGCCCTAGTCACGAATATGCTTCGAAAAATGCTCGCAGTGTCGTCTGTCAGTCAAGGAAGCTTGCAGGGCACATTGCCTTCTTCAACGGATAACCCTCTATAGGGATTTCTAACAAATGCAGACATTGCTTAGTTGTTACAAAGAGGAACGAGGCAGAGCGAAACAAAATTCGGCACATCTTCATATCGGAAGACGTCAGCAGGGAAATCCGCGGTTGCCTTCCAAAGGCAGACCTCCATGAATTGGAAAGGGTGGTAGAAGTCCCTCCTATGAATTTGAGGGGACAAATAGTTGGCATCCGACTGTACGACCGCACCTGTGTAACCCCCCCCCCCTCCCTATGTGTAGTGTGTCCTTCTGGAAAACAAGGTGACTGCATGACCTCGGAGGATGTGTGCCTAATGTCATGCAGGGAAAGCAGGGAAGAGTACGTCGGAGAAACAGGAAGGCCGCTGTGCATAGGGGTGGAGGAGCAGGAAGGCAGCACTAGAGAGTCGCAGAGATCGACTCCAATGGGCGAGCGAAGGCGCAATAGTTCAGGTGGCTGTCATGATCCTTACACGCGACGTGTTAGCACGGAAAACACTGGAGGCATCCTGGATCGCATCGAGAAATCCCGAGATCAATGGCAGAGACGAGTGCGTGGCGGAGACGTAAAGGCCCCCGCAGAGTTCTGCGGCAACGCCGCTCGCCGCAATGGTTAAGGATAGGGCAGGGACGCCGCCGGCGGCGAGCTCTGCGTCTCTGCCCTATGGTTAAACATAGGGCCGCGGCGCTGCCGCAGAACTCTGTGGGGGCCTTAAGAACTGGCACCCTTTGTCGGCCTCTGTGGGTTTTGACCTACAGGGCCATGCCCTTAGAGGTCCTTAGGGTAGGCGGTATCTAATGCCTAAGTCATTCACCAACGTTTACCTCCACCTGATGGTGACTAGTGGAGCTCCTCGGCTTCTACCACAAAGGTTAGCCCTCTGTGGTTTCTCCGCTTCTTCATTCCATTCACCTTTGAGTTTCATTCTGTAGTACGAAATGACCTCAGGGGAGTAGTTCTTCAAGTGTTACTTGGACTCTTCCGGCTCCGAAGAAGGCTAAACCGCCGAAACGTAAGCCGAACAAAGTCCTGTAAGAAATTCGGTGCACAGCTTCACGAAACAACAACTCAACAACATCTTTTTCTCTAAGTCCAATGCCGCTGTTTGGAAAAAACCTTTATTCCGATAGAGCGATGATCCTAACAGCAGTAAGAGAAAGTGGTAGTGTGCTGTTCAATCGTTCCACTGACTCTCAATTTTTATTGACGCTCCTCTTTCCTCTTGATTGCGTGGTTCTTGAACGAAATCCACAACGCCTCCAGGATCTTCCGCGCTGCGATATTGAACTCGCGTGCTAACAGGGTTGCCTCTACTCCAATCGCTGTGTCATTATGGTCTCGTAGTCTGTGCTCTCCCAAGGGAGTAGAGACCTCACATTTATCCGCATGTTCTTTCACTCCGACCCAAAAATGTCTGCCCGTCTCGCCAATGTATTCTTCCTTACATTCGGTGCAAGTTTATTTATTTATTTGCTGCAAATGATGAGATACACCGTACCAAACACTCTGCAGTCGCGTTTCTTACCGTACGAGTAAACCATGCAGGACGGTGTTGTAAAGGTGCCTCAGAGGTAGAAACGGCTCCTAGCAAGCCGACCCTTGAGGTTAGAAGGAGGAATGTCAACGACCGCTTACGAAATCGTCTAATTCCACACTACGAACATAGTCGCGTACTTGCGTGCTTAGTGCATCCGTGATAAAGGGCACCAAAAAGGGATCTTTGCTACCTTCTAAGAAGAGTATATCTTTGCTGCTGGTGGTCGACGACCTCTTCCGGCACACATCGATTTAGTAACGCAATGCGAGATGCCATTGTCATTGATGAAGACCTCAAGTTCTTGTTGGAGGACATCAAGGCAGCTGTACGGAACACGCTCCGAGCAGTAGCCTTTTTAGAACAGTGTGGATGTGCAGAACGGAAGTGCCCGATGATGTTCTTGCTACTGGATTTCCGGTACCGCATGATAGGAAGGTGCTCTGAGAGAGACGGACTTCTGTGTTGAGAGACAGCACCCACTGATTTGTCGGTTTCTCCCGAATTGAGCTTAATTTTGCAGTACTGGCTAATTGAAGGACACGCCATTCGTGCTGCAACGAGTTCCACTGACGCACTTCCGACAAGCAAGCTCCCTATCAACAATGGTATCGGTAAGGGTATTGCTAACACATCCACAGCGTACAGGTAGACAATTACTGAAGATATGAGCGTTGAACGTCACTCTGAAGGAAGCAGGAGCTGGATACCGACGAGTTTCTTGCTCATATCTAAACGAAATCGGGTTCCTCTAACCATAAGAGGGTCATTGGGAGCGAGCTGGGACGCTGTCAGAACATGATAATTTGGAGGTTCCAAAAAGGGACATCGAAGAGAGATGATCAGATGGACTCTCATCTTAGATACTGTGAACTGAGTGCTCTAGTAGCAACCTGCCAATCTGTTGCTTACACGTTAATGAAATGAATAGGTGCTCACCCTCTGATCTCCTACGATTAGTGGCACCGTCACATCGCAAGTTCCTACTATTTCAGGGAGACCATAGCCATAGCTATCAACGGCTGAACTCCCTCTCTCGTTATCTTGAAGAAAAGACATCGTCACTGCAGGCACTGTTGTCTCACCGCTGTCGTCACCTGAATGTTCAATGCCGGCATTTATACGACTGTCGAAGTGAGACACGCTTCAAATGAAGCAGCTCTACGGACGTTTGCATAAAAAGTTGAACATTAGCCATGAGGTGGTGATATATTAGGTTGTCCCATAAGTCCCCGCCGTTTTTTTTCGACGATTCACTGCAGATTTCGCCGGCGGTCTCTTGCATAGCGCTGCATAGCTTTCGAAAGAGAATAATGTGGTCTATCAGAACATGTATTGCATTTCTTTTTTCATCATGAATTTTGTGAATTTTTAGGTCGTTGAAGTGAAAAGTGAAAAAGTGAAAAAGTAGCCATTTGCGCACTTGTTCTCTCCGCTTAGGTTTGTAATTTTTTATAGCATAACTTTTTTATAGCACTTGGAAGACAATGTTCTGTACTACGAGAATATGTGTTGGTCGTATTTTCTCACTAGCCCTTTATTGATTTTTAGGCCATCAAATTGGGAATTCCAACTTTCCCGTCCGAATTTTTACCAAAACTCCGGTTCTGTGGTTGGACTTTTTTGCTTGGTGTTATATGTCGTTGGAAGAGGATGTCTTGCTCAGTAAGAATTTGTGTCGCGTTTATTGGCTCCCGCTGATTTCTGTCGAATATCAACAACTGAAGAAGGAGAAGGAGTTGTTGGTGAAGACGATTTTTCTCTTTTTGGCATTTTGTTGATGTTGAATAGAAATCAATAAACGCGACACAAATTCTTATAGAGCAATACATTCTCTTTCGAATGACATATAACACCAACCCAAAAAGTCCAAACACAGAGCAGGAGCTGTCGGCAAAAATAACCGTCCTCCTTCGGACGTCCCAATTCGATGACCTAAAAATCAATAAAGGACAAATGAGCAAATAGCACTAACACATATTCTTGTAGTACAGAACATTGTCTTCCAAATGCTATAAAAAACTGCGCAAAAAATTCAAAACCTAAGCGGAGAGAACAACTGCGCAGATGACCACTTTTCACTTTTTCCTTTTCACTTCAACGACCTAAAAATTGACAAAATCCATGATGAAAAAAGAAATGCAATACATGTTCTGATAGAGCAGATCACTCTTTTGAAAGCTATGCAGCGCTATGCAAGAGACCGCCGGCGAAATCTGCAGTAAATAGTTGAAACAAAACGGCGAAGACTTATATGACAACCTAATAGTTTACAGACCTCCTTTTCATGAACATCTATTTATTTAAGACGTCCATAACGTAAGCTCTGTTTAGAGTGAAAAAGGATTTTAGTACGCAAACTCGAAAGTAGCTAAATAAAAGCTAAACTAATGGGCCAAATAAGAAACGTACGTATGGACATCATTGTAGACCGTCCGACGACGAATGGCTGGTATTTGCTAGGATGCGGACCAACTACAGGTTTTCGTCCTCGACGTGGTCCCATCACAAATTCCTCATAGATGGAGTCATAGTCATCTGCAGCTTGAACGGTAATGTCTTCCGGGTAAGAGGTGGAAGGCATGGGAACACTGCCCATTTTACTGACATAACCTTGAGTTCCTGAACAGCGCTGTATTTTGAAGCCTTCTAATTCATTCGCTTCTATCTGTCGTTGAGCATTCACCACATCCCTTATAAGCAGTTAGGCTCACAGGAAAGCACACTCACAAGGGAAGGAACTGAAGCGTATATCTGAACGGGAAAAGCAAGTCATAGAGGGAAAATCCCCCAATCTATCCTTCGACATGGGATGAACGGATCAGCTTCTAGAGAACAGAGTAGGGCTCAAAAAGCATATAAAGAAACGGACAAACAAATCGCCGCGGGGCCCAGGGGCCGGATTCATCAACGACTTACAGCAATTTAGCAGAAAAAAAGCTGAAATTCCTCATAGGGCGGCGAAATCTTTCACCATATCGCGTGATAAGCCGCGCTATCAGGAATTTCGGCTGTGTTCTCTCTGCTAAATTGCTGTAAGTCGTTGATGAATCCGGCCCCAGGCGGGCAAGGCGTATTCAAACACAGCTGACCGCCACCTGACATGCTATAAACGGGATTTAACACAGTGAGTGGGGCATGTAAAGCCGCATACCGCGTGCTGTTGACTGTTGCCCGACATGTTATAACCAGATCCGTCATGGTGAGGGGCGCACGTAGCTTTGCAACCGTGGAGATTTTTTTGTTTTTTTGTATTTTCTGTTTTTTTTTTGTGATTTTGTGACCTTGGGCCCTACTTTGCCTTCCAGAACCAGCTCTATAAATTCCAAGTCAATTTGTTGCATAATTTTTAGTTATATGCCCCCCCCCCCCGACTAGGATAGATCCAATACCCCTTCAACTAGTTTAAAAACATATCTCGTTTTTGACAGGTCGTCAAACCAAGTGAGAAGGTCCTCGAAGTTTACTATGGAATCGCAGCGACTGTGAGGTACCATCAAGCGTTTCAATGAGCAACTTGTAGCGTCGGTAGACAGGCTTTCGTGGCGCAGTGGATAACGGGGTCTTGCAGAAACGAAACACACTTCTATGCTAACTGAATGGTGCAGATTCTTCCACTACGACATGCTTTTCCCGTCCAGATGAACGCTTCAGAACCATGTAAGAAACTGACCACGGTGAAGATCGAGCCCGAACAAGGGATTCGCTGATGTGCTTGCTTCAGCGGGGCCCGAAAAATGCATTCGAAACATACCTAGAAGGCACAGATCATACTGTGAGAAGGCACAAATGCAAAGTTTGCCCTAAGTCATATCAAGCAGCGCTAAGGCACCTCAGCGGACCAGCTGCGGCACAATGGAAAGTGACGCAGGCGCATGTCATGCAATAATGCACTGTTTCAATATGACGGCTAAACAAATAGATTGGCGACTCACGATCCTTCGATTCCTCATCCTCGTCTTCCATTCTGCTTATGCAGTGGTCAATAAGGTCGACTAGACGATTCATACTCAGCTCAAAGGCCGACAGCCTTAGTATTTTCATGCGTCGTCGACCTGCATCCAGCACTCCAGAATACGCGAAATCCACTAGCATTCTCATGTTCTCCCTAAAGTGCAACAACAAGCTCAGATATAGCTACCTTTGATTTTACAGAAACCACCAAATAACGACTGCTATGAAAAGTAACAAGTCAGCTGATAAATAAAAGATAAATATTGCAATGAATATTTCCTATGGACGCGCCATGTACTCACTTAATGGCGTCAATGTATTGCGTAAGACCTGCAACCTATATAGACAGATCCTGTGCATATAGCCCGACTTGCAGAAAGTCTTTGGTCATGTACCACATGAAGTAAAGTTTACGATGCGCCCTGCGTTATCGCTGATTTCCCCCAAGAACTCAGGAGTGTATGAATGCTCTACTATTGCTCGAACTATGGAATTTAAGCTGCAGCAGACACCTTGATGAAGTTCCCCATGTCAGAGTTCTGTGCTTTCCACACCCCCTCTCTGCTATCGTTATGGATGCTAATATCCGAGATCTTCAGAAAGCTGTCCCATGCAGGTTGCTTTGTGTTGATGAAGTTACGCTCGCTTTTGAAGATAAAGGTGAACTCGAGCGAGGGGTCAAATTTGGTGTGATCGCTTGAAGCTTGAAGCGATTTAGATCTGAGCTGAATTTCATCAGAACCGCGTATCCTACGACGAACGTGAACCAGTTCAATCAGTGACCGCAGCATAGGTGCTAACCTGGGGCCGGATTCCTCAAAGACTTACAGCAATTTAACAGAGAAAATCAGAACAGCAATCCCTGATAGCGCGGCTTATCAAGCGATATGGTGAGCGATAAGCCGCGTTATCTCAGTTTTCTATTGTGAATTCTCTGTCAAAGATACGTATGTTGTTGATGAATACGGCCTCTGGAGGTAATTGGGAAGCAACCTGGGGCCGGATTCATCAAAGACTTACGTAACTTTAACGGAGAATTGTAAGCGAAAACCTCAGATAACGCGGCTTATCAAGCGATATGGTGAGCGATAAACCGCGTTATCTGAGCTTTTCGCTTACAATTCTCCGTTAAAGTTACGTAAATCGTTGATGAATCCGCCTCTGGAGGGCGCTTAAACCAGCGTTAGTTTGATACTTTACACAGGACCTTGAAAGCGGCTGGTGTCCGCTCCGCTTTAGCGCTGGATCGGGAACAGTGGCGTGATGAAAAGCGACTCTCGCTTCGAAGCAGGATAGACGATAAAAAAGAAGAGGGGTATACAATGACTTGCAGTAACCGTCGAACAGACTACTCCCTTTTTGCCTTTTTCAGACAAAGCTGGTATCAAATCCCAGCCATGATTGGATGAAGACCTGCGTGGTTGGGGCAAGCAATGACCCAAATTTGAGGTGCAAGCGATAGGCGGACTCTCCTCCAACTACGCTACCACGCACCTACATTAATTGATAGATACGGGAAAATATACTTATTTTTCATGAATCTACAAGATTCCTAAAACAGCACCCAACAATCATGCCGTTCAGAGCAACGACGAGGTTTGAAATAATATTCAATTACTTAATCAAGGTATATATAACCAAACCAAGGTACCGCAGCTCTCAAAGATTTCCCACATGCCCTACCTTAGCTCTAACGCATGCACCGCCTTTCTTAAGACGTACCGCATAATAACTACAGCCCAAGATAACGTAGATGACGTATCTACATATCATAACTAAATAGTGAGTTCAGTTATGCCTCCTCTTTTCCCTAGTGATGAATCACAATTTTAAGTACCATACATCAGGTGATCTTTGCTTTTTTTCTGAAGCTTTCTTTTGCACATTTCAAATAAAAATGCAGCAAATGCCCGAAGCCATACTGTACGACCAGACAAGGTGCATCGGCGCTCAGAAACAGAGTTTCAGAAACGTTTTATCGATAATCCTATGTCCGATCTCAACCTACAAAAACCACGTATCGAATGCTGAATGCCCACGACGTCATGACTTAAGGAACACGTCCTCTGACTTGGGACGCTCGATGCGTGACTTCTGGCTCATTCTCTAACCTTGGATACTCGATACATGTTGTCGCTGACAAGTTAAGAGCATATTACGTATAAAGGTTTATCGATTAACATTAGGCGTAAACGCCTTCTTCGGAGACCGCAGAGGCTCTCAGAAAGAAACCACAATGGGAAATAAAACAAAAGTTCGATCCGAGACAGAAGATAAATCTTACGTGGAAATGTGTACATTCCGTGAATCTACTCGTAGTGTGACTGTGCCACTCTTTAAAGTTCCCATCAGTGCAGTTCCCAGATGAGCACTGTGTGCGCACATCACCAATCGATGACAGCGTACCATGCCAGAACCCTAAATGGGCTAGTTTATATAGTTTATTGACATTCGATTATGATAATGTTCCACGAGAAAAAAAGAAGCTCAGAGTAGAGAAGAGCAATCGATAACTTGGAGGATTAGAAACCACCTCTGTTAAAATATTGCAGTCGAGAAACTTGGACTCCTTCCTGAACCTTGCCAGTTGCTCAAGAAATCGAATTTCATGCCATTCGTCGTGCAAATCGCAGCCCACATCGGTCGTCGAGCACAGCAACTAAACATGCAATACAGCCGAACAGCTGAGCAAATGATATCACACGCGCCGATTCCATTAGCATCGATGGAACGATAAGGAATTACACAGTCCCTTTACCACGCGTTCCTTTCTAGATTTGGATGGGAACACTTCCGATGCATCACTGTTTTGCACAATTACTGGGTCACCTATTGAACAGTACACTGCTGTGCGTCCTTGCGTTGGGTTCACTACCCTAATAAAGAACTCCGGTCGATGTTAACGTATCAATGCGCTATGTACCCCGTTTCTGTGCAGTGTCTAGGCGTTTTTCACTATTTATCCCGTATAATAAAGTGCGAGCTTAAAACAAGAAAAAGTTCATGCTGCCTCGCCTTTCTGTGACACGTCTGGTACTAGTGGGCGAGATAGGTGAGAAGACCGGTCGGCTTGTGTGCGAAATTGGGTAGAAAATCACATATTAATGCATTAGGAAAATGACCCCTCGTGTGATAATGCCACTTCACAGCTACACGGTAAAGATTCTACATGCACAGATTGCACTCACTAAGACGGTTATCTCATCTTTAGAAGATAGGAGTAATTGGCAGTTGATCAAAAACGGATAGATACCTCTGCCATCGAGCTGCATCCGAGGAATGTTGCTGCGTGATGAAGTTCTGGAGAGTAACGACATGAGCCAGTATACATATAGTCCAGCACTTGCACAAGAGTCGCTTCAGAAATACCTAAACTCGAGCACGACTGAATTATGTCAACACAGTCCGCTATGTACCTGAACCAAAATCTGACATTGTGCGCACCCACATATTTTCAATACCGCTATGCAAAAAAAAAAATAGAAAAAGTGGCACTATTGTACTTTCGGGACTCCAGGGGTCGAGGGAATGTCGAAAAAAAATTTTCCGCCCAAACTTCGCCCAGGGGTTATTTGGAGTGCTGATCATGAATCCGACATCCGTTTTTGAAATTTCGGCCGACTACGGTAGGTACGGTGACTAAGACTGTCAAGACCACAATAACCGATTTCGCCCAAACTTCGCCAAGCGGGGTTGTTTGGAGTGCTGATCATGAATCTAATATCCGTTTTTCGTTTTACGCTGGAGTACGGTACGTAAATCGGTGATTATGACCTCAACAGCCTTAGTCACCGATACGTACTCCAGCGTGAAACGAAAAACGGATGTGCGATTCGTGATCAGCAC
Organism: Heligmosomoides polygyrus bakeri; assembly: GCA_947359475.1. Taxonomy (NCBI): domain Eukaryota; kingdom Metazoa; phylum Nematoda; class Chromadorea; order Rhabditida; family Heligmosomidae; genus Heligmosomoides; species Heligmosomoides polygyrus. The sequence continues at coordinate 26,448,243 of OX375869.1, read as the reverse complement.
CCCAAATAACCCCCATAGGCGAAGTTTTGGCGAAATCGGTGACTATGACCTTGACAACCTTAGTCAACGGTACGTACCGTAATCTACCCCACTCCAGCGTAGAATGAAAAACGGATGGGAGATTCGTGACCAGCACCACAAATAACCCCCCCTGGGCGAAGTTTGTGAGAATTTTTTTTCGACCTCTCGAGTCCCGAAAGTACGATAGTGCCAAAAAACTTACTAGCTCACATAGTTCTTTCATGTGTCAAAGCAATTAATTAAAATATAAAACCGTATGGTACAAACCAAGAATTAAACAACTCGCTTCGTTCCGCAGAATCTTGAACAACAAACAAGTCTCATCATTTGCTTTCTTCACGACTGCGTCGCAGTGATTTTTGAAATCAAGCTTCTGTGATATCGAAAGGTTTAAACGGCGAAAATCATTAATTGGTAGAAGAACAGATCCCCTTAAGTTGTATAAGATCCTAAAATCTTTACCTTGGCGTGCAAGAACCAGATGGTTGGGTTCTTCCGCAGAAAGTGATGGAATGAAAGAAAATGGTAACTAACGAAAACGTGTCCGACTCACCCGTAGCCACAGGATCGAAGACTAATGTGACTACTCCTGTTGTAGCACTCAGCAACTCTTGTTCAATATTCGTACTAAAAGCAGCGACCAACAGCCGATTAGCCCGCGCGATAATCCTGTCGTTGTTCTCGAAAACTAGATCCATATGGCTCTCGCTCTGAAAGAAATTGCACTTGGCGATCCGGGTAGAAAAACAGCGGACTCCAATTTCCTGAATTATGAATTCATCTCCCATGCTAGCCTTGTGCCATGCAAAGGTGACTGTAATCCGAAATAAGCATACGAGTTTTTTTGGCTAAAGCATAGGATCAACCACTATCCTACCTGTGCTGAGGGAGGAGGAGTGATCACTCAGAGATCGTTGGAAATAGAGTTGCACAATTTCATACTAACACAGTATGCAGAATGTCTACAGAAATCGGACGAGTATTACCGCCGTCGGGCAGCACGATGTCGACTGGTCGACCGATACCGACTAATTTTACTTGTTTCTGCAGATTAAGAACTTCGGATTGGGACTCTCATGATGTTTCTCGCCACGTAGAGAGGAGGTACTTCGGAATATAAATTGCGTACATGCGATAGAGGGCGGACAAGCTTCATTGGAACAGATTTAACGTTTTCCTGCCCCGTCGTATCCCGCTACACTATTCTATAATAGCAAGACCAGTTTTTTCTTGCAATGAAAATAAGACGGTCGGAGTGTTCTATTCACGGGGCTTGGGAGCGAAGTCCTCAACCAGACAACTGGCGGCCGATAGGCCGCTCAACGTATGATCAATCCTTATTCCATTATCTTATTGCCCGTAATAGACGCAAGATCGATTTGTCTACGCTCAGCATGACGTCACCACCATTGTGCAGGCGCCGCGGCGCAAAGCGGCTCGGGGTCACCTTGGGCTGAGTGGTTATCCGCCTTGGTAGGAACGCTCCTGAATGCCAAATTACGTCAGAAATGGCCTACCTCAGATCACCACTGGGGTAGAACACACCAGTGCTTGAAAAATTTCCAATTTCGTGCAATACACAATGGACTATAGGGCTGAATTTCATGGTTCATGGTTCATGGTTTCACACCCCTCGAGCCGCTTAGCGCCGGCGCCGCGACAGTCTCGCACGGAAGTTCATACTGTAACGATGTAAAAATGTACTACACGTTCTACCTACGTATTGTCATGCCTCACATTTTATGGCACGCTGATGTGCTACTTTAATCGTGGATCACGATGAAGCCCATCTGATGTACGTCAGTACCCATTCGTCTTCTTACACTGGTGAACAGCGACTGAATACAAAACCCTCTACAAGCCATTTATGGTGGTTGGTTTTCCAACGGCGTTCTAGACTCCGTATTTTAACTGTAAGAGTGGCGGAGGATAAGCCTGAGATTTAGGGATAACACGGTACATGTCGCGTAGGTGAGCAGCATTGGTAGGTGGGAGCGCGCCAGCCAATGATAGCCAAGCAGAGCACAGACCGAACACATGCCAGCCCGTCAGGGTACCGACTGTACACGCTCTTTGAATGGTGTACCCATTCAATGCGGTATGATTGGTTTAGGCGTTCCCTCCTATCAATGCTGCTCACTTACGCGACGTATACCGAAAACACAAAAGAATAAGGAGTAAAACAAACCTCGCTGGCTATAAACTTGAATGTGATCAAGGCATGCTCCTCCGGCGTGTAAGGAAGGTCATCATCAAGAAAAATGCCTGGCTGCTGACAGGATTCTTCAGATGGTTGCGGCTTCTCAGCTGCAGGAGTCGACGGACCGGCAATATCCATGAAGACCTAGGTCCCAGTACCACAGTGCAGGGATACGTGCTCGAAGGGTCCGTTCTCACTTCTCCCGCGTCCCGGTGCTGTTTCCGTCCAATCTCCGGAGCGTCTATTACTTACTCAAGAAGAGCATGATTCTAGATCCTCATACGTGAATTGAAACGCGACCTGAAATAAGCCAGTGTCAAACAACACAACTCCACAAGGCAACGAACAGCGCCAAACACAGTGAGAAGCCTTGATTTGAGACTGCAATTGGATGAGGCCAAGCTCGATCTATCCTAGTCGGAGAGGAGCACTACTGCAAAAGCGAAACAAACATGAACAGTGTGTGCTGTCTCGACGAAGTTCTACGGAAAGGTCCTTTGGTGGCCTAGTTCAGTGTGCCATTACTGCAAAATAATCCATCTTCAATTTTGACGCCGCTCTTCAGCAGAGCGAGTGAAGTGCCCCCCCCCCCCCCAACTAGGATAGATCCCGAAGATCTTCAATGACGATGACTGACAGGAAGTGTGACAGGTTTCAACAGGTCTCAACAGGTTCAAGGCTGCAAAGTGGTCTACCAGACAAATGCAGGTTCACACAGTATCGTCCCGCTTAATTTGAACTGGACAATCGCAGCCAAATATCCCTCCAATCTGGAATGCGGGAACCTCCAAACCCGAGGAAGTACTGTAAGAAACCAAACTACAAATATGGAAAGACGGTCCACCAACATGCTTTCTATAAGTGGCACTTTCAGTGCTAATGAGCCTGGATATCCTTTGTAAGCTATCATGTGTATGTGCACATTGTTGAATATTTCATTTCAAAAGGCTTTACATGTTATAGTCTCCCGATGCCACAAGGGTAGAAGTGAACCCCGTTGTTAAGCTTGTACTACAAGTCCTAAGGAATAATAATTGACGCCAAAACTATCGCAAAAACTGAAGTATATAAAAATGGCGAAATACAATGAAATTTCTGGAATTCCGACTGAATAATGAATCGAACAAACAAAGGACGAAAATCGTCGCTAGAATCCTCGCGAGGAGAGCGCGCTCTAATGCCAGACTTTGCTCTATTGAGAATTCTCCTCGGAGCGGCATAACTCATGTGCTTCACTAGGTTCATTGGCTTCCAACAAGTTATATCTCGAAGATGCCACCTAGCACGGATTGGCTGCCAGAAGTCGAGATGGGAGACGATGGGAGTTTTGTTTCATAGGGTTAATAATAAAATAAAGGACAAGAATTGTGATAATCAATCCCTTTTTATGATGCGTCACGAATTCTACTTCTGCGGAATATCGTGGAGGCAATGTGAATGCATGGCCTATACAGTGACTTGCGATGGTCAGCCGATGTACGAATCAGTGCTTTATCGATTTTTGTATGGGAAAAGAGGGTCCGTGCGCAAAAAGATCCGGAATGCGGTCCACCTACAACATCTCAGTGGCGTTTGCACAATAAGTGCTCTATTGCTTACTGAGTACTCTACTCTAACCTCAGGAAATGCGTCAATTACGCAAGACAACACAGCTGATCCATAAGGACGTTAAGGAATTGCTGTTCAGTATAAGGCTAAATGGGTAGATTCGCTTTAGGTGCCGAGCCTAAGCTATTCTGTACCTCTCGCTGTGGTTTATTGGAATGTTTTCCTCTCAACCGTCTCAAGGCCTCTGCACACTTGCGGCAAAGCGGCAGCAGAAAAACTGCCGTGTAGCGGCAAAATTGCCTCGTAGTAGTGAAAGGAAGGCGTGGCACGGCACTCATCCTCGTCCCACTCCATCGCCAAACACGGTTTCACTATCATTACCATTATCAGTTGCCATTCTAGATCCCCGCCACGGTCAGCTAGAGCCCAGAACAGAACTCTGTCGGCGGGAAAGCGGCTGCAGCGGCAATAATGCCTTGAATAATTATTGCCGCTGCCGCTTTGGCGGCGCTGCTTCTGCCGCCAAGGCGGCACATCAGCGACAAGTTTTTGCGACGATATGCCGCCTTGGAAGAATTCTATTCGTCTCTGCTCTATGCTTAGGGATAGGGCTGTCGCGTTGCCGCAAAAGTGTGCGGGGCCTTTAGTTTAACAGTTTTACGGCCACTTCAACTCCACTGAAGTCGTATTCAAGACAACAGTGTGGGAAACAAAGACGCAAGCTGCTCGGAGGGGTCACCTTGCATTCAGTGGTTATCTATGTTCAAAGAGAGGCAGATGAGTGCTCAGCAGCGTGCGTGGCCTATGTAATGACTTGCGGTGGCCATTCGATGATCAAATCAGTGTTTTCTCATCACGAAGAAGTCCGGTAGCATTTCTCTGATGTCGTAAGCACGGAGAGCTTGGGTGACCTGGACGGGTGTCAAACCTACACTTCGGGGTGTAAACGACATCTGCGCCTGATGTGTCTAGTGTTTAAGCGTGGAGGGCAATGGCTCACCTTTCCCCGACATGGGTGGCTCAGTAGATTTAGAAAGGACCGAATAACGGAGGAATATCGATTCGGAAGCTGTAATGCCTGCAGCCTGGTGGAATTGGCAGAGGAGGCTATATTCCCAGCGCAGCTATTTGCCCTTGTTCACTTGCTTGGAAAAAAGCGGAAGCTCGCTGTTCGTATAATCAAAACCCTGGGCTTCTCCATTCCAAACGGGCGCCGAACCAGGCAGCCGATCAAGCACGTCAGACAGCCGCTCCTCTGCTGTTACGCTAGGCGAATCGGCGAAGTAGTGTACCAACCCGGGTCGAGTGTATGTGATGAGAAATTCCTCCTCAAATAGATTGGATTACTGAAGCATGCACGATGATGAGAAATAGGAATGAAGGAAGCAGGGTGCTTTATATTTGGGAATACTACACAATTCCACCATCTGAGAGAAATGTGTTGGGTATAGTGCCGTAGTACGTTCGTGAAGTTCTGGAATGCATTAGTGTTCAATACATACCTATGTACGTATGATTCAACAACTTACGAGGGCTAAACCGAATGCTGGTATTGGATTCAAGACAACCTAATATTACTCGAAAACCGAAAGCTTCGGAAGTCATCGAACCTGGAGTTCGCGTCTCGTGAATCACCAAAAAATGCAGATCGGAGCTTGAACTCTTTAATGCACCGCGTATGGAACATCTCACAGACTCTTTTGAACTGCGACCACATAAGATCTAGAATAGGGCTCATCACCTCTCCGGACTGTTGTGCGGGTCTTGGGCACTGGACAAAAAATGTAATCGTACAACAAGAATATGACACGGAAAGACTGCAGGAAAACTTGATGCTAACATTGAAGAATATTCGATACCCAGGCTGCTTGTGCTGTCTGCCATTCGAAGGGTATGCAGTATTATTCACATGGGGATGGTCTAGTCAGTGTCGGAATGTCTCGTTCATATTGGGTTGATCGAAAAGTCTTGCAGTACTAGCACAACAATATTGCAATATAATACAATATACGAGAACTTAGCCCAAGATTCCCCATCCAAGTCTAAGATATCGCCCTATCTTTCAGACAGCCTTTCAATTCCTTTCCACCAGAATTCCTAGAGCTGTGGGAAAAGAATTCAGACACCTCCATTTCCAGTTCACGTCGATCATCGAACTCTCTACCGCGAAGATGCAGCTTCAGAGCTCTGAGAAGGTGGTAGTCAGAAGGACCTAGGACCTATCTAGGTCTGTAAAGTACGGTGGATGGGGCAGAACTTCCCAGCCTAACTCATTGATTTTCTCGCGACTCACTTTTGAGACTTGATGACGCGCGTTGTCGTGCAGCAGGTCGAGATTTTCCCGTTCTGGACGTTTTTGGCGCATGGCGTCGGCCAAGCTCTGAAGCTGGGTAGCGTAGACAGATGCTGTGGCTGTGGTCTCACTATCCAGCAACTCCCAGTAAAGCATGCCTTCTGAGTCCCATCACCAGCATAGAAGAACCCTCTTTTCGTGGTGTCCACGTTTCGGTTGTCTTGGAGCCGGTTCTCCAGGAGGGAAGCCATTGGCTCTTGCGGATGTGGTTGACATAAAGAACCCAGCTTTCATCACCAGCAACAATGTCCTTCAGAAAGTCTTTTCTTTGCGGGCGAAGAAGCAGCGACTCAGCAACACCGATTTGGCATGCCTTGTCCGAGTCCCGCAGCTCATGTGGTTTCCAAACCGACAAAACTTTGCGGGTTCCAAGGATCTCCAGCTGTCTCACGACGGTGTTTTCCGTAAATCCAAGTGTCGCTGCCAATTCGTGTGTGGTTGAATTTGGCTTCTCCTTGAAGGCTTTGCGCAAGCTGTTTTCTTCCACAACAGAGGGGCGTCCGGAACGAGGTCGGCCTTCGAGAGAGATCTCCAGCGCTGAAGCGCTGATACCAACGGGCCACTGTGGAATAATGAAGGACTTCCTCCTTGAATGCAGCGCAGATGTTGGAGGCTGCACTCCTTACATAATGGCCTTGCACACATTCGTAATAGACGATAGGTCCTAGGATGCTGCTGCTTATCGTTGACATTGTTGCTGTATTCCTACCAGACGAGGCCTTATATGGTATGCCCGAGGAAGCTTCGAGAATGCACTGTGACCTCACCACACAAAGTCAATACTGTAAGAGCTTTAACAAATTTAACAGGCAGTAGCGTAAAGTGTTGCAGCACTTTTCGATCAAGCTAATAGTTCGTCTGTTTGCCGTTAGTTACACTTTATCGGAATCAACGACATTGGTGATGAATTTGCAGAAAAACTATTTCAAGATAGTGAATCTCCAGAGTTCCGGAGGCGATGAATTTGTGAGTTTGGTTCCATCATAGGCTCAATATTTGACCTCCGCCTTTTTTTAGATTTAAGAAAGTCTTGATGAAATGGTTTAAACTCTAAAAATAGTCAGAATCGTATTACCTGCGTTAATGTTACCCGACGGCAGTGTTAGGCGCTTCTACAGGTGCTTCATAGTTATTTTCCGAAGACCCTCTTGATCACACCACTCCGAAAAAAGTTGACCACATTGACGCAAAGATAGAAAATGAAGAGCTAAATATGATCCAAGGGGTGGTTCAGAAACCACAGCAGGGCTGTGAATGGTTAGGCCTGCTAAATACGAACACTTATGTACCGTAGTTCGCCGCCTGTTAAAGAATATTCAGCCACTCAAAGCAGTACTCTAATTTCCTTGTAGATGATTTTCAACTTTCTCAGAGCTCATGCTGTTTTGTTGAATAGAAAAGTTACGTTAGTGACACGGTTATCGAGAGTGAGTGACCTGGATATATTGACTGGCTTCATTCCAAATTCTTCCTCTACTCATTTATCCTATTCAGCTAATGGTTATCACTTGAAAAAGCAAGAGAAAAGCCTAGAAATGTTGTGAGTCGCTAAAGAACGTTTGGGAAAAGCGAATTAAGCTTTTTTGTGAACTTGGTGCTGTACGTTGGATCTGCATCCCACTAAATATGCAAGTCTGGTTTAACAATGTTTGTCAGTTGTCACAGACAACTCCTTGCTGTGATAAAGTTGGCCACTGAAAGTATCCGGGGCAGGAACAGAGACTACAGTTCCATTCCACCGTCAAAAATCTCTTCTCCGAAAACAGATGTGTATTCGCTTCGTTTCTCTACGTGTCTTATGACTCCTTTAAAGCTGTTGTTTAAAGAGAAAAAGACGGCTGTGGTACTGATTAGGAAGGTAAGTTCATGCGCTGAAACCCACAGCAATCCTACAACTCTTTCACACAGCGCACAATCACGAAGTGGCAGCCTTGGATAGTTTTTTCCTTACGTACCTGTTGTGGGATTGCTGTGGGTTCTTTTCTGAGGCTCCTCAGCTGATCCTCTAAAATTGAAGTTAATGCCATCTAAACCTTTGGTACCTTTTGTTATGTCCTCTGTGCAACGAAGTTGGTTGAGTGGATATGTGTAGTTTAGGTCTGAGGACCGTTTCGTCGTCTTCAGAGGCACGGCTGCCTATGACACTGTAGAAGTGTCGCTACCTTTCAAGGTTAGTAGACCAGTAGCATTTCAGTTCACCAAACAACGAAAGCGAACATCGACATCGAGGCTTCAAGACGGAGGACATGAAGACTATCAGATACCTTCGAAATTTTCGCACTCTTCCCAGTGCTTAGACATATATGTAGATGAATACTGATTTTTTAAAATTTTTTGAGATAACAATTTCTGTATCTGTATCACCTGTATCATCGTGTCGCCCCGCTGATCATCGAGTTGCTCGAGCGGACGCCAGCAGTGTCTCCATTCGTCCCTGTCGCGTGCCAGAATGTTCCAGTGGATCCTCCTCGCTAGAGGGAAACGAAGAGCGTCATATCGTTCGTTTACGACTTTCACTTAGAAGTTCGACCAAAGCGTTTGTTGGCGTCCTGGTGTTCTCTCGACATCCCGCCAGTCGGTGATAGCTCTGCATCCATGACGAATTCACTAGAAGATGAGGAATTGACGTGTCATCCGATCCTCTCATGTTGCTGTAAGAATGGAAGTGCGGTCACCATCCCTACTCCTTCTAAGCTGTTGAATAATGCTTTCCAACATATTGCAGGTTCTGCTAGAAGATAGCCTTCTCTACTAAGCGGATTTGGGAATGATGATTGAATCGTACATAGTTCGCTCCCTGCCATCCTGGATAAATCGAATGCTGGAAATTGTCCCAATTCTGACCGTTGTCATCCTTCTTTCCTCCTCTGACATCCATCACATTCTGAGAACATTCCGGCTCGTCTCGGGAGTAGTGCGGTGGACGGACTGGGAGGCGAGCCCCGCTGTAATACACCCCCGCGGCAGTGTGAGCCACTAGCCTCTCGCAGCTCCTCCCATCCGACGCAGTTGCCCCGCTACTCCAACACAACATGGTATGTCTCTTTCGCGGATTTTCTTCACCTTTCAGGGCTATGAGCTCTTGTTTTAAATGTTTCGAAGAAACACTTTTCTCCTTCCACAAAAAGAATTTTTCTTAGGCATGTAGTATGACAGCGGCAGCTTCTTACGGGGCCACGAATTTTGGTTTGAAACGGTGACATGTAGTGTTCTAGTAGGCTCTGTGTTTCCTCGAAATTGTTTATGAATAGCTGAATCTGAAAGCTCTGCCTCTGTTCTCCTATAGCACTCTTTCCTTAGTTTTTTCCAATAGTTTATAAAATTACAATTTATAAATTCCGAATTCTCTAATCCTTGTCTGTAACGAACAGTCCCTTCTGATCTAAGTATAGGAAATTTTGTCGCTTAGAAGCCTCACCACTTCTTAAGGATCGAAAACTATTCTACAGATCAACGTAGACTCATGATTGACTGATTCAAAGGTGTTCACGGCAAATCAGCTGGAAGAAGACCTGGTTATAGCCCTGGTTTTCTTCAGTGACAGCTTATCATCTATATTAGCTTCTGCACTAGACCTTTAGTAGCTCAGCGTTCCGAATTTGGTCCTCCATTTTACACTACGCCGAGCTTTTCGAGCTCCCTTAGTCTTATGTGCGATAAAGTAGCACGAGCTCCGGAACAACCCCGGGAGTGTAATGCAGGCTGCCCGACATTGCCTCGGCCTTGCCATTGCTGCTGTAATAGCGGGTAGGAGGCATTGTCTTCCAGATGGGATCGATGCTGGATAGATGGAGCAAGAAGCATCGATATTTAGAAGCCTTAGAAATAAGTATGTGGAAACGTTCTTGATCCTAAGCATGTGGGAGTTTATACAGACCTTTCAAGGAGGCTAAGCATCGCAAACACTAATACTTTTGCCATATTAGTGCTTAAGCTGCAGTGCAAAGCACTTATACCGGCTTTGGCCTCAGGTTTCTAATAATATCAGGCTTTTCCCCTTCCATATGAATTTTACATAATTCCGGGATGCAGGGAGCGGTTTTAGGGTAGATGTAACTAAAGTGTATCGTCCTAGAAGAGCATTGAAGTAAAACTGTTCCTCCTAATCTTGTTTTCAAATGAAGGCGGATGGAAGGATAGAAATTTTATTAGTCCAAAGAACGTAGTTAATTGTTATAAAATTTCGCTCATTTGCTTTAAGTAATTAATACGAGACCTTACAGTAGCAGTGCAAACCCTTATGGGGGAGCCTAATGTAGAGCCCTTCTTTGAAAAACCGTCACGTTTTTAAAAAGGTTGGTTTTCTGTTATAACTGAAATCTTTTAAGGCTGAAGACATCGAAGAGATTTTGGCCGAAATTGACGGCGAACAGATTGAGGGTGAGTGTGTACATGATTTTCTTCGGAAGACTTTCATGTTTTGAGATCACGGGCTTAAAAGAACACGAGATGTGACATCTTCAGAATACCAAAAATTCTTCGATGACTTCGATCGCGGAAAGCAAGGTTACATCATGGCCACTCAGATCGGCCAAATCATGCGTGCCATGGAGCAGGAGTTCGATGAGAAGGTGAGCTGCATGCCAACAGCATTGTTTCGAAAATGACGAAAGAAGACGTCAGTGGTCAGCCTTTGGTGCTTAGAAAATCCATCTGCGGCTTCAGGAGTGTAAGTATGGCCTAGAGCCGAATCTGGAGAGGTCTGAAAATCGAGTTAACCACATAACCGGTATTTGACAAAAGGCGGTTATAGCTTTGATAAATAACAAAAAATTGAACAAAAACATTTTTTAAACGTCTTAACTATGCTAAACTAAAAGCTCAACCTTGACAATAACTAGACCATACAATCTATGCTTAGTGGTGATTTTGCTAGAATCTCTGATAGCTAGATCTAAAAGGCGAAGGTTGATTTAACAGTTAATCGCTATCGGCCTGAAATGTTGACAAACGTTGCTTAGATGATGGGGCAGTGTTTCTGATGCCGTTAACCGTCGCAACGCCATGGAAAAATGCCGTCATAAGGCCGCACCTGTCCCCGTCGTTTTCGACAGCTGCTCATATTGTTGCCACTTCAGACGCTGCGTAAGCTGATTCGCAAGTTCGACGCCGATGGTTCGGGAAAACTCGAATTTGATGAGTTCTGTGCTCTTGTCTATACCGTCGCCAACACCGTCGACAAGGACACGCTGCAAAAAGAACTCAGAGACGCATTCCGACTCTTCGACAAAGAGGTTCGTACGTTGGAGAGAGTTCTGCTGAGCATAGATCTCCTTCTCAGAACTGAACGGGTCAAGTTTGACTAGATTAAAGTAGATTTAAGCATAAAGTTAACCAATTAACTGATGCCCACTGTGGCGAGCAAAGCTAAGACTACCACAGTGGAGCTGATAGACAACGGGAAGTCAGGTTTTTACATGCCATTGGTCAAACTGATATATAAGCGATTTACAGCATAACTGTACCAACCTTCCAGATGCCGTTTAGCGTACACTGATCATCCGTCTAGGGTTTCGATTAGTCGATCACTTCAATCAGATTTTCTCGCGTTCCTTGGAGTAGTTCTTATATATTTAGGGGTCTCCTGGTTCTCTTTCATAATTGTTCGAGATGCAGAATCCTCACAGGTATCAATTAGAAAGGAAGGTAGAGAGAAGCTGGAAAAGAGAGTAAACAAAACAGGTAAAGTAGGGGTAATCACCTGCTGAAGGTTCCTCGGGAATGGGGACGCTAGGTAGCACATTAGGGAGTTTTGGGTGGAAGCTAGTTTCTTGCTGTAGGTGCGTACCAACTGACTATCTGAATTAAAAGAAGGGGTATTAAAAGAAGGTGCGTACTAAGAAAAGGAACATTCCGATCAGTTTCTAAGTATTTTGTGCCACTCGAGGTTTGTAGGCGAATTCGCCTCTACTGGCCAACTAGCGTGGGTGAATACAAGCCCGTGCGTGGATCTGATACGCCTCTGAACACGACGGAGGTCGAAACGTCAGGCCGTAGTAGTAAGGATCCACCTACAAACCTCGTCTGGTACAAAACACTGAGAAACATGTCTTACTATGCCGAGATTACAAGACGAGAGAAGTTGGGAATTCCGATCTGTGTAGGATATTGGATGACAGTTCAAAATGTCTAAGAATGTAGCCAGAATTTTGGTAAATTTAGATATGAGGCAGAATGACAGTTCAAAAGCTAGATTTTTTTTGCAAAAAAGGTGGCTTATAGTTGGACCGGGTGAAGCCATCTGAAATCATCTGTAAGGGGTACACAGCTCTTGTGGTGATTCACAGTATGAGTAGAATGAAGTAGTAAAGAAGGACACTAAAAATTCACTATCTCCGAAATCTAACGTAGCCCTATTTACACGTGAGCTAGGGATATATTATTAAGACTTTATTATCAGGTGCTTGTATCTAGAAGGTGTAGTAATGGCAGAAGTTGGGTGATCGCTGAAGTAATATCGCATCGAGATTATGCAAGTTTTATTATAAAATAAGTAGAAAAACCGTGGAGGTCACGCAGGAGTAGAAAAAATTTATTCAGAAGCTTGGCAAAAGGTGGTCGATGAGAGGCAAGCTTTCTTGCAGCTGTAAGTGGAAGGCTATTTCAGTTGTACTTTAGCGACAGAAAATTTGTTCACCGTCTGTCATCATCACTAATTGACTAATGTAATGGACTTCCTGAAAATCCTGCACATTTGCTGAATGCTCATTCTATTGGTAGTATCTATTGTCTAAGCCTTCCTATCTTCCAGGGTAACGGCTACATTTCACGGCCGACGCTGAAGGCCCTGCTGAAGGAGATCGCCGATGACCTCACCGATCAACAACTGGAAGAGGCCGTAGACGAGATCGACGAAGACGGTTCAGGAAAGATCGAATTCGAAGGTGCTTCAGCATTTTTTTCCTGGTAGTCAGTAGGTGTAACGGGGAAGGCTAAAAATCGATGTGCACGTTTTGCTTTTGCGGGGGAGCCATGGTGGAGCATATGTTACACTCTGACGTCGTGCCACACAAAATGCTTTCGGGACGACCGGCATGTTTCAACTCGGAACTTCTGTGCTCTGGTCCCCTCCATTAGTTGCTTAATGCCTAAACATTCCAGAATTCTGGGAGCTGATGGCCGGAGAGTCCGACTGAGCGCACGTGTAAATACCCTCTGGATAATCGTTTGTAGGTCGGTGAGAAAGCAGCTTGAAAATCTGAGATTTCAGCCAACATCTGCTCACTTTCAGCATCGTCTAGCATCCCGTGCCAGCAGCTGCAACACAGTTGTGTTTCGTTGATATCATACACGCTCTGTTTTCATAAAATTCCTCACAAGCAAATAAAGATTTATTCAATATGTCTGTACGTTCAATGTACTCATCGGTTTATCACGCGTATTGTTGAGCATCAGGAGGGAAGACGGTGAAGAGAACATGGACATCGATCGATCGCGTCGACGGAGAGTGGCTTTCTGGAGAACCGGACGGGCTGGTCTTCTCATCTGTAGCCAGCGTTCAGGGTAGTGTCCGCATCCACAAGTGGACATTTCCGCTCGAGGCTATGAGCTGTCCTCCCAAGGCTCGTGCACAACGACACTCGGCGCGTCGTCATCCGAGGTGACGACTTCGCCTGTTCGATGGCTTCTGAAACGAGCACGAGCACTGTGAGTTTATCCGTCCCAGTTTAAGAATGCAGAACGTGAAAAAGGGTTCAGGTGGAACTTTCAGAATGCACTTAACAGCTGCCAGAGGAATTCAAGTGGGCTGGCGCCCACACGCGGACCTGACGTCCGTTCTCTACAACAGAAGAGAAAACAGACACTGACTGACCAGCTGTGGCTATAAAGAAAGAGAACAAGCAGCTTCCTCAGAAACTGTAAGATCTACCTTAGTCAGAGAAGGCACCGCCAGAGAATCGAAACAAATGTAATCAATGTGGTCTCTCCCATAGAAATAAAGGCCCTCTCGTAGGCCAATTCACGGTGTTGTCCTTGTAAACTAGTTTGGTTCAGCCTTATCTCCATTGCCGAGAGTCAGGGTGCCCCTTCCATTAGAAGAAATAAACCTTTAGGCTTGTTCTAGAGTGAAATGAAGAGAAAGCTACGACGTGAAAACACTGCAGAGGTAAAATAGTAACTGACTAGAAAATGCAAACAATTAAAAGAAACATAGAAGTTGGAGAGCGACGTTAAAGCTGTGATCTGGTGTTTCTTTCAAGCTCCAGACTACTAAATTCAATCTAGCACGCCATAGCAAGGCTAAAGAGATGCTACGCTGCTTGAAGTAAATATTTGAGGATTAGGTTCGCGTTATCTCAGCCTTTTCGGAATTGGACATGGCTTCTCTTACAATTAGAGAGAGCTATAGTGGCAGTCTGAATTCGTTTTGCGGCTATACAATGGAGTTCTGGTGCCAGCTGATTGGCAACAGTTTTATTACTTTCTTTGAATGCCAGTGCTCACTACTTATTATATTTATATTAAATAACAATAAGAATAAGTAATAAATAACAACTGTAGTAACAAATATAATATTTAATATTATTTATATCATATTTATTATTACATTATTCGTGTTATATTCATATCTGAGGAAAATGAGTTGAATCACTTCCATCAAGACCTCCAGCTTAACTGGTTTCATGCTGACATCAACGGCCGGCTATCTCGGTATTCGGGTGAGTGCTGACAGGTTTCACGAGGTGTGGAAGTTGCGTTCAATCAAGCAGTGGTGTAATGGCGTAGAGCAATACCACCCGGTCAGGAGGAGGTGCGGGTTCGAGTCCCGCTTGGCGCTAGGTTTTTGATCGCCACAAAACATCGTTGTAACAACAAATATAATATATTTCAATACAATAACAACATGCAATACAAATATACACCCATAAAAACATAATATAATTCGATAACAATAAGTCTGAACAGAGACCGTCTTCTGACTGCGGTCAAGGTTTAACGTTCGGGTCCCGTCAATGCCAGCCAGACCTTTCATGCTGCCGAGCTCGATCAATGGGGTTCTGTCTAGTCTGGAGGATAAAATACTGATCTGTTCTTTGGTCGTTGACCGCAAATCGTTCTATAGGCCAATTACGCATTCAAGGAGAGTCCACGACATACATTAAAAGTAGAATGTGTGCCCGGTCCCACAGACAGGTTAACTAACTCCGAGGTTTATTCATTAACTGCATGTATCAACGATTCTTTCCAGAGGAATGGAATGCTTGGTTAGGCCTGATTGAAGGCTCGCGAGGCCTGAGCCACATGCATACCTCTCACAAGCAAACTTACCTCATGAACAACGAACACTTGTTGAAGTTCGACATTCAGCAAATCGCCGTGGCCAGATTGTAGAAATGCTCCTGATGCACTAACAACCAGGAATCCCGAGTTTCCTGGGAAAAAGTTTTAGTGACCTCTTATAATAGGGAGGGCCAAAAGTAATGAGACTCTCCATGCCGTGCCCATATATGTCGTGACTGGACTCCGGTTTCGTACTTCTCGTATTTGTATGTTTGTTAGCTACTTACTGAAAGCCACACGAAAAGTGACCATTTTCGCCCTTTGTAGAAGCATGCCAAAACCCCAGTCTGTCTCATGCCGAAACCCCAGTCTAGTGAGTCGATATGTGTCTCGTCCAATTCCCAACCCCAACTGCTTGGACTCAATACTCACGCAAGATGAGAAGTACGTCTTCCACCTCAACCCTGCCAAGCAGCGAGTCTGGGTGAGTCCTGTTGACCTGTTACCGACCTTCGTTCGGAGGATGTTGACGGCGAGAAGCACCTTCTGAGCTTTTGAGTTAGCGCCCATGGACCGGTTTACGGGAAGCTGTTTTCCAAAAGCACGACGATGGACTCCAAAGCCGTGGTGAACGAAATCGAAGAGATGGACTAGCGACTTACACTTATTCGGTCTCAGTGCTTCGAGAAGGCGCTCCTCTTCGACAGCGCCGCAGCCATCGGGCAAAAGTGACCACGGATAAGCTTGCTCAGCTGTACTACGTTCACATGCCTCTCCCACCGTATTCGCCTGACATCTGTCCATGCGACTGCCACTACTTCTTGAACCTACATGACTACATGGTCGGAAGGGACACAAGGACCCAAGCAGACCTCTCTACGACCATAACGAGCAGTGGATCAGCATTAGGCCTAAGCAGTTCTGGAGGGATGGGATCAGGAAGAGGGCGGATTGTTGGCAGCAATGTCATTGACCTTAACGGCGAATACGTTCCTCAGCACCGTTGAGTTGTAATTGAGTTATAAAGAGATCAAGAAATTTGTTGAATTTATCTCATTACTTCCGGCCCACCCTAATATGTATAAGAGCGTTACGTAATGTCCCTGTATTTCTTCTTATAATATTCAACTGCACGTTGAACTTTTTTCAGAGAGGTAGCACTATGGAAATCCTCGAAGTTTCCGTAGGGCTGAACAAAGTTGAAAGCGGTGCAGAGAGGGGGTTAATATAATGGTAATCTTTACATGCAGTCCAAGAACTTCTCTGCAGACTGCTGCACTCCTGTACTCCGCTCAGTAAAAAAGTGCGAGACCAACTTCGATTAACAAACGTAAATGAGCGAATCTCTGCCTTGAAAGAATACAACTAATTATTTATAAGAGGAACGGGTAGTCTAGACAGTTCCTTCTCACAGAAAACTCCGCTTAATTCTTGCTAGCAACGTTCCTCTCCTCAAGAATTGGTTGAAAACAGGATGACATGCCGTGCAAAGTTCTAGATGACAAAGCAACTAACAACTTCGCATCAGAAAACAAGCTTGTTGACAACACGACTTCCTAAGCAGTAATTCAATATTCGCAGTGACTCAAAAAATCTCTCATTCGGTGTACGAACAGATACAGCATTGACACAGCACATTTGATTTAGTTAATTGTGGGGGAAGTCGATGGCCTTGTTCCTGAGTGTTAACTACACTGACTTTTCACATAAGTTTAGATAAAAGTTCAAGAAAAGAGGAATAGCCGGGACCAATAAATACGTAAAAAAATAAAAATAGAAAAGTTTGGAATTCTATTTCAGAAAACAGACCAGAAGAGCGCGAGGAAAGCTGGAAGGGAAACGGGTATATGTCGCAAAAATGGGCTGCGTTAGGAGGCATTGCGCCAGCCAATTAGTCCGCGCCAGATTGGCGTGCCAATTAGAGAAGGCGTGCACGGTCAGCATTCTGATTGGCTGGTGTGTGTTCGACAGGTGCTCTGCTTGGATATGATTGGCTGGCGCGCCACCAGCTCCCAATGCTGCCCATCTCCTATACATGTACCGGAAAGCGTTTTGCAATATACACAAATGGCTCCAAAACCAGCGTTCAGAAGTAAAGTCAAATGCCTTTTTCAGCTTCTAAATAATTTCCAGTGCAGCAAAGTCGGAGAGAGCGCTGGTCCCGAACCGATTGAAGCTTGGGTTTCGTTCAAGCCAAGAAAATTTTTATCCTTCCGGAGACTTTGAGTTCACAGCAATTTCTTTACAGTGTAGATTACTCGCTTGTCCCTCTGCAGGTCGTTGCAGCCCATTAGGATAAATTAGCTTCAAATTTCCTCCTCGCGCGTAGGTAGAAAGCCTTGCGCATTCAACAGAGGAGTTTGTAATTTAATTAATATAATTTAATTGGTAACTGTAATTGTAAATTGTATAAATATGTAAATAAATAAATCTGTATATGTATAAATATGTAAATTGTAATTGTAATTTAATTATTATAATTTAGTTGGTAATTAAATCAATCAATCAATTTATTTTTATCCTATATGTGATCACAGTTTACTGTAGGCGCAAGTAATGCGATTCTGCTGCACGGATGCGTAGTGTGAAGGATGGAAGGAAACAATCGCAACTCAGCAAAGATGCACACCTATACTTAGGTAAATAAACGTTTGTGGTCATTAGGCATTGTTGCTGTCACCTTGTCGCTAAGTAACGACAAACGGCTCAGGGAAGGATACAGAACGGCGTTATTCAATCCCTCTTCGGATGCGCCACGCATTATACTTCCATGGGTTGTCATGGAGACGATTTGAATGCGTATTTGACATTCGCATTGACTTGCGGTGGTCGGCCAATGAACAACTCCCAGACAAGTCTGTTACCAATTCATCGACTTCGGGAAGGATGGAGGGCTTGGTTGGTCTGGGCGGGACAACCGAACCAAGGACCTGTAACGGATGGACGCAACAGCTGGCACCTCTTCCGACCGAGCTCCACGCGCCCAACGATGATTAAAGACTCACGATCAGATATAAAGAGAAATTCAGACAAGTATCAACATGAGTTTGAGAGCAAGGACTTGATGTCATCGAAATGTAGGTAAAATGCCAGATCTAAAGAATTTCCTCCCCATACCATATTGCTTGCTCAGACGGTCCAGTATGCGAACGGTTCTGTGCTGCCACGCATCATATCTGAACCCAGAAAGCAAGGAATTATGGATTAATGGGACAACTGTTCTTTTTTGTTTGCAAGCAGACTAAGTGCAAAATGACCAAATCAGGTTTGAAACGGAATTCAGTCTGTGGCAGGACGCGTCCCACCCCGTCCTGCGTAGTTTTCACAGGAATGTGAAGAAGGAGGATTGTGATTTGGTGTGTTCTGTCTCATGTCATGAAGTGAGGGTGGGAAGGACTAGATAGGGGAAACAGAAGGCCCCTATGCGTCAGGATCAACGTGCACCTGGATGGCCTTAAGAAAGACCACATACTGACTCCATGGGGGGAACACAGACACGATGCCACGTAGGCGCGATACTCCAGGGGGCCGGATTCAATACCTAATTCACAGAATTAACGGGTAGAGATAACCACGATGCAGCATGTCTCTTTGTCTCTTACCTATCTCTGCCCCTTATATCCCGCATACCCGCGGGCTTAATTGTAGATGAATCCGGCCCCAGGTGTCCGTATCAATCTGAGCACATCGGCACCTGCAGAACAGTTGTGGCGCACGATTTTGAGCCCCAGGTCGGCCGGAAAGACGAGTGCCTGGCGACAACCCAAGAACTAGCCACCTTTCGTGGAGCTCGCATGTTCTTATCTACTTGGTCTGACTTCAAGGGCACTTAAGGCGGGTGGTCCAGGGGCTGAGGCTCATTTGCCCACGTTACGTCCAGCTTACGTGTGGTTGGTGGTCCACTTCGGCATACAACCTTTCAACTCATTCGTATTCTGCAATCTCCAGACTCCAACATGTCTCCATTCTCCAAACGAAAAGTATGTACAAGATAAGATGGATTGGTGTTTAGGGGATCTGTAGAGCAAATGACTTCTACTTTTGCAGGATCTGAATAAGGTGAAGACGCCGAAAGCCTCAATAATAGGAGATATCAGTTTTTTGGAGAGCTAAACAATTCATCAACAGACTCGAAAAGAGCTTTTGAGGAGAACAAATTCAAAAATGTCTTACAGCTCGAACATTCAAAACATGTGTTAAGATGCACATAACATTTTGCATGTCAGAACAAAACTGAAGAACTGCTGAATTGCCTCTCAGATTTCAGATTTTTTGAATACACATGACATAGTGTATAAAAAGCGATTAAATAAATATTACAAATAAATAAGTAAATAAGGGATGATTTCGTAAACGCCACACATTCAACTTTTTTCGGGGAAGCATGAAAGCACTCTGGATGCCTTGGGAACAGCCATTTCTGGTAGCCAGGTGATGAAGGAAACAGAGTTTTATCCTAGGGTACATATTGTACCAACTCAGCCCTGGAGGAGTGGGGGTCTTGAGGGTGGGACCCGAACCAGAAACGTCAAGATAGGAAGTATGATGTAGGCGACAGCTGGTGGGGCGACAGCCGACAGAAGAGGCTAATACCAACGGGTGGGGGGAGGAATGCTAATACTTTGCTCTTCTAGAGAAGTCTTTTCTGTTCAGCATCCACGCCTCTTGCCTGAAGCAATAGAGCAATACTGAAAACCTCGAGAGAAAGGCACACACCTGTCCATATCCCTCATGTCCTGTGAGAGGGAGAAAGACGACGAGTTGAGCCGTGCTCGGCGACCGATCGAGGAATGTTGGTAACGAGCCTTAATACAATCGTATACCACCCAATTGTACACTCAATCATACATCCTAGATACCTTAACGTAGGAACCACAACAAGGAAAATGCAACGCCATTCTACCAAGCCCTGTTCAAAAGGTTTGATAAATTAACGAAAGTTTCAGAAACACCTTGTTGTAAAGGTATCTATGTAGGGGTGGTGAAGACAATCTCACGGCAAGTACCTCGTCATATTTCCTGAGAGTTTGGTCCATTCGTAGATGGCTGATCAGAGGAGAAGCGGTCTTGTTACGATCCGCCACAGGACTGAGAAGTGACTGATCGTTGATGGAAAGCGGGGAGATCTCTGGCGCAGCGATTGTGATTCTTCGTAACCTGAATAGCGCTCTGTTGTCAGCAAAACACTGGACCTAGTAATCCATAATGCGATGATGGTCTGATGGAGCAATAACAGTAACACAAAGGTTCCCTGAAGGATGGTGGCGAAACGGAGCACCAGTTTCAATTTCAATTTCATTTTGTGCTGCAGCTGGCTGTCACACGCTACAAATCTCCTGGTGAAGCGGGCTAAGCAATTCAATTAGGATTTGGAATGTCTAGTTGTCAAACAACCTATACGCTTTTCACGTGAAACTCGATACTTTTTCTCAAATTAGAGTGTGGACTCTTTTTAAACCAAACTGAAGGCATTTGGAATAAAACTGAACATTTTTAAAGCTCAAATAAAATAGTATTGGACTGCATCACTGTCCAATGGAAGATTTAGTGGTTCATCAACGCAGCCTTTACCTATATTTTAATTTTAATTATTATTTTTTATTTTTTATTTTTTTTTTGCAAATTTATTGAATCACAAACTAAGAAGAAATATCTACAGAGAAACAAGAAATTCCTTGATTTGCTACCTGTCCTTCTCCTAAGTGTTTGAACTGATTTGCAAGCTTTATTGTGCTAGAGTGCGGGTCCGACGACAAAGGTCGGCGTCCAGCTTCTCCTATAGACTTCGCCCTGAGATGATTCTCAAACCATCTGCGATCTCGAGAGAAATCGCGAGTTATGAGTCGGAGCGAGTGCATGTCGCATGCCGTTATCCTCCGCATGGCCTCTTTATAGCAGAAAATGGGCGGAGCTTTGAAGATGTTGTGAATATCATGAATGAATGTTCATCGCAATTTCTAAATAAAGCCATACACGTTCGAAAAACGGCAAAGTTAAATTTTCGATTAAAAGTTACTATGATTTTATGAAGTGCTATTTGTAGTAAGCAATGGGTGTTCCACGAAAAGGAGTGCAATTTTGTTACTCCATGAAAGTCATTAGTATTATCAAAATATTATCAAAATTTTATCCAAATTAATACCTTTAAATTTAGTTAAATTTTCTTTCATGTGCGTCAAACCGCGCCGTGCACTCCTCCAGTATGTCACACACATTTACATTATAATGTTGACCAGCTTACGCCTACTCAAAGAAGCCTAAAACGACATCTGTAACTGCGAGGCTGGAAATTTTAAAAAATTTCAATCATTGTGCTGTCTGGAAAAAATGTTAAGACTATAGACTAATCAATATCAAAAAATTCCAAAGAAGACAAAGTAAATTTTGAAAGCAGAACGTGCACTCTGATTTCGAGGGGATTCAGCTAGATTTTTTTAGTGTGGCGTGAACAGGGCAAAACTGACAAGGCAACTGGATTTCTGGTCATGTTCATGGATGGTGACCGCGCTTCTACAATTTGTCTTCATTTTTTTTACCTAAAGGCGTGTCTACGAAAACTAGTGAATTCTAGTGAAACATAATCTTTGATAATATACTTTAAAGACTAAACGCCTTCGGAAATAAGCAAAGAAAATCACCTGTTGTCGTCGGCTTCAGGCAGCGATTGAGTAGACGCTCGAGAAGAACCCGTCTTCGATTGCTGAAAAGGCAAACGAAACTTGGGATAGACAGTTGTTAGCGATAACCTATCCTAATGTTGGTGCAGAGTACGGCAAATAACTACAAGACTTATGGTCCTAATGCTCACAGCCTACCGTTACTGAGAATACTATACATGGAAAAATTATTGCTCAAAAATAAGCGCAACAAGAGTGCCACAGCTGGATGCCTACATTTACCTGCTGGCCTAAACAAACTCACTTCTTAGGAAGGTCATGATTTTAAAGAGCTGAAAACACGCCGCAAACAAGCGTGCCCTTAAAGGGGTCGCAGTTGTTAACACCTTAAGAGCGCTAAATTCACACGCAATGCTTTGGGTGATCCGTGTGGAATTTGCTTATCCTCATAGAAGAAGCCGTACCTTCCGCCGTCTCGAGTACATGTCCACGAACTCGGCTTGCGTCCTCAGAATGAGATCTAGTCGTGCCTCCATATCACACAGTCGGCTTTTCAGCGAGCAGTTCTCTTGAAGCAGTTCGTTGACACGTTGTGAGGTGAGCTCAGTCCTGCAATACACATTCGTTGAATCTAGCAGTGCTCTAGCGCTTAGATCCCTAAATCCACGTGTATAAATTCTTCAAGGCAAAGTGTATTTTGAAAGGATACCTTCCCATAAATATTAAGAATAGTGCTCAGTCATGATAAAAGTTTATATCAACAGTGTACATTTAACGGTTAACTATTTAGAGAGTTTGGGCGCGTGTAGACAAGTGGAAGAAGGAGGAGGCGCCGACTGTCGAGTGCACCCGATACCAGGTTCCTGGTTCGAATTTCCCGCCAAGGCCAACCAAGCCTTCCATCCCTCCGGGGTCGGTGAATTGGTACCAGACGTATCTGGAAACGATAAAGCGCTGACTTGTTCATCGGCTGGCCACCGCAAGTCATTGTATGGCTAAATACGCATTCAGATCGCCTCCACGACATCCCGTAGAAGTAGAATGCGTGGCGCATCCCAAAAAGGACTGAGTAACGCCGCCCTTTATCCTTTTATCCTTTAACGGCACTTTCCGTTAAATTTTGGCTCAGCGATTTAAATAAACGCTTCAGAAATTTGACGAATTTAATTTTAGCGCATATTTTAAAATTAACAATGAGCCGAATTCGGCTCATTGTAAAAATTTGCTGATTTTGATCTGTAATGGTGATATGTGGAGGAAAACCTATAGAATAAAATCAGCATAAAATAAAATAAAAACGCTGCTGATAATAATTGATGTTAGGAAGAAACAGGGCACTCCTGAACTTGAAGGAAGTACTGCACAAAGCGCCGCACACTCGTCCTTGCCCACCACCTTTCTCCTGAACTATGCAGCTCACGACATCAAGAAGTCCCCAGCAAATTTAGGAGAGGGGTGGAGTCGAAATTGAGACGCACAATTTTCACGTCAAACTGCCTACTTTCAACATCAAACCGGATGTCATTCAGATTTAACTAGAGACCCTCTAGAAAGGTTAAAATAAAGCTTCGATATAAAAGCACTTTGAGCACTTGGTTTTGAAATCTTACAAATTGCCTGTCCTAAGAAAGTGAACGTAATAAAGTGTTGCAAAATTCTTTAAAGGAAAGCAGCTGTTCAAGTTATTTAAAAGTTCGAGAACGCAGCAATTTTAAGTGTATTTCAAGAGATCGCTCCCTGCACCCGTGTGCGGTTTTCTTATGAGTAATAATGTAAAAACTTACTGTTTACTGCTGACATAAATGCTTACTGAAAAGTACACGGTAAAGAAATTTCTGTTACATTTAGAAGTGCGTAGTGCGCGTTTCACAAAAGCAGAATATTTGCTATCAATAAAATGAAAGTCGCGCCGCGTTAGAGAAGTACATGGCGCGATCTTTTCTTAAAGCACACTGAAAACTGTTTATTTCTGTTATTCAGAACAAGCTTAAAACTATTTTATGACTGAAAGAGCAAAAAATATGACAAATCAAACACTGCGCTCACGTTTTGCGGCTGGCAACTTAAAAAAATTAGAAGAAAGTCTTGGTTAGTCAATCTTATCGCAAACTTGTCCCGATATTTTTGAAGCAAACCTAGATTAATGTGAAAGACGATTTTTTCCATCTGCCCGGTGCTTAGCCTGATTTCAAAACCATTCATTTTATTCTAAAGGTGCCTAGGCTAACGTAAACAGGATATACAAAACGTTTCCACAGATTTTTGAAATTTAAGCGCAGACAACAGTATTTTGTAGTAAAATTTAACAAAAAAAGGTTCGTTAAAAAATGTAAAGTCCGGAGGTCAACGCACAACCTTGGTATATCGGATGACCGTCACTCAAAAACATACATCTCCAAGGCATTTAGCCAGCTATCCTCGGCGCCTCCTTTTTCTTTTCGTATTCTCCGTCTGGTCAGCTCGTCCATACAGTCTTCCTCGAAGTCGTGCAACTCCCGCAGCTCTTCTGCGCTCAGATACAATCCTGAAGCCAACAAACAAATAGCTTGAATCTATTTCGATAGTTGCTTAACTAGTTCAATAATTACCCTCTTAAAATGTTAAGTTTAGCTTAATAGCTAACGTCTTTAAAAATATAGTAAAAAAATAAAAATAAAATAAAAAATGAAATAAAAACAAGTTGAAATTTGAACTGAAGCTTTTCAACACTACTATTCAGTTTAACAAACCAAGAAATTTCACAGATGTTATTGGCATGGTGCCACTGCTTCTAAAAAGCGGAACCACTTAGATCCACAGGAGGAATAAACATCAGATTCATAACTACATATCAAGGGCTTCAGGTGCGAGTCGACTTTCGACGAGTCGCAAAGTAACTGGGAAACTTGAGACCCAAATGATGTATTAGACATGAAAATATGTTCTACGCTGCTGAATAATCGCTATCAAAACGTACCAGTATCAATGTTTACAACGAGAGACACTCCGAGGCGCATACAGGGAACAGGAGGTGATATTCTCGAGCCAACTGTGTACACTCGACCTTTACAAGAATTACACATGGAAAGATAAAATTCGGAATTGAACAGAGTTCGAAGAAGATAGAAGGAAGATCGAAGGAACGGAAAGGCTTTGTGAAAATGTGGCATTATTCTCACGAACAATTCCAGAATTTTCCACAGATATGCGCAGCTTCGAAGATGATTAATGATTTAATCCAATTCCTTACAAGTTAGGATAGTAAATAAAAAATACAACAAACAACGAACTCATTGAGCAGTTGGTGATGACATCATCTCTTTCCTTTCCCGTCTTTAGTGGCTTTTTCTGAAAAAAAAGAATATTTTAATGCAACATGGGAAGGGTGAGTTCTGCTAATACCAACTGAAGCTTTTACCTCTGCTAATCGCAAAATTATTTCTTAACCATATTTTCATTGGCCTTAGATGATCACTTCCCCTCAAGATGGATATGATACGAATGCCTCAGCTTGTTCCCACGCCTCTCGTGAACTCTGTGCCTTTCAGTTATCTTGGGGGTCAAACGCAAATTTCAAATCTTCGCGACTGTAAGCTTCACCTTTTTGCGGTGCCCAAAGCGTCGCGAAAATTACCCGAGGTGAAGCTTACAGTCACGCACTGGGAGCGTGTAGTGCAGTCGAAAGAGGTGCCGGCTGTCGCGTACACACGATACCAAGTTCGTGGTTCGGATTTCCCCCACCCCCCCCCCCCGTGTCACTACCCCAAACCTTCCATCGCTCCGGGGTCGGTGAACTGGTACGAGACTTGTCTGGGAAGGACAACGCGCTAACTTATTCATCGGTTGGCCACCGCAGGTCAAGTGCGCATATAAATCCCCTCCACGACAGCACACAGAAGTAGAACGCGTGGCGCATCCCAAAGGAGATTGAGTAATGCCGTTATTTGTCCTTTTTATTATTATCCTAAAGTCCCAAGTTGGTCATAGGTGCTCTACAAAAGAGAAATTAATGAAGGCTGACCATATTTATGCCACTATTGCATAAAGAAAACTGGATTAAAGCACTGATCCGAAAGTTATTGAGTATCTTAAATCTTAATCGTGTTGCGGCTCTGTGCTGCTATCCTTTCGCTCGTTTTCTGCTGTTTCAGAACCAGGATAGACATATGCACACATATTGTCACTGGAAATATTTAAAGGATAAATAATAAATGACGGCGTTACCCAGTCCCTTTTGAGATGCGCCACGCATTCTATTTCTGCGGGATGTCGTGGAGGGGATTAAAACGAGGCCACTCAATGAATTGCAGTAGTCAGCCGATAGACAAATCAGCGCGTTATCCTTACAGACAAGTCTGTCACCAAATTATCGATCTCAGAGGGATGGAAGCTTGGTTGGCCTGAGCGGAAAATCCGCAACATGAATTTGGTATCGGGTAGCACACGTGATAGCCGGCACCACCTCCGACTGCGCTACACTCGCTCCGTTTGAAGAAGGGCTCCTTCAAAGATACGCATCTGTAGAAACCAGACCTTAGAGAAGAAGCAGAAAATTCGGGCAATATACGCCAGTGCCGTGAAGGGTGGTGGAAGTAGTGGCGTCCCGTTGTACTCCATCACCTAAAACTGAGGCATAAGCATGTGTATGAGCGAAAAAAGATAATTATGAAATTAGACTAATTAAATTAGGAAATCGTTTCAAGCCTACCTGTCCATAACGTTGAAACAGCCACACTTCGTGTGAGCGAATATTGGTGTCGTTGAAAATATTGCTGAAAAGGGTACCGCAATAAATATGAATAAAAAGCAAATAATTAATACCTCGAAAATAAAACCTGAAAATCAAAATGTTAAAAGCATTGCTTGAATTAAACCCACTTGAAGATAGCGATGAGCATGTTAATGAGAAGTATGTTGGCCACCAGAAGGAATATCGTCATCAGCACCGGTGGAATCCAGCCGCCTGGCACGCAATTTGTCCCTAAAAGTCCTCCTATAGATGGAATACGATAGACATCGGGAATCACCACTCCACCACAATAGACACATGCAATTACTGATAACACATGTCACAGATTCACGTCTTAGTGTCACCTTCGAACGTGTCACCCTTTCTGAAGGCTTTCCATGCTAAAGTGGGAAGAAAAAATAAAAAAGTGATCAAATGCAAGACAAAAACTGCGGGAATTAAAAAAGAGAAACATTTTTTAATAGATTCCGGTTCTCTGAGAGCAGAGGATGTTACCTTCGTCTCCGCAAGTGTCGATTTCTCCAGCGTACACTTCACCGTACAGCATGAAATATGGTTTGTAGAAGATGTTCCTAAAGGCAAAAAAGCTTAGTTGAAATCTATGCCGATCCTGGCCCAGAGAAAGCAAGCACAAGAAAGAAAATCTCAGAAAAAAAGAATTTGAAGCACCTGACTAAAAGCCAGTTCCACTTCTCGTGTGGGTAAGTGATCGCTTGCCGAGAGACACCGAAGGCCATGAGCGTCACCAGAAGGAGCACGATGATGTAGCACATGGAGACTACCATTTTGGCCGCCATCTGAATGTACGGACCGAGGAGCGGATGCACCGAGAGATACTCCAGCACCTGAAAGAGGAGTGACATAAGGTTTGCAGCTAAGGATTGTAGGACAAGGGGTTGTGGTTAGCGACTGTGGCCATTGAGAATATGAGCACATATTTATATACCATAACCACGTCGAATTGGACACCTTGCAAACCATATTAACGTCTGGTTAGGGGCTTTGCCCCAAAACCTGAGAATAGACAACCCCAATCTTCCTTCTTTCTTCTTCAGGCCTTCTTACTTTTAGTAGCTTTTACTTTCAGTAAAAAATGGTTCTACTATATAAATTAGTGCAGCAGGATATGGTAGGTCGGAATCTCTATCTGGCGAGAAACAGATAATGACAGTCCCAATCCGAAGTGCCTAATCTGCAGAAAAATGGTTAAAATTAATCGGTATTGGTCGACTCCTCCGAATCCCATAGTCACCCTCCCTACCCCGTCCCCCCCCCCCACCGTCCGATAATACTTCCTTACCTATGAGCTGGTGAGAGTAAGAGTCAGTCAAGCACTCACATGTGACACTGAGTGCCGACTCACGTGTCACCACGTTGCCACGATGTCTATGACCCGTTTTCAAAAACCAGACGCACTTTGGGGGGAAACTGGTCCGGTCCCCTTATTCACCCTCTTCACTGGTCCTCTTACTTGGAGGTACGACGTCTGCGACACGTTAGGGCACGTTTTCTGAAACCCAGCGCACATTGGACGACATCTGCCGTACGTCTTCTGCGCTCTGCACTTGATCCCTATTCATACCCTGACGCGTTTCCTCCTGAATATATCGTAAACTTGATTGATCCGCCGCCAAGGACATAGTTCGCCAGCAATCTCCCATGGTTAAGCTGAAAGAAAACCCGGCTGGCATACGCCGCACTGTCGTAGGCATCTCTTGATTTCAGTCCCCCCTCCCAGTGCCGGACAAGTGACGTTATCCGATTATATATAGCAGGATATTTATTTATTTATTAACTTGGACACGTTTCAAATCAAACTGGGCACTGTTTTAAGTTGACCTAAGACTTTTGAAATCCAAGCGAACTCTTCCAAATCGAAATGCGGTTTCTCTACATTAAATTAGAGAATCTCCAAAAGGTTAGAATAATTTTTTGTTCAAAGAAAATTTCAGTATAACCTTCTTTGAAGCTTTAATTCCTCTACCTAAAAGTGAACAAATTTTTCAGACTTTTGCGAAAAAAATTATTTTTTGAGGAATAGTTTGAAGGTTGATTTAAAAAGCATGGAAGCGGCAATTTTTCAGTGCCAAATATATTTAGTAATTTTTTATTAATTAATTAATTAATCAGTAATAATAATATTTTTACTGACAAACAAAAGTTGCGGTATTTTTTTTTTGAGTGCATGGCACAATCTGATCTTTTAATGCGCTATATTCTTGCTTCTTTGCTGTGCTTTAAGAAAATTTTAATTTATTGTCTTTTCTCTAAAAATAAAAATTTTCTCGAATTATTACGTTCATTGGGACAGGCAAACTTAAAAATATCGAAGTGTTATACCAAAGTTACCTTCAAGAAAAAAGTTATTCTGACAATTGCATCGAGTTTGTAGCTTAACCAGCCTGAACGTCATTTCGATTCGGAAAAGTTCGTTTGGATTTCAGAAGTCTTAAGGCTAGCTTAAAGGAGTGTCCAATTTGAAAAATGTCTTCATTCGACTTGAAAATTGTGCAGAAAAAAATCAAGGTCAAGCCGCTTACCTTCATATACCAGAGCACGTTACTGCACGAGAGTATTACCCGACCATAGGAATGTCTCATTGCAGGCTGCATACGAAAACCAAAGCCAACGAGGAATAACAGTAAAGCTGTCGCAGTCAAGAGGTTATAATATCTAAAGCAGACAACTAAATTCATAGTGAGCACAAATAGAAATCCTAAACACTTCAGACTATTGGAAACAATGCGCTAAAAGCTGCTTCATTTATTTTGTAAAAATAGGAGTACAAGAAAATCGGAAGGGTGTACACTTAAGGATATAAAAGGATGGAGGATGACCTTGAGCAATCCCTTTGTGGGATGCGCCACACATTTTAATTCTATGGGATATCGTCTATGACTAGCTGAAGAACAGCGTTTAACCTTTCCCAGATAAGCCTGATGCAAATTTATCGACTCTGCATGGATGCAAGGGTTGGTTAGCCTAGATGTGGAACCGAAGCCAAGAACCTCGATTCAGGGTGTATGCGAGAAACGACGCCGTCCCCTCCCCCACTACGCAACCGACGGGAAAATAAAGAGCGTGTTGTTAATGCGAAGTTTGATTACCCCAGCATTTCCATACAACGCCCTCTCAAAAGGAAACGGTGAAAAATCGATAAGATCCATCGATATTTGTTGGCTCATCCATTATCCATTGCTGCAAAATGTGCTCATTCTCGCATATTTTATTCCTACCATTAAAGGCCAATTTTTGGAAAAAAATCTATATTGTTGATCGATATCGATTTGCTGACGTCTAATGTTCACTTTCTGTGTGATCTATTTTCTGCAAAATATTAACTGTAATTTCAGTATACAGTGTACAACATAAGTATACAGCACAGAACAAAATCAATAAAATTCTGTCGATAATGGTCAGATGATCGATGCTGTTTATTCCTTGTGATTTTTTCACCGGTCTTCATATCCTCTTGATACTCAACCGTCAGGAAAGATCAATAGTGCCTTTCGAAATGTGAAGCCTTTTCTCACGGTATTGTGATGACGAACGTGACCGACAGAGGGGAAAACGGACGTAGTAGTAGTCTACTAATTAGAACTATTAGGTTGTCCCATAAGTCCCCGCCATTTTGTTGAACGATTCATTGCCGGCTTCTTGAAGAGCGCTATACAGCTTTCGAAAGAGAATGATTTGCTCTGTCAGAACTTGTATTGCACTTCTTTTTTCATCACGAATTTCGTCAATTTTCAGGTCGTTAAAGTGAAAAGTAAAAAAAATGAAAAAGTAGCAATTTTCAGTTGCTTCTCTCGCCTAGGTTTGGTATTTTTTGCGCAGCTTTGCACAGCATTTGGAAGAAAATGTTCTGTGCAACAAGAATACATGTTGGCGCTATTTGCTCATTTGCCCCTTATTGACTTTTAGGTATAAAATTGGGACGTCCGACTTTTCCGCCCGAATTTTTACCGACAGCTCGGTTCTGTGGCTGGA
Organism: Heligmosomoides polygyrus bakeri; assembly: GCA_947359475.1. Classification (NCBI taxonomy): domain Eukaryota; kingdom Metazoa; phylum Nematoda; class Chromadorea; order Rhabditida; family Heligmosomidae; genus Heligmosomoides; species Heligmosomoides polygyrus. The sequence continues at coordinate 26,417,563 of OX375869.1, read as the reverse complement.
ATTTTTTGCTTGATGTTATATGTCGTTCGAAAGAGAATGTCTTGTTCTATAAGAATTTGTGTCGCGTTTATTGGCTCACGCTGATTTCTGCCGAATATCAAAAAAATGCCAAAAAGAGAGAAATCGTCTTCACCAACAACTCCCTCTCCTTGTTCAGTCTGTCTTGCTCAGTTTTATATGACGAGTGACACAACACTCGAAAGTGGATGTCTTGTTCTACCAGAATGTATGATTTGTTCTTCGGCCTTTTAAATTTTTGCTAATCTTCAGGTCATCGAAATGGAGCAGTGCCAGGTCGACAAGGGTGAGCACTTTTGGCACATTCTTCTCTTTGCTTTCAACCAAGGTTCTAGTGCGGCTAAGGCACTAGAACCCTGTTGCACTAGAACAAGCACTATTTTTCACCGCCAGTTACAATTCTGTGCCAAAATCATTGAATATGTCCGTGTGATGAATGAACGTCAGGAACCAGCGAGTGACGATTGCTGCCGGCGCTTGTCGGTCATCATTCATCAAACGGACATATTCAACGATTTTTGCACAGAATTATAAGAGGTGATGAAAAATAGTGTTTGCACGGTCAACGAGGGTTCTAGTGCCCTAGCAGCACTAGAACCCTGACACTGTTGTCGACCTGGCACTGCTCCATTTTGATGACCTGAAAATTAGCAAAAATTTAAATGACCGAAGAACAAATCATAGTTTCTGGTAGAACAAGACATCCACTTTTGAGTGTCGTGTCACTCGTCATATAAAACTGAGCAAGACAGACTGAACAAGGAGAGGGAGTTGTTAGTGAAGACGATTTTTCTCTTTTTGGATTTTTTTGATATTCGGCAGAAATTAGCATGAGCCAATAAACGCGACACAAATTCTCATAGAACAAAACATTCTCTTTCGACCGACATATAACACCGAGCAAAAAAATCCCATCACAGAGCAGGAGTTTCGGTAAAAGTTCTGACGGAAAAGTCGGACGTCCCAATTTGATGACCTAAAAATCAATAAAGGACAAATGAGCAACTAGGAGCAACACGTATTCTTGTAGTACAGAGCATTGTCTTCCAAACGCTATAAAAACTGCGCAAAAAATTACAAACCTAAGCGGAGAGAACAAATGCACGAATGGATACTTTTTCACTTTTTCACTTTTCACTTGAACGACCTAAAAATGACAAAATTCATGATAAAAAAAGAAATACAATATACGCTCTGACAGAGCAAATCATTCTCTTTCGGAAACTGTATAGCGCTATGCAAGAGGCCGCCGGGAAAATCCGCAATGAATCGTTCAAAAAAAAAAAAACGGCGGGGACTTACGGGACAACCTAATTCTACTGAGGCCGCCTGACACTGTCCGACCGTCTGCTTTGAAAACGTTAAAGCTATTCTATCGAGTGTTTCGAGCTCAGAAATTATAAAACAAAATATTTTCAAAAGATAGCCAACGTTTGGATACAGTGCTCATACTGCTTCTACAGTGCCATCAGAAATTCCTATTATGAGCGTCGCCTTGAAGGAAGCTAATTTTTATGAAAGTTAAAAGATGTTTCAGGGAAGACGGCAACTTCAGACATTATGACTTGGCTGCATACTGGTGATCCCAGTGGAGTTTCCAACCTACTAGAACAACTATTCTTTCCAGTAATTTTGAAAAATTTCAAAATTTTGCCAAAGTCAGGAAACGTGGAGAGAAATTCGGGCAATCAATTTGATGCGGTTCTAGAATATTTGTTTCTACCGAGGCATTGAAGGAATCATTATGCCTTGTTACATACTTATTGACTGCCAATGTTACTTAATGTTGTGGGAACAATGAGCTGTGGTGGCCAGCCAATGAACGAGTCAGCGCTGTATTTATCCCAGACAAGTATGGTTCCAATTCCCCGTACGCGCAGGGATGGACGGCTTGGTTGGCCTGGGAGGGAAACCCGAGTCAGGAACCTGGTATCGGACGAGCGCGACAGCAGGCACTTCCTACGGATGTGCTACATGCACCCAGAAGCAAAATATCACTAGAGAATTCGAGTTGCTTTCCATATTTCACGCAAATAATTTCACAAAATGTAATTCGACTTCATCGCAGTTTGACTCCATGAATTTTGCCTTTTATACAGGTTTTCTTCAGTATGTAGCAAATACTACCCGGGAAAATACCTACTTCGTATAAAATACTCGGCACTTTTCCTTGAGTTTGGGAGTTTCCTGATCGAAGAGCTGAAACAATTTGTGTTAGGCCATGAAGCACCATAGACGCTGCAACTGCCTATGGACTGCGGACTATATCACAGAGATTCACTACTGCATGGCTTGGAAAGAGAGCGAACCTTACGAATATGCTCCACTGTGTAGACGACAATGTAGGCTAGAGTGGCATACTCGATAAAAGTGGGGTTGACGGGAGTCTCGATGAGCAACACGTAGGAGGAGAGCATGAGGAACACGACGAAAGCGATACACCACGACCAGAATTTTGTGATGGGAGCCGAGTAGAACGCTCGCATCTTTGCCAGAGCGGACAAGGAGTGAGGCTGAAGAAGGACAATGGTAGTTCCATAAGGTCGCTGATTGAGTTGAGAATATTGTGCTCTAGGACCTGTTCAACGAGCATGTCCGTGGAGCCGTAGAGGCCGCTGTTCTTCTTCGAGGTCATGATTGTGACCTTCTTCGAGGTTCCAACACCGTTCTCAACCAGCTCGTCTAGCTCGTCACCCGATAGCACATGACCCGAACGTGCTCGAGAGGTCGCCGTTTTGAAGAGCTGAAACACACCACTGTGCTGGAGTCCAACATCAGCCCGGGAACACTTATTATACCTTGTGCAGATGGAGCGACATCATGCTGCCCGCACTGTTCCCTTCCAGGCGGTCCGTCCTGCACGTGCTGATCGTGTCGTAGGTTGTGCTCTGAAACTGAGATGACTTGAAGAGCTGGTAGGTTCCAGATGGCGCATAGCAGCAGCTAACCTCGTCGGAGTGACTCTCTTCCTTCCTCGAGTGAACGTGCGGAGCTTTGTAGGCCAGTGCCAACGCGGCCGGAGGGAACACGAGGGCTGCAAGCACCCGAAGGTTCGTGCCACTGGAAGAACGTTTCCACCGTCCCAGCGTGACAAGTCCACGACCGTACTCACCCACCACATTCGGCTAAGTGCCCGCTACTAACGAGACGAGAATTGCAGAAGAGCAAGGGAAATGACGGGTGATGTGAGTACGGTCTCTCGGAAGCTTACCTTCTAACTCGAAGTGATCCATGCCACAGTTCAGCTAGCAGCCGTTGACAGCTGGAACACGACACGTTGTACGTCTTATTGGCATTTCGATAAGCATGACCTTGGTAGTTCTGAGAGTGCTCCGCAAAAAACACCAACTTCGAGATAGAAATGGTTTAAATTCGCGAAGGCGCATAGTATTGGGAGGTGGAACACGCCAGCGAATAAGGCGGCATTAAATGGGCATCCCATTCCGAGAAGGTGCGCGCGGATAGTACCATGATTGCATGGCATAGGCTCGGTGCGGTTCAATCTTACGAAGACGATGTTCATGAGGTATGGACAAGTTTCTGATGCCCCATTCTCGCTCAACGGAACGAACATCTCCGAACGCTCCAGCTACGTGTATCTGGGTCGCGAAGTCAATATGGCCAACGACCTAGCGACGCTGTCGCGTCTCTGACCTTCGAACGTCGGCGAAGTTGTCGAAAATTAGGTGGGCCGGCCACATAATGCGCTTCGCAAGCACCCGCTGGACGAGAGCCGTCACCGACTGGATTCTGCGGGATGTCAAGAGAACACTAGGACGCCCACCAACGCGTTGGTCGAACTTCTTCGTGAAAGCCCTGAACGACCGCTATGACGCTCTTCATGTCCCTCGAGCGAAGAGGATCCATTGGACCACTCTGGCACGCGACAGGGACGAATGGAGACGCTGCTGGCGTCCGCTCGAGCAAGTCGATGATCAACGGGACGACAGGTGATACAGGTGACAGGTTCGGTGGGTGCTAAACTTGGCTATGATTCGCTGGTGCGCTCCCACCTTCCAATGCTGTGCGCTTTCGCGACGTGTTCTCAAAAGTGTTAGCGATGCCTCCTTTGTGGAAGAAAACAGTTGGGTCAGTTTATACCCTAAAGATTTCCTTAGAGCCTTTTGGTTCTTCTAGCTTTCAATACGGGCACGGGTTTCTAAGAATTTCCTATCCTGAACATTACAAAACTTTTGTATCCTATCCTATAGGATACAAAAGCTTTGTAATGAATTTGTCATCCGTGTAGTAATCATAGTTTATCGCTGGACAACTGAAGTTTTTAGTCTTCAAACCATAACTTCCTAATGTAACCTTCACTTTTGCCTGCGTTTACTTTTTATTTTAATTGTTAACCTTTAAAGAAGATTTTCATCGTAGGTTCTGTTTTTACTACACAGATGTTCTATTTTGAACTGGAAGCCAAGCTCAGCCTTCCTCTTACCATGGATGGGCGAGAAACGGTTTGTGGTTCGCCATCACTGCGAGTGAAAGGCAGTTCTGGTAACCCCAATGAGGAAGCTGTGCGGTGAGCAATTTCAGCGTTTGGCCGTTGTCCTCTCGATAGCAGAAGTCCAGCAGATGAAGAGCTTCTGAGCATGATGACCTGAAATATTGGAGTGGATCGAGGTATGCTCTGCATACAGACTATCGATAGTTAGCCTTCTTTATTATTCTACAAAAGAAGCATCCTTATAGCAGCTATTCGCATCACCAGGCTAGAGACCATGAGAGGCTTACAAGGGATTTTATTACACTAACACTTTAAGTGGTTGAAGGTTCTTACATGCAAGGCTGCTAAAAAGGATGGAAGCTCACCGATTACAGAAAAAAGGGATGATAGAAAATGCTTTGAAACATGTCGCGATGACGGGCAGCATTGGGAAGTGCGAGTGCGCCAGCCAATCACTTGGCATTGAATAGTACTGAAAGATAGCATGCGCCCTGATTGGCTAGCGTATGTTCGATCAGTGCTCTGATTGGTTCACACGCTCCCCTTCCTCCCAATGCTGCTCACCTTCGCGACATGGAACAGAGCATTCTTTGCGCTTCTAAATCGAAAATAGCTTTGAAATCCTACCCTACACCTTTTGTACGGATGTATGTACATATTTAACGATGTGTTATATGCAGATGCCCTCGAAGGCGTAGTAGGCTTACATTTACCACAGCAGGACAAATTTTTAGCACATTTTTACACTTTGCTCTCAGATTCTCACTAGCACATACAGCTCTAACTCAGTAACTATTTAACTAGATTTTGTTGAGAACTATACCAGCACTAGACCATTAAACACGAAAATGATAATTTGAATATGGTCCAGAAATTTTGCGATGGTTCGGCGAGACCAGATCCTCCCTAAGTGCTTCGTAAACCATTTTATGCTAATAATGGCGATCCCCTCTCCAATGCGTATCACCTACTTCAAAAAATGCTCGTCTTTGTGCCATTCAAAAACGAAACCAGGGGTTGCGGTTAATAGCTATAATACTTTATGTCGATGCCCCAAATTGTAGAATTCAAACCAAGAGAATTTCTTCCTTCTTCTTAAACAAAGATGTGTTGACGTCTCAGTTACATAGGTCTAGGCACCACGAACTTAGAGCTAAATTATGGGAATATCGCATAGGCTACCATACTTCTACCAATTCCTTTGTACGATCGTCTATTCTGAATAAGGCTCTCCATCATCCTAAGTTCTCTACCTCTATTAATTCAAAGTGTCCCAAGTAGGTTTTCACTATAGGGTTTAGGTAATGCCTTTCTGATCTCGCACCTTCATTTGGATTTCATTAGCAATTCGCGTTACCGAAATTGAACGCTTTCATGCTTTGGAAAATGTCATATCTCTCACATCGAAAAAATCCCCTATTGTCTTTCGTCCCCTTTTCAAAAAAAAAACATATATTGGAGGTATGCTAACTCACTCGCAGTATTCGCGAAGTTTCTGCGCAACTTCCATTTCCAGATAGTCCTCTTCAGCAATGCGAGCGATTGCCTTATAGAGTCTGAAATGGCTATAGATGTCTATTTAGTTCTATCTTCTAAACATCAGATGTGTATGAAGACGTAACATCCCTTCTCTGAAATAATTTTGCAAACTTCAAAACTGGAGCGAAAGCTAGCATAGACTATGTATTATGATGGGAAAAGTTTCATATATGTTCACTGATTAGGGTTACTACTATTCTTATTATCACCTGGCTGGTCTGAGAAATTTTTCCACAGAAATGTTTCCAATTTATAGAGATACAATTTATAGAGAGGTATTTCCATTCCAAAGGGGAGCAGCGCGTACAAAAACCCAGTCAAGCAACTTCAGGAGCTATCGAACGATCAGATAGACCATAACCGACCAGTTCATCGCCCCAATATCCTCCGGAGCCACCGTCCCCTCAATAGCCATCATCGCTCAACAGCCTGTCTCCACATTACATATATCGGAACATTGGGATAGGAGGTGGTTGGACAATGACCGCTTTTCATATAATTGAGGTTGTCCTTAACTAACTAGGCCTTGAGAGTTGTGGCGTATGACAGCCGGCTGCTCATTTCAGCTTTAGCACGGGCAGTGTCGCTTAATTTACTGCACTCACACCCAATCATTCAAGTTCGAGTTATATTAAGCGAGCAACCGGGTACGGACGGGGATAGTGCAACGATTTCGAATTCCGAAGATTTGTCACCGATAAATAAATAAATAAATAAATATCAGTAAATCGAACCCTTCAGACTTTTTGGATCACTGCCGAAAATCCACAGGTAAACCGCAGGAAAGAGTGCAGAGGGGCAGCTCAAGGTCTTGCACTGTAATTCGTTCGCCAGGATCTTTCTACGCCGAAACAACCCAAATGAAGCCTGTAATAGTCTTGGCCTACAGCACAAAACAACGCTGGAATATCTACTCAATCTGTATAATCTGCATGCAAACATTCAGAGAAAGTCGAGCTTGGACGATTTTATGATATTACAATAAAATTGCTCTTATATGTATCTTAGTGATGTTACAAAGTCGCGTTAAGCTCGCAATTGCGAGACACACTGTTAGGGGTTTAGGAGCCTTCATAAATATATAGTTTTAGATATTCTCGTGTATTTCAGAGAATGGGCTCGTGTAGTGCAGTAGGAGGAAGCGCCGACTGTCGCCTGCTCCGGATACCAGGCTCTTGGTTAGGATTTCCTGCCCAGGCCAAGCAAGCCTTCCATCCTCCGGAGTCGGTGAATTGGTACCAGACTTGTCTGGGAAGGATAAAGCGCTGACTTATATACTTATATTATACTTACTTACGTTCATCGGCTGGCCACCGCAAGTCATTGTATCATCCCAAAAGGGATTGAGTAACGTCGCACTTTATCCTTATTCTTATTTCAGAGATCAATATCTCAATACGGTCAGAAACTGACCAGGGGTCGAATTCACTATTGGTCTCGTCTCGACTTACCGACTAGGGGCCAGAGTCATCAACGATACCGCCGGTACATCCCACCGCGCATTCACCATACCGGCCCAACGAGGCAACCGTTATTTTGGCCCCTAATTCACACGGCGTGTTGATGAATCGCGGTATAGCGGTACTTTTCACCGTTACCGGCGGTAAACCGTTGATGACTCTGGCCCCTGGGGTGTGCCTTCCCGCTAAATCGCTAATTTTCGTTAAAAATTGTGGATAAATGCGTAGTAGTGTTTCCATCGGGAGCCTTTTATATACCATTATCGACAGATGTGCACTTTCAAATAAAATCTTTGAAACTGACTGCCTTCAAAATCAAACTAAACAATTATACAAATAAATTTACAGAACAGAACGGCACTAGGTGTATGCACGGGGCTTGAGGAGCGAGAGGAATCACGTATGTTGGCCTCTAATATCGAACGTCTTAACGGGTACGAACCACGACGACGAGGTGATCGAATACGACACGGCAATGCTGAACATCTGCGCGAAGACAAAATTTGTCTTCACGTCACGGCAGAAGTACGTCGTTGCCTATTGCGAGCAAACCTGAACGACGATGTTGTCCTGGTTAACATACCGGGAAACAACATCAAACGGCTTCTTGTTCGGAATAGGTGTTACGACCGTACTTGTGTGATGGGGAATTGTGTTATCTGCCCATTTGGGAGAGATGGAAATTGCGCACAAAAAGGTGTTGTCTACCAAATCCAGTGCTTAACCTGTGGCGAGATATACATAGGTGAAACAGGAAGGGTACTTAGTGTGCATCACCTAAAAAAATAAGCTAATGAACACCTAGCTGGGAAATTGAAGCGACGCTTGTTAACCCCACTGGGTTAACATCGACAAGAAGCCCACGGCGGAAACGACTTTGACATTAAATGCGCTGTGTTGCTACATGAAGATGAAATCGGTGCCAGAAAAACTCTTGAGGCTTTCTGGATTCGGGAGCGTAATCCAGCAATGAACAACCGACACGAGTGCATTTCAATAACCAGCGACTTCTTGCCCTTCATCCCGTTGTGTGAGCTCTGAGACTGCGCAGTCTATACTTATTAGTATAGACCTGCATGGTAGGTCCCAGTTGCTCACTGATGGTCTTATAGCTGAGCCCCCTCTCAGCGCTGGTGAGTTTGGTATGCTTTAGACGGGCACTCCTTGACATTCGTGGGACCCCATTGTAACTAGAATTGTGAAGAAGTATGCCTTTGACGGAATGAGTTTCTGGATCTAAAGTTTCGAAGTACTTTCAGGCCTTTGAAAAAGACGAGTTGTGTCGAAACGTCGGCCGAAATAAGTTATACCACCATAACAAACCTGCGTGGCACAGAAGGATCAAATATATTGTTATAAAATGCCAAGGTTTTATGAACGTCGGACATGAAGACTATACAAATAAAAAAACCAAATAAAAATGAACGCGTTCCGAATTAAATTGTTAAATTATTAAAAATTATTTGTACAGTCTTTCAGCTCATTCTCATGCTATTGCTAAAATATTAAAAAAAATTCGAAGAATGAGAAAGACTGCTGAAAACAGTTTTTAACAATAGGTTGTTGCATATGAAATGGCCGACTTTGAATGAAAACTTGACAGATCATAATCTTCCTTGGAAGCAATTTTGTTGATAGAAATAAGCAACTTTGCAACAAATACACATTTCCCAACGCGACAATAGCTTGATATTCCAACACTGCAAGAATCAGAACTACGAGAATTAATAAAACATAAGAATTCATTTTCGACATCATCTTGGTTGCTGAATATTTTATCCTTCACGTGACGATCAAAGTGCTTGAAAGAAATGATAATCGGCAAGGAACAGATCTGGGGAATATGCTGGATGTGACAGAGTTTCGCTTCCCAATTCATCCAGTTTTTGGACAAGAACTTTTGAAACGTGCGGACGCGCGTTGCCATGCAGCAGGATTGCCCCCTCCCCCCCCCCCCCCCCCCCCCGACCGATTGACCAAAGCCGGTTGTTTCCAGTCAACTTCTGGTGCATCACTTCAACTTCAGCACAATATTTTCCACTTTCATAGCATCTCCAGCCTTCAGAAACTTGTAATGGACAGTACCAGCCACTGTTCACCATATTGTTTCCTTTGGATGGGGAGGTGATTTCGGCATCTCTTTGGGACTCTCGTTCTTGCCCATCCATTGTGCAGAGCGACCACAATTGTAGTAAAGAATCATTTTTCGTCGAATGCCACTATCCTGTCCAAAAAGGCTCCCTTAAGTAGCGCCGCATTTACGAAACAAGGTGTCGTGGTGCTTCAGCTTCTGCCCGGCGTTCAGTTCCTAATCCATTTATCCAATTTCTCTACTTTTCCGATCGCATACAAGTGGCGACTGATAGTGCTGCCGTCCACATCGAATGCTGTGCTGGCTCTCTCACAGTTGGACGCGGATCCACCTCCACCAGGACTTTGAGTGAGGAGTCATTAAGAAGTGATGGCGACCCACCTCGGTCTTCATCTTCGAGACCTTCATCTCCAGATCGAAACCTTACGAACCAGTGGCGAATTGCGCGTTCCTTAGCGAAGTCCTCCTTAAATGCGCTGATGTTACGAGCAGCGGCCGGGGCATTGTGCCCACTTTTCCATTCACATGAGGAGAATACCCGAATATCTCGTAGATTCATACCGTAAAAACGACGTCGAAAACTCGGTAAGAGGCAGTTGTGTCACTCACAATGGAGACTCATTACAGAGATTCTGCGCTTTCAGAAACTATACACAGGGACTGAAACGGAACATTCCTAGCAGCAAAAAATCGACCAGAAATTAAGATACATTTTACATTTTCTAGACAATAGAGACCATTGTTTTACTCGATTCTTCTTTCGCTTTTCATTATATGACGGTAGAAACAGAAATATCGGCAAGGAAGGCATTAAAGGCGTTCTGGATTTTTGAAAAAAATCCTGGCATGAACGACCGTCAGGAACGCCCGTCAATTACGAATGATTTTCTGCCGTTTGTGCCAAAATGCGAGCTGTAGAATGGAAGGGCGCACGTACAGGTCGTTATCTTTATCTTATACCATCCAGCACCGCACAGTAAGTCTCATTCGCCCGGTCGTACTAACAGAGAGCTGCGAAAGCGCTCCATAGATGGATCAAACGTGAGTTTATCCCTCTTTGAATGGGTTTTTCAGGGTGATTTCTCTAAGGAAGCGAAACGGCTAGAGTGGGGATAGCGTTTGGTGGGGTAAATCGCTTATCTAATACTTGCACCACGTTCAGGCCTCTGAAGAAGACGGGAGCGTCGAAACGTTAGGCCTGGCAAATAAAGATCCACCGTACAATACCGCCCGCGTCGCGCGGTCAAAAAGACGGTTTGCAACGGAAAAATCCGTCGCAAACCGTCTTTTTGACCGCGCGACGCGGGCGGTATTGTAACAACCTCGAGCGGCACAAGCAAAAATATTACAGCTTTTCGTTATGTTACTTTTTTTTAAAAACAATACGCGATGTAGTCATCGTCACGTCCTGAATAAAGATAAAGATAAAGGTAGCAAAATCGACCATTTCATATGCAACGACTTAATACTTTAATTATTTAAGTTGGAAAGGGTTCGCTTTTATTTGGAAGGTTCCAATTTGATTTCGCATTTCTAAGTTTCCATTTGAAAGTGCCCAGCTGTGCTGAAGATGATAGATGAACCGGATATTTTCCGGTTGAAACAATACTACGCAGCCATCGACACCTTTTAACGAAATCTAACGATTTAGCGGAAACGCACATCCCTGTTACCGACACTCAACATCATCTGCTTAGGCAGTACCGAAGTATCCCTCGTGGCCAGCATTCGTGTTGAAGGGCGAGCACCCCCACAACTTGGCGCATCAGCCAGGGCTGCGGTACGAACTTTCCCGTTTGCACTCCATTATAAAGGTAGCAGCTGTGCGAGACAACGAGCTAGTCGATGTCCTTCAATGCTCACGGTGAGTTAAAGGTTGACCGGATATCTAGTGGCAGCGATCGGCGAGTGGTCCCACATGGATACAGTATGCCGTTAGTAGTGGGCCTTAATGAATACAACGTTTCGGAGAGCCCACTTTGCAGCAACAAGACTCTTGGCCATCGCATCCTCGCCGTGCAGCCACATGCACTTGGCCATTTCAGGTCGCCTCGTCAGAACTGCCCAGAGGATCAGGTCATTGAAAGGGTAGGCGAAGTCAGGAGGCGCATCTGAAATCAGCCTGACAGACAATAGTCGCCTATACTTCACCCTTGAATTGGGAGTTCCCTCACCATCGTCACACTGTAGCGGATTCACCCAGTCTCCTCCACTTTTCCGTCGCTTCGGAGATGTTCTGGCGACAAGACGAATGTGCAAGCTGCTCAAGCGGGACAGCTGAAGCACTCTCCCTTAGGGCGGCAGTTTAATGGAGAGCACTATATAGAGACGCAGACCAACCTGTGCTTTCTTTCTGAATTTTTCGTAGTTGTTCTTGAAGACTCTGGAGGTATAGTAGTGTTTGTAGGCGTTTCCCATGAGCTTCTCGACGATCATGCCTATGTCTGGCAACGTGAGGTAGGAGGTCGGCGATGTATGTTCGACAAGGAAACGAACGCTGTGTTGCGCGTTGTCGTCCTGAAGTCAACTCTTCTTCGAAGGGATGAGAATACTCAGTCAGGACGAGCGAGAGCATTCTGTACCCACTAAGAGACATTTAATCTACTCAAATAGCTGCCTGTTAAATACGCCCGGTTTCGTATGCTTAGCATCCAGCCTAACCTGATCAGTGTCCTCTTTGGTTTCATAAATGACTCGTTGGGAATGAAAAAGAAGGCGCGTTTTGATTTGTAATGTGTCTAGTTTGAAACCAAAATTGTGCGCATAGCAAACTTATCAGCAATAAACATAATAACATGCCCCAACTAATCTAATCAGTTGCCTTAAGAGACAGTCGATAGTGTACGTTCACAAGTAAAGTTGTAAGCGCAGTGTAGGAAAACCAGGGTTGTTCCCAAAAATGAGTCCGCGATTAAAGAAACTATATCGACTCGAAGTTGGCCGATATTTCCCTCTTCCCCTCCTTCCACCTTCCCGATATTTTTTCAAAAAATTAATCTTCCGGTCATTACAAAGATATGTCTTTCACGTTCATTTTTCAAAAGAGAAGGAAGATGAAGAGCAGGTGAGGCAAACTTTTTTTCAAACTTTCGCGAAAAGTACGATCTTGAATGGTACCCCAAAACCTGCTCCGGAGCAACTCATTCTCGTTTCCAAAGCCTTGAACAATCAAAGTCCCTGTACACCAAAGAAACTCTGATGTCTTAGATAACAACATAGTTCAATATGATTCTGTGTGAAGGTGTAAGCTTCTTTTTTTGTCCTCCTGAACCTACTAAAAAACGACAAACTTTGAAAAGTGGAGAAACCTCACAGGCAAGTTAGCCATAGCTGTGAGATAGGTCAAAATACCATTTGGTGAGCAGGCGATTCAGAACTAACCATAAGGGAGATGGAACCGCTAAACTAAAATGATCATAGAGAACCGTCCACCCAGCTGTGGATTCCCCTCTTTAATGAAGCTGCCACAGTTAAGAGGATACTGGTTTCAAACTGTTGGATCGCTGTAGTGGCGCTTGCTTCCTCCCTCCTTTGCATTCTTAAATTCTTTCATGACTGCCTGAACTTTACGACGAAGCTGGTGAACTTTAAAACGGCTCCCCAAATCAGTTCTTTGGTCGAGCTTCTCCTATTTTATTGAGCAGTGACGCATGCATGACGATAAAAACGGTTCCTTCCAAAAAAATTCATAAAGCTTCATGGAGCCTGGCCAGTTTTGCTCAAAAAGTCGCAAGTTCTAATATGCTTGCAGTCCTCTGTAGGTCAGCGCTTTTCTAGTCCAGCAAGTCAAACTGATGTTTCGTTGCGTCTCTACACACCGTTCTCATGCGCACGCTTCCTTACGCAAAGCACATCCACAAAGCTGCTTTCCTGAACGACAAAGTCACTTACGAGGTTGTAGAGCTGTTCAAGGGTGGCAATGGTGAGGAAGCTCTTCATCGATACGCCGTTCTCCAGCAGACACTCGACAAAGTCCACCTGAACAGTGGTTATTAATGTATGATAAAAGTGGCGAGAAAACCCTTTCTCAGCCTGAAAGGACTCGCTTTCACCGAAGGAGGATTTTGTTGCGAGCATGTGTAAGTAACAGAGAAGATGAGGTTCATTTTAAACGGTGACTGAATTACTATTGCTCTAATAATTGAATTAAACGTAAATTTAAAAACGCTGCAAAACGTAAATTTTTGAAGTCGTTTTACGAAACATCAAGCAGCAGACGCTGACAATGGCAAGAAGCGGATGACAAATGGGCATAAATGCTCCAACTAAGAGATTAGACAGGATGGAAAGGATAAAAGGAGCTCGTAAAATGTCGTTACTGCTAGGTCTGGTCTAGTCTCAAACCTCTACAGCGTATGTAGAATATCATAGTGTGTTCCTGTGTTCCTCTCTCACTCTTACAGCTACTAGTTCTGAGAGATTTATTCGAGCTTGCCCTACTTCCTTCCCTTTTTCAAGGGATTTTATTTTCTTCGCTATTTTTCTGCGTTGCAAAATATGCCTTTAAGGGAGAAAGCAGGTTTAAAGGTACTTTATCGTTTATAAACAGTTCATTTGAGATAAAAATAGAAACGAGTTGTATCCCTCACAGTTCACAGTTATTTATCGGAGTCCCTTCTCCGCTTCCAAATATGAACTTTCATTCATGACATTGTCCTTACGGAGCTTACTGCGAAATAATGAAAACCCAATTATCTTTATTCGAAGAAGAATCACTAACCCGATTCAAGCGAAGGGCGTCGTTCATGGCCGAGTGAAGGGCATGAATAGGCCAGTGTCGTCCGCCCGAGAATAGGCACGACCGAGCCACGTCCACTCGATTCCAAGAAAGTGTAAGGGAAAGCTTAAAGGCAAGAAGTTTTCGAATAAAGAGAGTAAAAGAAAAATTGGAATTTTAAACCGTCAACGAGCAACTAATCAGATTTTAAGGAGTTGAAGGTATGAAATGAAAGGTAATAATCAGTCCCTTTGTGGGATGCGCCATGTTCTTCACCTCTATTGAAAATCGTGAGGCCAATTAATTGAGCAACATTAATTATATCAGCAAAATGTTATACTCCGGGTTTCTAATGACACACGGTGTTTAATGCCACATCGTTGATCCACGGTCATAGCACCTTGTATACCAGGACAGGCATCCAGCAGTGTCGGAATATCGTTCGAGTGCAGCGCGGGCAGGTTTGATATTCATGATATGATACAATAATGAATGATATAATTCTACTTCACTATTCACCCATTCCATGCTCTAGTGAGTTCCAAATAGTGCTTTAATTTCTACCCTCTACCCACATAACCCTGGGTAAAGTCACTAATGATTCTGGCCTCAGGTGGAAGACAGCGTTTCCCGTAGAAGCCGTGGCACCTTCAGCAGGAAACGGTCAACTGCCCCGCAGTCATTTGGGCCGCCCGCCCGGTAGCTTTCCAAGCTACACTTCGGCTCTTTCTCAGTTGGCACGTACATGGAGTATTGAACAAAAGTATGTCCACCTTACTCTCGAGATGGCCAAGTCCGTTGTCCAATTGTCAAAAAACCTCGATCTTCACGTCGTTCGTCGTTTTTATGAGACAGTCAAGGGCATCCGAATTGTATTCAGTGGCTAACGATCATTACCACCGAGTGCCTTGTTTGAAAACGCGCACACAACCTGGGGCCGCCACCAATCTCAAAAGCAATTTGCGGAGCCATATCGCGAAGTTTCGGCATGTCTTCTTCTATTGCATCCAGAAGAAGAAATGCATCTTCAGCTTTTTCATACATGGTCTGTAGCTGTTCAATCTATAAAGCTGTGTGTGAAGGACATGTTTTCGTCAAGTTTGGGTAACTAAACTTGCGCCCAATCAGATCCAACCTGGCCGAATTTTTTCAAAAAGTTGGCGGAACTCGACGCTGATTCTTCCGTTCTCTAAGCCGTTATCCTTCCTACTACCGCGATTCATTCAATAAGCTTAAGGTCTTTGCTTAAAAAGATCATACATTTCCAGAAGTACAGCCTTGAAAAACTGACTGCACCTGGGACAATAGTGCTAATTGACGGCCTTATAGTTAGGGTGATGATGCGTCAAATCAGAAAGAATGTAAGTTCGCTTTCTGACTAGGACCTGGCACTAATCTGATCGATCCTTTGCAATTATTCCACTCGTAGGAGAATTTAAAATAGGAGCAAAATGGCCTCAGTAATTCTGGCCATCAAGTATGTAGGCAACTATGTATATATGGTGTCGATGACTGACCTGTTCAGGCAAGCTGAGGTTCTGCCGCTTCAGAACCGCGGTCAAAATGGCATGGTCTACGTCTTCAGTTCTGCTCTCACCATACCGAAAAATCGTCAGCTGAAACACTCTGCACTTCGATTGACGAAGAGATATGTAGTGGTCCAAAACACTGACCAGGTCCGTTTTTCTGGCGCATTCCGTGAGAATATCTAGGATCTGCTGCGGTGACCGCGGATTATCGGGGAAGACTGTGGAAATCAGCGACAGTAGCTGCTCTCGAACTTCGTCTGGGAATGATCTGTAACGGACCGCAAAGTTAAGGAAAATGTTTGTAAACGACGTTGATAAGTAGCTGATGAAAACGTTCGAATATTTCGAAAACAGAGATATGGGCCTGTCCTGACTCACTTTGAAGCACTTTCCGAATTTTTTCGATTATTGTGATCACTTAGAGCACACCTTCATCATCACATTAAAGAAGGTACTCTGATGAAAAATGGTCATAAGGATCGAAGAACTGAGAAAGTTGAACAAAGTTTTGGAATAAGTCACATCAAATAGATGCTACTCAGTGAAAAGTTCCGTATGTTGTACAACGCCGTTCTTGTTTCTGGAAATTAATTTTGCAACAATATTGTCTAAGTGAGTTGTTCATAATGGGGACTTGTTCCCACGAAGACTAGGATCCAGATTAGGCATAAAAACAGATCAGCTCTAGCCGTAAACCCGTCTCACCCATCTGCATCAAGATATCTGGAGGCAAAAGCAAGTAGATCAGAAGCACGACCACTGCAGTCGCAGACGATCACCGGTATGTTCGGCTCCCTGGAAAAAGACGTGGGCAGTCAAGTGCTCAGCTAACAAAGCCCCAAGTCATCTCCCTGATCAAGGCAGGCTCCAGACTCACTGCGTAAGGTACTGGTGAATCGCCGTAAGTGAATTGGTGCCGCCTTCAAGAACAGCGCACACCACAGGAACCTTTCTGGAGCCATCACCGTCCGATCGACCCGCCAGAAAGTTCTCAAGGTTCTGGCGAAGGTGGAGATCGGCTCCATATCTGAATGGGGTAATTGATGGGGAGGATTCTGAAGTGGAGAACTGGTTCGGGATTGGATTTGAACAGAGCAGAAGGAATCTATAATTTGGAGGAGTACATATAATGACGAGAAGCTTGGAAATGCAGTCAGACAAGGCGCCACTTTCAAAGTCTTTGCTTCGGCCTCGTCCAATAAACCAATCCTTTAATCTCCACAGTCGACGGGTTGATAAAAGCTTGCTTGGAAGAGAAAGAAATCATAATTTGCTAATATGCCGACCACCGCGGGTATATTATTTACTTATTCATTTTGCTCATTCCAATCACACTCTTCAGGAAGGAAAGGGACCTTGATAGAAACAAATCAAATTAGTTCCTAAAAAACAGGTAAAAAAGAACAGAAAAGCAAGAAAATATAAAAAAGCATTGAGTGCGGGATTTGTGAAAAATCTAGAGAAGACGGGGAAAATGCGAGCGTTTTGCTTATGCTCAAACTGCGTATACAAGAGCGAAGGGTTTATCTCTTCAGAAGGTTGATGCTCAATGTACAGTTGGACAGTCCCGTATTGGGTACTGTGCCCTAAACGCACCTCTGCTTTCTTGAGCCTAAGTATGTTCTCATAGGGAGTGCTTACCTTTTCGTTCTGGAAGGCTCAGAAGCCAGCAGCGACGATACATCTACTTAAGGATAGTTCTTTCCTTTGCGCTGCCTGACATCTGGGCAATGCATGTTTCCTTCAAACTCTCCCTCAGTATAGCTTCCTGTACTATAAGCACACCAAGTACACCCATTCCTTTATCGGCAGTGGTTCATATCTAATATGTCTTTTTTCGAATGTTGAGGTCGAAAAAAGTAGCACCCTTTTTCCATTAAATATGCATTAAATATTGGGTCACTTTATCTGTATTGTCAGTTATTTCCATTTCTTTTCTGCATTCTTTCTTCCGCAGCAGCTCAATGTGAAAGTTAATGGAGCAGAAGCGATGTAAACCAAACCTTCGGCAGAGCACGGTCACCCTGGAGCGGTACGAAATTTGAGAACTCACCTGGAGCTGGTGCCGTTGTCGGCTAGCAAAAAATAGGAATGTCGATCATTCAGCACTCCCATACCGTGAGACGAACCAAACGCGTGAGGATCGTACTGTACCTGACCGTCTTTGACTATCTGAAAAGGAGTAATGCTGACAATATGCTCTGAAAAATGAAATACTACATGTCCAAAAGTTACTTCCATAATGCAAACCAAATGAGAATATTTTTATTTGTGAAAACGATTCCTTACCTTCACCTTAATTCGTAATTCGTATAAAGTCTCGAACTTTTTTGTTTTTTGCATTTTTTGAATTTGAATTTTGAAGCCTCAGTGTCTTGGCATATTGCCAATTTCGTTGATTAGCATGTTTCTGTTATTTTTTGTATGTATTTGTTTTCCATTATTGTTTTTTCAGTATGTATGACGACTGACTCAAGCACAGTGATATACTTATACTTGTACTTATAAAAAAAATAAAGGACTACATCAGTAGTCGCATTTGGGACGCTTTCCACTTCTATGTTATCTCGTCGAGCCCAATTCAATGCGTATTTGGTCGTATTTTGACTGGCCAGCCGATGAGCAAGTCCGCGCTTCAGTCCTCTCGAGCAGTCTGGTATCAACTCACCGACCCCGAAGGAACAGAAGGTTTGGCTGGCCTGGGCGAGAAATCCGAACCAAGAATCTCGTATCGGGTGGACGTGACAGACGGCACCTCCTCCGACTGCGCTACACGCGCCCACTTATACTTATTACTTACTTACTTACTTATACTTAAATGCTCGGAAACTGTGATCTTGAAGAAAAGAGCGAGCAAAATGTATTTTGCAAGTGTAACTAATTTGTGAGTGCAACATTCAGTGGAAAAGGTAAAATAACATACAAACACATAATCAGAAGAGCAAAAAAGATTAAAATTAATTTTTACAGAAAAAAGCCGTACCAAGCGCTCTCGCCGTCTGATGACTCCCCAAGGTGCGATTCCAATTGTAACGATCTTCGATCGCATTCTGAAGAAAGCGAATTACGACCAATGTCTCTGTGGCCTACTGACTGTACCCAGGCGGCTGGTGGAACTGACCTAGCGGAAATTCCCGCATCGTCCAGTGCTTGAGCAACATGCTTCACGACGCCGGAGTCTAATCCGCCCGTGATGATCCAGGCGCCTGTGGTCTGCGCCGCTTTGAGCAGTCCATCTCGGAACATACCACCCAGCTTCTCTTGTACTCTGACAGAAAAACAAATTAAGAACGAAAATAATGTCTGGTGTCCTGACGCAGGGCGGCAGGTTTCTCTTTTGCTCCGCACTTTGTTTCTATTTCCGTTGAAATTTTGGATACTCAGGTTTCGTTTTCCTTTCTTGTTTGCCTATCTGTCTCAGCTTCACCTCTGTGCCCGTTCTCTTGAGGTTCTCGGTAATTTTTCCTGATTTGAAGAGTTCGTGTTTTGTTTAAGGGGTTGCGATCAATAGCGGTTCTCCGTCCACAGGGTAGGTCAAATAGTTCAAATAGGTCTAGATGGCTCGAACCACTAGAATTACTAGTAACAATAATAGTCTTCCGTCGGTTTCTACTACCCAACAGTCACCGATTTCAGGAACCGTCGATGTGGAGGTGTCTAATCTCCAAAGGCTGAGCCTATGTGAACTGCTGAAGAGCATCGCCGCACGGAACACTGATCCCATCTTGGCACAGATGATTACTGTTGCGATTGATAAGGCATCCTCAGCAGTTGCTGATGGTATTGAGGAGGAGAAGCGCTCACGGAGTCTGGTTGTGTCAGGGGTTAGTGAGCCCGATGGCGAGCACCTTCCGCCGTCGCTTCAGCGTGCGGAACTCAGGGAGAAGGTCAGCAATCTACTCGACGCTTTGAAGGTTGATTGCGAACCTGTAGAGGTTTTCCGGATGGGAAGAGCGGACTCCTCTCGCCCTAGACTAGTCAAAATTGTATTGCCTACGCGATCTCATTGGAGAACCGCGTTGGCTAATGCTCGTCTATTGCGCGCGGCTCCTGGCTTCAGTCATGTCTTTGTGCGAAGAAGCATGACAGGAGATGAACGGAAGAGGGAGTATGAGCTGAGACAGGTAGCCAGAGAGCGTAATAAGGGTAAGCCTCAGCGGGAATGGGTGGTTTATAGGGGTGAGCTCAAACATATATCGGAACTTCCTGTTAGGTCATCGGAAAACGCATAAAATCGCACGGTTTACGGGGACCTCTTTCTTGTTTTTTGCTCAACGCTCGAAGCCTTGCTAATAAACTGCTCCACTTCCAACACTTTCTTGCTACCAATAAACCAGACATTGTTTTTGTCACGGAAACATGGCTCTCCTGTCGAGTTAAAGATTCTGAGATCGTTGGAGGTCTACCGTACAACATATGTCGCATGGATTGGAAGGGACGGAGGGGTGGAGGAGTGTGTTGTGTATTTAGTGATACTATCTCATTGCCTGTCTTCAAGCACAACTTCTTAGGGAAAGCGGATGTCCTATGTGTTGAACTTCATCAATACAACACTAGCTCCTCTGTAAAGTTCGTTGTCGTTTATCGGCCTCCTAACTCGCACAAGAAGGACGACGACGATTTAATTGAATTAATTACAGCCCTATCCTCAGGTAATGAAGTAGTGTTACTTGGAGATTTCAACCTTAACGTCGACTGGTGCTCTTCTAAACCTTTTAATTCCGCCTCGGAACAGTTTTTTACCCTGTTCAAGAATCTTAGCTTGCACCAGGTAGTGGACCACTCAACACAAGGTGCTAATATCCTCGACATTATTCTTACATCCACCCCTCTTGTTAAGATATTTGATTACCTTCCACCGCTCTCTACCTCCGATCATACAATTATTCATTTTGGATTTAGGCTCAATGATACGAAATCTGGACTTATCCCTTTGCCTGATTTTACTAGGGTAGATTATACAAACCTTGACACTCAGTTCAACAACATTAACTGGATGGAAGTTTTCTCTGGTTACTCTTCAGCGTCAGACATGTATCGCAGATTTTGCAATGTTGTTTACAGAGTGCTCGCCGGATCCGTCCCTTTTGCTGTAAACTACCCTACGAGTAAACGATTTCCCGTCCATATCCGGAATCTTCTTAGCCAAAAGGAACGACTCTTCTATTCCCTTCCAAATCCCTTGACCAACGCCTTATACAAGAAAGTTTGTCGCGACATAGATTATCACGTTCAAAAATTCTGGGCTTACAAAGAACGTCACCTAGCTTCTTCTGGGTCTATGAAGCAGCTTCATGCCTTCATTCGTAGCCGAATTAAGTCCAAAAGTAGTTGCTCTGTTCTCAGGGATGAAAACGGGCGGTTGTACTCGAGCAACTCTTCCAAGGCATGTGTTCTCGCCGAGCACTTTTCCAGAAATTTTTCTGTTAATACATATCCACCTTGTTTTCACCCAATATATTCGGGCACCCTCGGCAATGCCAGGAACTTTACTTCCACCCTTCTACTGTATACAAACTGCTTAGGCAAATTAAACCCTCTTCAACTGAGCCTTACGATGGCATCCCCGCTGTTGTTTTTCAAAAATATGCCAAGTCACTTTCCAAACCTCTGGCAGCCATTTTCACCACCTCTCTCATGCTAGGTGAGGTACCTGATCTGTGGAAGGAAGCACTAGTGACTGGCATCCCGAAGGTTCCCGGAACACAACTAGTATCGGAGTATCGACCTATAAGTATAACTCCTACTCCCATAAAGATTAGGAAAAAATGATCAGGAACAAACTGCTTTCATTACTACAAAGACAGTATGGTGACACTCACTCGCAGCACGGTTTCCTACCAGGGTATTCTACAATTACGAATTTAGTTGACAGCGTCTTTGACTGGAAGACAGCACTGAACCAGGGTAAATCTGTGGATATTATCTACGTGGATCTCTCCAAAGCGTTTGATAGAATAAACCACTCTATACTAATCGATAAAATTATTTCCCTAGGAGTTCGTGGTAATTTGCTAAGCTGGCTGGTCTCATACCTTGCTGGAAGGCACATGACAGTCAGGGTAGGTGATGGGTATTCTGGTAGGCATCACTGTTGCAGTGGAGTGCCACAAGGGGGTGTTTTGTCACCATTGCTGTTCCTGATATACGTAATAGACTTAACAGAATCTGTGAAGACTTTCAACCATATTAAAATACAGTTGTACGCTGACGATATAAAGCTATACGGGATCTATAACCATGAAGATTCACTTACTGTCACCACATCGTTACAGGCTTCACTAGATAGACTGATCGCCTATGTTACTCCTTTGAATTTAGTAATTAATCCGAAAAAATGTCATATGCTGCATCTTGGTAATACAGAAGCTCCTGTGTATAGGGTGAGTGGCATAAATCTGAGTCACTGTACAGAAGCCAAAGATCTTGGTATTCTCGTTGACTCTAGATTGAACTTCTCTGAGCACATCAAAAACGCCGTTGATAGTGCACACTCCGCCCTCTTCTGCATTTTTCGTAACATTCATGTTAGTGATCTTAGAATTTTGACGCGCCTGTATAAAACTTACGTTTTGCCTCACTTAGAATACGGCTCGCCTGTTTGGAACCCCACTCTAAAGAAGCACATTCTGCTTCTCGAAAAAGTTCAAGAAACTTTTACAAGGCTTGCATTTCTTAGAGCTTATAGAGATAGGCAGATAGATACTGGTGAGGTGATACCGTGTTACAAAGAGCGCTTAAGAAGACTTCAGCTTAAGACATTACACTACAGAAGGGTTGTGGCGGATCTAGTTTTCTGCTTTCGTATACTCCGCAAAGAAGTTTGTCTTCCTGCAAGCAGATACTGGGTCTTTATACCAACTAGCTCCAGAACAGGTGGGTTCCAGCTGCAGTATAAAAAAATTTTCAAAAGGAATTTTAATCAAATGTATAACTTTCTTTTCGTCAGAGTAGCGCGATGGTTGAACCGGTTACCGATAGACGTTTTCAGTGCGCAAGACGGACTGACCTTCAAGAAGAAACTTGGAAAGCATGACGTTCTCGAGATTCTTGGCCTTAATGATACAGTTTGATTTCTCTTCTGTTTTTTTCATATATTCACCTTTGCATATTGCAGGCGCCGGCCTGGACTGTGTTTGTTCAATCATCTGGTGGTGCCTCGTAACACTACCTCACTTCTCAATGTTTAGTGGATCAGTTTATTTTTGAGGCTTTTAGGGGTCCCTGGGCTAATTAATAGTTTCATAACCTTTTAAATCGGGCAATAGTGTTGAGGATAGAGCAGCTTACTGATTTGTGAAAGCATAACCTTTGCTTTGTACGGGCACGTTAGTGTAATCGTCATTGTTTATTTTGGTTCTTTTTGTTTGTAACTTTGCCTCTCTTTCACATAAGGTAACCTCTAGTTGCTCCTTGGGATTCATCAATGGAACTGAGCGTTCCCATTTATCTTTATATTCACAGTATCAAGATTTCACAACACTTGGATACCACTTCCAGACGATCACCTGTGGGATAAGCGTCAGTTCAAAATTACAACTGATGACGTTACATTTCAGTTCCTTGCAGCCTATCTGGTTTTTTTAGAGCATAAATGTGTCTGGCAGTTTATTCTAGGGAATCCAGAGCCGTCTCTGGAATTTCCACGATTTCCTTTAGTGCCGAATATACGTTGCGGGTATCACACTTCGCTAATTTTTCAAGGACCACAGGCAGCACGTCTCACTCATTTATGTCCAATATATAGCTATAGAAATTGTTTTCTTCTCTTTGGATGTTACCCGCTTTAGGACTGCTTCTGGACGTGCTTCTTCGTTGGCACCTTCCGCGGAGTCGTGCTGTCAGGACACTCTTGAGCTCGTACCAGATACAGGCTAGATTGCTTAAACCTCCCTACCTCTCTCTCTCTAACATAATATTGCAATTCGGCTTAGTAATGTTGGGCCAGTCTCCCGGTGCCACGTCTGGTAATGGCACCCAATCAGGTTATCCAAACGGTTCATTTTAGTGGTATGAATTATACTCGGTTCCGTTGATGATCTTCACCTCTGGGATGTCTTAGCGTTCTATCCTCCCCTTTTCTGCCTACGTTTTATCCTTTGTTTTCCATTTTTGTTTTTTTCTCTCCCATTCTTGACTAATTTTGTCTGCAATTAGACAGCTGCGTTACGTGTTCTGTTCTAACTTTCTCCCTGCCTGATGTTTTTGACTATGGCACGTCTATGTGACGTATTCAATAAATAAAAAATAAATAAATAATAATGCAACTTCCATTACTACTAGCACCACACAAGTATTGTCATCAGAATTTGATTTATTATCATGCATCGTTGAGTAAGTCGTGGCAGAGGAAGGCAGCATTGTTCGTAGAACCCATTGTAATATGGGTTATATGAACGATGCATGATAATAAATCGAATTCTCGCAGCAGCCAGACATCCTTCTCCCGTTTCTCCCCTTTTTTCTATTTTTCTTTCTTTTTCTCAGTCTTCTTTTCAGTAACTGTTTTCTTTTTGCTAAGCGCCGATCACTATCTGAATCCTCCGTTGTTTGCCTTATGTGTGTCATTGTTCGTGTTGGCCAAATAAAATAAATAAATATTTGCGACTGTACATACGGCGTGCTGAATCACGAATGTCCTACCTCCATGGAGTCTCAACCCTTAAGGAAACTTACCCTACCCTGGGCTTACGTTTATCTACTGCGTTCTTCAGAGGAAACAGATGCAGCACACCCTTTCTGTGGCGACACACTTCTATAGCCATAGTCTCTTATGTCTCCTATGAGGGACATAAACATCAGGTGAAGCTCTACGTTCCCATGATATCGAGGTGGCCAATTTGTTGTGCGTGGCAATGGGAATAGAAACACGTGCCTCTTGCTTAAGTAATATTGTTTTAGGACTTTCAGCGCTAGAATCTTTAATTGAAAGGAAATGCGGGAAGAATTTGTAGGAGCAACTCACTCGAAGTTGGACATGCCGCCATGAACAGTGATTACCAATTTCGGCGACTGCAGCCCCCAGACCTGCAAGCAGTCCGCTGTTATTACGGTCTATAAACCCTCTCCGCTATAACCTACCTTCTCCATGAGGTACATAACATTCTCTGGATCCGAGTCGTAGCCGAGACGGATGAACTGGGCCTTGTG
This sequence comes from Heligmosomoides polygyrus bakeri, assembly GCA_947359475.1. Lineage (NCBI taxonomy): Eukaryota > Metazoa > Nematoda > Chromadorea > Rhabditida > Heligmosomidae > Heligmosomoides > Heligmosomoides polygyrus. The sequence continues at coordinate 26,392,605 of OX375869.1, read as the reverse complement.
AGCGTGTGCGCCACCCTGCAAGGCACGGTATCTCCGCATGACAGAACAACTTCGACTTCAAATTCTTCTCGTTATAGGTCAGTGCCCCGAAAAGAGCTGTCTAGTTCTTCCTGTCGCACCCGCGGATCATCTGTTCCTTCTCACCTGGAAGACAATAGTGCCAAATGCATCTGTTGGAGAGGTCTGTGTGTGGGTGGCGATAGACCATGGAGTTCCCTCCTCGATGCGGGCACTCTGTGAGAAGACGGAGAAACGAGAAAGCGCCAGTTGAGAGTGGGCTGCCATTAACCGACCGCAACCGCATCTGGAACATTTCTCTATCATAGGTCATACAAACTGCATCAAACATTTCACTTTCGAAATCTCTAAATGGATAAATTAAAAAATGCCGGCATTATTGTTAGTCGTGGGCGCGGGTAGCGCAGTCGGAGGAGGTGCCGACTGTGGCGTGCACCGGATACCAGATTCTTGGTTCGGCCTTCGCTGCCTAGGGCAACAATACCTTTCATCTTTCCAGGCTTGGTGAACTGGTACCAAACTTGTCTGGAAAGGATAAAGCGCTGACTTGTTCATCGGCTTACCACCGCAAGTCATTATATGGCCAAATACTCATTCAAATCGCTTTGCAAAAAACAAGTACAACATTTTTGCTCCATAGCATAAAATCCCGCATGAGAAATGCAATCTTCCTTTAGATGAAATTTGCCTACTGATTGCTTCTACTTCCGAGAAGAGTGATAAAAAGGAACTTTCCTAAGACATTTCTCTATCGCTTTTTCTCGGTTAGCTTAGGAACTTCAGTACAACAGTTACAATTATCTTATTTAGAATAGTTAGGCAGTTGGAGTTGTCGGAATCCATTTCTACGTCCTTTGTACACAGTGAAATTTCACCCTTGATTACTTTCTGAGAAATCCGAAAAAATGACGATGCAAAAGCAAAATGGTGGGGGTAACGTGAAATCAGGTAGAATCTAAAACTTAAAATCCTACAGTCCTTGTACGAATGAGTCTGACGGTATGTAAGGTGGAGTTTCTGCTCGATTGGGTAAGAATACTTTATTTGCCAGAGCAGGACACATTTTCACAATTTATTCTAAGAGTTTCATCGACGTGTTCCTTCCTAGTCTTCTGTGCTTTCTGGGACCGAATTCATCAACGATTTACAGTAATTTAACGGAGAAAATGTATCGATATCCCTGATAACGCGGCTTATCAAGCGATATGTTGAAACATTTCGCCGCGCTATCAAGGGTTTCGGCTGTATTTTCTCTGTTAAATTGCTCTAAGTCCTTAATGAATCCGTCTGCTAGGTTCGTTTACCGCAGCAAAAGGTCATCAAAAACCAAAACTGATTCGCTGATAGCGATGTAGAAGCTTCGCGTTGGTTTTAGGAGGCTATGCAACTTTTGCCTGAATTCGTTGCAAATATTTATATATTACTACCGAACCAGTTCGTTATAATACATTAAAATAAAGAGTAAAGCAGGACGGCATTACCCTATTTTTTGGATACGTCACACATTCTCCTTCCACGGGATGTCGTGGAGGCGATTTGAATGCGTATTTGTCCATACGATGACTTACGGTGGCCAGCCGATGAAAATGAAATTAGCGCTTTATCCTCCCCTACACAGGTCTGGTACCAATTCAATGACCCCGGAGATATGGAACGTTTGCTTGGCCTGAGTGTTAAATTCGAACCAGGCATCTGGTATCGGAAGCACGCGACAGCCGGCACTTCTTACGACCGTTTTACACGCGCCCTATAATATGCACATACTCGATGAAAAAATGCTTGTTCTCGTCCAAAGTAATGTATACTACAAAAAGGGGAAAATACGAGGCAACCACATTTGTCGAGATAACAGATTATACAGTGCAAGATCACCTGTATCACCTGTCGTCCCGTTGATCATCGACTTGCTCGAGCGGGCGCCAACAGCGTCTCCATTCGTCCCCCTCGCGTGCCAGAGTGGTCCAATGGATCCTCCTCGCTCGAGGGACACGAAGAGCGTCATATCGGTCGTTCAGGGCTTTCACGAAGAAGTCCGACCAATGCGTTGGTGGGCGTCCCGGTGTTCTCTTGACATCCCGCGGAATCCAGTCGGTAACGGCTGTCGTCCAGCGAGTGTCTGCGAAGCGCATTACGTGGCCGGCCCACCTAATTTTCGACAACTTGGCCCACGCGACAGCGTCTCTGATCTTCGAACGTCGGCGAAGCTCGGAACTCCGGAGGCCTTCTCTCACTTGCGTGAGTCGTAGAGTCGAATAGGTGGGCACGGAGTCGGACGTTCTTCGTCTTCTTCGCGACTTCTTCGACGCTCTTAAAAGCTCCCCAAGCCGCTCGTTTCCTCCTGCTCAGCTCCGGCGCTAGGTCGTTGGCCATATTGACTTCGCGACCCAGATACACGTAGCTGGAGCATTCGGAGATGTTCGTTTCGTTGAGCGAGAATGGGGCATCAGAAACTTGTCCGTTCCTCATGAACATCGTCTTCGTAAGATTCAGCTGCACTCCAACATTCCCACATACACGATCGAAGTCGGCCAGCATTCGCTCCGCCTGGCTGATGCTCGGTGTTATGAGCACGATGTCGGCAGCGAAACGAAGATGGTGCAGCTGCTGGCCGTCGACTTTCACTCCCATGTCTTCCCATTCTAGTTCGCGCATGACGTTTTCGAGGGTGGCGCTGAAGAGCTTCGGGGATATGGTATCCCCTTGCCGAACCCCTCTCCTTACGTCGATGACGACGTCGTTGTAGAATGGAGAGATCTTGGTCGTGAATCCACTGTAAAGCTCACGAAGGACTCTGATGTACTGAGTAGGAACGCCCTGAGTGAGCAGGGCTTCGTGGACCGCTTCAGTCTCGACGGAGTCGAATGCCTTCTTCAGGTCGATGAACGTAAGGCACAGCGGCAGCTTATACTCTCGCGACACTTTGATGAGCTTCGTAATGGTGTGTATGTGGTCGATCGTGCTGAATCCTCTCCGAAATCCTGCTTGTTCGCGTGGCTGTCCTTCATCCAGCGTTCTGCTGATCCTATTCAGGATGACTCGAGTGAACAGCTTGTAGACTACGGATAGCAGGCAGATCGGGCGATAGTTGCCAATGTCGTGCACGTCTCCCTTCTTGTACAGCAAGACGGTCTTGCTGGTCTTCCTCTGAGATGGAACCTTGCACTCCGACAGGTATCGTGTGAAGAGCCGCGCCAGGGTGTTGATGAGCGCTGGAGGGAGGTTCTTCAGGTGTTCGGGTCTGATCCTGTCAGGGCCGGGTGCTGTACGTTTCTTCACCGACGAGATGGCGTGTCGGATCTCGGAAGGGAGAACAGAGGGAACGACGTATCCATCCTGCGGAAGATGGCATGGGGGCAGGTGGACGTGGCTATCGAAGAGATCGGAGTAGAAGTCGTGGATGATCTTCTCCATGGTCCTTCTGGAAGAGGTGACGGTTCCGTCAGGACGTCGGAGAGCGGTCATCTTGGTCTTGAAGTTGGCGAAGTTTCGGCGGGCATTGCGGATGCTCAACCCTGCCTCTGCTGCTTCAGCCAACACTTCCGCCCTTCTCTCCTTGAGATCTTCCTTTATCGCCGCTCTGCATAGCTTCGCAAGCTCGGACGTCAGCTGGTAGTTGCCTGACTCTCGTGCTGCTCCACGCTGGCGTATAAGCTCGAGAGTTTCCGGAGAGAGGCGTCTCTTGGTGGTCTTCAAGCTCTCGGCTCCCTTAGCACTATCGTGGAGATGGTGCACGAAGCGATCGTATTCCTCGTCGACGTTGTCCATGACGGCATCTTCCCAAAGGCCGACAAGAGAGGTGTAGAGATCCCAGTTGATGGTCGTTCTGGGACTCCTCTTCTTGAACTTCGCGGCCTTCTCTCCTTGACGAGAAAAGCGAAACCTCGCGCGAAGGAGGCGGTGGTCCGATCCCGTGTAGAGCTTGGGGACAACGGAGACATCGGTCAGGCAATACTTGCGATTGAAGATGATGTGGTCGATCTCGTTGTGGAACTGGCCACCGGGGGGGGGGATTCCCAGGTCCATCGTAGGGAGGGAGGCTTCTGGAACTGCGAGTTTCCATGGATGGTCTTGGTCGACATGATAAACTCAGACAGCCTTTCACCTTGCTCGTTCCACTCCAAACCGTGGGTTCCGATGTGAAGTTCTTCCGGCGACCTTCTCGGTCCGATCTTGGCGTTGAAGTCGCCGACGATCACCTTGTAGAAGGTGTGATCTTCCTTATAGAACTTCTCCAGCTCCACGTAGGTTCCGACCTCTTCGTCGTCGTAGTCGGATGTTGGTGCATACGCGACGAACACAGTCAAAGCTGGCACGGAACCACATCGCTTCAGTCGCAGACGTCCGATTTGGGTTGTCAGAGACTCGCACGAATCGATGTTCATGGCCAAGTGCGTGTTGACGAGGACACCAACGCCGCCTACTCCCCTACTGTCGCATATTCCGAGGAACAGTTCTTCTCCGGAGTCGTAGGCGGCGTGTAGAGGTGGTGTCTTCTCGTCTCGGTCAGTCCGATGACGTCGTACTTGATCTTCCTGGCTTGCATCATCAGGTCCTCGACGGATGCTTCCGACGCAAGCGTGCGGGCGTTGTAAGTACAGATCGTCATCCTAGTCCTTCTTAATTTGCACAGCCTGGTTAGGCCCTGAGATTTTAGCAGCCTCTCCGTACTCGTCCTTCCCATCGCTGCAGAAATGGGGGCTCTTTCGGGGTCAGGGGAATGAGGCCCTTTAGTGCTGCTGTGTTTGACTTCCATACAACACGGATAGCTAGTCAGGCTCTGTCGTGCGGGCGAAGAACTCCGGGCAGCCAGCCAGACTGCCCGAAGGGACGGGGCGAGACTTTTGAGGCGGCTTCGAATCGCCTTACGATGTACTCCCAGTCTACCGAGTGCAAGCTTTTGGCCGAGCCGACACAGTTACAATCCGCACAGTCACGGACACATCCGCGCACACTGTGCACGAACATGCCGCTCCCACGCACAAGGAACGCGTCGACCGACACAGCAGGAGCAAGGAGTCCATCCCCTGCATCCCACCTGCGTCTCTGGGCAGTACACGGTCGCATTTGGTTCGCGTTTAATTCCCCCCCCCCTATCCACCACCCGGGGACGCGCCACGTGGCCCTGCGACAAGCGGCCCGAGATCCCTCTTAACAAGAGAGCCCGAAGGCTCTCTATCGAGGGAGATCCGTGGAGAGTACAAGATAAGTTAACTTTTTTATTCTTTCGACTTATGAAATTACACTCCTTATTAGATTGTCCGGAAAGTTCTCAGCGTTTTGTGTTACTACTTTTCATTCATCTATTATGCAGTAAAAAATTTAACTTGCATTGCGCATTAATGCTACTTTCTGTACAGAATTTTTCGCCCTATCTGACTAAATAATTTGTTTCAACGTTGTTGTATACTTTTGTTCTTGAAAGGCTTATTGAAGCATGCAGAAGCAGCAAATCCGAACGATATTTTATTTTAACCTCAAATTGGGAGAATCCGCAGCCGAGACAGCTCGACAAATCAATCAAGTGTAGGGCCTAGTAGTGTGGAGAAAGCACTATGCACCAGTGGTTCAGTAAATTTCAGAGCCGAGATTTCAGCCTCGAAGGTGGCCCCGTAGCGGTCGACCTAGGGCAACCATGAACGACGAGTTGAAGGAGTTGGTGGAAGCTGAACCACCCTAAACAGTTCATGGGATCGCCGAAGAGCTAGACGTAGAAAAACTGCTGTTGATGCTTTGAAACGCCTTGGGAAGGTGAAGGAGCTCGAGAAGTGGGTGCCCCACGAGTTGAGTGAGCGGCAGAATTTGTCGCGTTCCGAGATTTGTTCTTCCCTACTTTTGTGCAACAAAACTGACTCGTTTTCGGATCGGGTTATCACTTTTGATGAAAAGTAGATTCTGCATGATAAAAGGAAACGTTTCGGAGAGTGGTTGGACGCCAACGAACCCCCTAGGCATTTTCCAAAGGCGAAGCTCCACCAAAGAAAAGCAACTGTCACTGCGTGGTGGTCGGCGGCTGATGTGATCCATTACAAGTTTTCGGCACCAGGCCAAACGATCACAGCAGAGCCCAGCTGTAAGGAAATCGACGAAATGCACAAAAAACTGCGTCAACTTCAATCAGTATTGGTCAACAGAAGAGGCCCGATTCTTTTTTTTTTCGATGACGCTCGTCTCATGTTTCACAAGTCACTATTCGAAAATTGAAGGGTTGAAGTTCTGCCTCACCCGCCATACTCTCCAGACCTCTCTCCAACCGCCTTCCACCTTTTGAAACACTTTCAGAATAATTTCGCTGCTAAAACCGTCTCCAATCAGGACCAAGCCAAAAAAGCTTTCGTGCATTTTGTCGAATCTCAACCAGCTATTTTTTTCGCTGATGGAATAACTCGACTGGTGGCCCGTTGACAAACGTGCGAGATTGTGAGATAAGATTTGAGAAAGTTATGGTAATTCAAAGTGGAGCATTCAAAACGCTGAGAACTTTCCCGACAATCTATTATAAACTTTATATAACTTTGAGCATGCTTACTCTATTTAGTGCTACCAAAATATCCACTAATTCCTGGAATGGAAAACATAAGCAAAGGCTGGAACATTTAAGGCACTAAAACAGTGGAAACTTTCAGTCTGAGCTAGTGGTAGCCTGGGGTCGATTACCAGTCAATCATGTTTATTAGGGGGGGGGGGGGGCAAAAGTAATGAGACAAAATGAAAAAAATCTTTATCTCTTTATAACTCAATTACAACTCAACGATGCTGAGGAATGTATTTGCCATTAAGGACAAGGACCTTGCTGCCATCGCTCAGCCAACTTCCTACTCCCATCCTTCCAGAACTGCTTGGGCCTGGTGTTGATCAACTGCTCGACATGGTTGTCAAGGACTGCTTGGGTTCTTGTGTCCCTTCCGACTAGGAAGTCCTGTAGGCTCAAGTAGTAGTGGTAGTCGCAGTCGGGAGATGCCCAGCGAATACGGTGGCTGAGGCATGTGAATGTAGCTCGGCTGGCCAAGCTTATCCGTGGTTACTTGTTCCCGATGGGGTGCGGCGTTGTCGAAGAGGAGAATTCACTCTTATTCATTCGCATCGCTTCTTGAAGCGCTGCGAATGAATAAGAGCGAGCCGCCGGCCCATCTCTTCTATTTCGTTCACCATGGCCTTGGCGTTCATCGTAGTGCTCTTGGGAAACAGCTTCCGGTAAACCGATCATTGGGCGCAGACCCAAAAGCTCCAAAGATGCTTCTCGCCGTGAACATCTCGCCGAACGAAGGTCGGTAACAGGTCACCAGGCCTCACCCAGACTCGCTGCTTGGCAGGGTTAAGGTAGAAGACGTACTTCTCATCTTGCCTGAATATTGAGCCCAGGCTGCTCGGGGTTCGGAATTGGGCGAGATTTGCGCGACACAGGTCGACTCGTCAGACCGGGGTTTCGGTATGAAACAGACTGGGGTTTTGGCGTGCTTCTGGAAAGGGCGGAAGTGGTAACTTCTCAGATGGGCTTCAGTAAGTAGCATACAAACATACAAATACGACAAGCACGAAACCAGACTCCAGCCACGAGATATATGGACACGGCATGGGGTGTCTGATTACTTTTGCCCCCCCCCCCCTAATATTAAATGGTGCTCTTCTCATATTCTTCTCTAAAAATTAAGCAAGGTATCACCAGAAACTAAGATAAAATGTTTGGAAAAGGTAGTGACAATAGCTAAGTACCTTTCCGGAGTTCCAGGTTGTCCCACAAATTTGATGCACTCGCGTTTCTCAAACGCGTGCTCGATCCATGGACCGGTGAGCTTCTCGGACTGAAATGTTTTAGTAATTATGATGTTGATATTCAAAGGGCTACTGGGAGAAAGAACAAAAACATAGTACTTTTTCAGCAAAAATTTACTACGAGTTCTTTGTGTTGTAATTTTTGAGATATACGGAATATGGCAGAATCTACACATCATTGTTCAAAATCTTTTTAAGGAAAACTGTTTCGCGACCGTGAAACTCTAAACTTTAGGAGCTAGCTTCATAAAAATTAAACAAGAGGGATAGTCTGGATAGAAGGGAGAAACTGTCCTATTTCAGCGGTGGTTCACAGTGAGTTTACGCTTTATACATCCTCCATATGGAATTGGTAAATGAATGAACTAGTGTGACACCCATTCACGATGATTGAAGGCTCTGATATTCTTCATTGAATTCCTTGTGCGAAAACTGTAAAAGTCTAAAGGATAAGGAGCGGTGTTAGTCACTTCGTTTTTGATATGCGCCACGCATTAGATGACCAAAAAATTTGTGTGAAATTCATTTTCAATTTTAATTTATTTGTAACTCAAAAAACAAATCAACAATCAATTAGGTCCACCACGTTTGCACACAGCTCCTTCCCAACGATCCGGAAGACTCCACTTCTCCAGAAGTTTGCGCTCCGCGACTCGATCCATGCCAGCACTTCACTCTCGATATCGCGCGTGCTGAACTCTTTGCCATCGCAGTAGTCTTGGATAGACCGGAAGATGTGGTAGTCACATGGGGAGATATCAGGACTATATTGGGGTAGGGTTTCAATTCCGAGATTTTTCCGAGATTGCCTGAGTGGTTGAGGATTAGTGAGGTTTGGCGTTGTCCCACAATAGAGGAGGTCGGGCGAGTTTTGAAGAAGGAGAATTGCGTTGGACTTCATCTCTCTTCATATTCAATTCTTCATATTCTTTGGGAGTATTCTTCGAAAGCAGATTGTGCGTCGTCATTCAGAGAAGATGGTCTACCCGACCTCGGACGGTCTTGGATGTCAAACTCTCCGTCCTTGAAGCGGCTCCACCACCTTATCATCCAGTTACAGGAGGGAACGTCCTGGCCCAACTGCCAGCGCATCAGTTCTGTCGCCTGCCTCTTCGTGTTTCCAGAGCAGTACAAGTTCACCAAACAGCGGCGGACATGGGTACGGTCATTGGACTTTGCAGACATCTTCTAGCCAGAAGGTCAGCACCAGATTCACAAAGATAAGTAGCTAATGTTTTGAATCATTGTACGCCCAATCCATGTTTGCATCGCGTGACATCGATCGTCACCAGAGCCATCACCGACTGGATTCCGCGGGATGTCAAAAGAACACCAGGACGCCCACCAACGCGTTGGTCGGACTTCTTCGTTAAAGGCATGAACGACCGATATGACGCTCTTCGTGTCCCTCGAGCGAGGAGGATCCATTGGACCACTCTGGCACGCGACAGGGACGAATGGAGACGCTGCTGGCACCCGCTCGAGCAATTCGATGATCAACGGGACGACAGGTGATACAAGTGATACAGGTGACATCGATCGTGACGGAATAAGAAGAAACAAACCAAATCCACACGAAACTTTGGGTCACCATAAATACTTCTAAGGGATTACATGGAGGCAATTTTTTATTTATTTATTTATTTATTTATAATTGCACCTTAAGTGCGCTCAAAAACAAAACAGGGTAGAACAGCAAACAGCAATCCAGAAACACAAAAAAAGCAATCCGCACAAATATTGTCAACAACGCTGGTCAGCAAGGTAAAATTAGAGAATCATTATGCACTGCAATTTCGTATTTTTCGGTAATATGTTGCCACTAGAGAAAGAAAAAAATATACAAGGAGCCTGAACGATGAGTGGTCATAAAACAATGAGAATAAAATTTAAAAGTCAACTACATTTAATACAACTAAATAAAGTAGATTTACTATTGTGTAGCAATGCAAGTCTCATGCTAGTCAATCAGTATGTCCTATGGCGTGATTCCGAGGATGAGGAGATCACTTTCGAGCAGCTAAAAAGAAGGAAGCACCTAGGGGTCCGGTCTTAATTCCGGGCAAACCTAGGCCACCATTACGCTTCCATTCAAAGCTGCTTCCATAGGAACTGAGTTGACCTAACCGAGCTCGCAATAAAACACTGCTAGGAAGTAGAGCCGTATACGATATTGACTCCGAAATAAATAAATAATTATTTGATTGAAGAACAAATAAAAAAAAATATCTGAGGTGGAGTTGTATGGGCTCCTCCGTAGCTAGCATCTAGGCAACCACTAACATCAGAAAAAAAAAGAATGATGGCAGGCATAATGATTCGAGGAACCAAGTGAAGAGAAAAATGAAGGCATCCAATTTTAGGAAGACCCTAGTTCAGAAACGAATCTAACATCAGAAATTGTTGACAGTCAATTTGAGGCATATTTGGTCTACACAATTACTTGCGGTGGCAAACCGATTGTCGAGTAGGTGGTTTTTCCTTCCCAAGACATGTCTGGGACCAATTAACCAACTCCGGAGGCAAGCCATAGTTTGGGCGGAAAAACTGGACCAGGAATATGGAATCGATTGCAGGCGACAGCCATCCGACTGCGCTACCACGCGTCAACGCAAAATCGTACAGCATGTTTACTAGAGGTGCCCTGTAGGGATGCAATTTGAGTTCCTCGATTTGTTCCGCTACTTATAGCGTCTATTCTGAAATCGTTAAAGAGGACGTTGTTAATCCTAAAAACCTCTTAGAATTTTTTTAAAGTTAAATTCTTTATTGCTTTTGATTGATGGTTAACGAATTACAAGAGCCAATAAGATATTAGTGGGCTTTTATACAATATACTTGTCCCTAGAACGATTCAAAGCGTACGTATAGTATTTGGACGGCATCACTGTCCAATGAAAGATTTGGCGGTTCATCAACACAGCCTTTTACTTATATGTTATTATTGCAATTTTATTAAACTACAAAACAAATAGAAACATCTACAGAGAGAGAATGGGATACCTTGATTTGCGCTTTGCCCTTCTTCTAAGAGTTTGTGATTAATTTTAATTTTTATTGTGCTAGAATGCGGGTCCGACGACAAAGGTCGGCGTCCAGCTTCTCCTATAGCCTTCGCCTTGAGATGACTCTCATACTATCTGCTAGAGAGATCACGAATTATGAGTTAGAGCGAGTGTGCGTGTGCATGTAGCACGTTGCACGTCGCACGTTGCACGTCGCACGTTGCACGTTGCATGCCGCTATCCTCCGCCAGGCCCTTTTATAGCTGAAAATGGGCGAAGCCTTGAATATGTTTTGAATATCATGAATGACGCTCCGCGAGCCCAAAAGATTGTATGCCGGACAAAATTATTATTTTTATTTTTGTCTCTCATTCTCCCCGCCACAACGAACTATGTGTTTAATAAGTGAATTTTTTGTAGTTGAATTTGTGAGTTTGTTTTGTGGATTCGAATTCAAAGAAGGAGTAGAAGAGTCATGGAGAAAGAAGTTATGTACATGTAATAGATTGCAATTAACATTGCAATTATTTGTTAGCGATACCCCTACAGCAGTATTCACAAAGAAGTTGATCTCTCAAAGCCATTTGTCGCCCGCCGCGTTCTCGCGAAGCATGCATTGTTTTAAACCATTGACCACCGATGTAGACGCTGGAGATGCTCGTGTGCAAAAGTTATTCTGGGGCGGGCCGATAATGCAGGCGCCTCTTTGATCTGATACGAACCCCAGGCGTAAGACCTAGGCCCAAGTGGCCAGTGGAAAAGCCAAGTCACTTGTTCACCTCTCCTTGCAGTAGGAGAAATAATAATTCAGGAAAATTATTATTGAAGAAATCTGCGGAAGGAAAAAAGTGTATCACAATTTCGACAGTATTGAAAGCATTGTCATTCATAGAGCCCGTTTAGACTTTTACATGAGATAGCAAATATCGTTACAACGCGAGTACCAAGCAGGAGCCAGATGGTAAGGACAAATTCCGAGAAGTCTCTAAAAGTAGCTATATATTCGGCAACAGCGAAGACTTTCAGATGGAACGTAGCATTGGCAGAGGTACTTGCACAGGCAGTAGGATCACGTTAGGTTTTCCGGAATTCCTAAAATCTGCAACACATCTTTTTTCCATCTTTCCTTGAGAATTCTACTGCTTTCTGCATTTAAAACTTCTCTAGGCAGGCGTCGGATCCATTGTGCCGCTCTGTATTAAACAGCTGAGTGTAGTTCTTCTTCTGAATCATCGGGTAGTGCAGGATAAATCCATTAGATCGTAGACCAGAAGGCCTGTATATCCAGTGCTTGCTGGCTCGAAGTGTTAGCTCGCCACGAAGCATTTTAAAGCAAAATATTATGTCAGCAACAACTCTCCTATGCAGCAAGGATCTAAGACCTAACGCTCTCAGACGCTCCTCATAAGTTGGCACATTTCTCGAGATAGCGCTTTGGTTTAGTCGTTTGTAAAGCCTTGTGAAGGTTCTTGGGACTCTTTCAAGTTGTGTGACAAGTTTCTTAGCAGTAGGATTCCATACTTGTGAACAGTACTCCAGATGAGGAAGAACGTAGGTCTTATATAGCTTGGTGAGAATAACAGGATTATCACTACACACATCTCAAAATATAAAATAAAGAGCAATGTAGGCCTTCTGGGTAATTTTCTCAACATGAATCGAAAAATCGAGTTTTGAATTTACAAAAACACCAAGGTCTTTAACCAATTCACATTCATTAATAGATGCGTCACCGATAGAGTATTCTGCAGCACGTCCTTCACCAATATGCAAAACGGAACATTTTTCCGGGTTGATAGCCAAATTAAGTTCCGAAGCCCAATATTGTAGCGCATTCAAGGCTTTGTTGAGAGCAAGGCAGGTTTCAACTCGATTGCATTGGCCATAGATTCCGTACATTTTGATGTCGTCAGCGTAGATTTGAAGTTTAATACTATCGGAAGATTTGAGGAGACGTCGGATATACCAGCTTTGTAGAGCACAAAAAGCAGCGGGGACAAAGCCCCACCTTGTGGTACACCGCTAGCACAGTGAAATTTGTCTGAGAATTCAGAACCTACGCGAACAGTCATAAATCTATCGTTTAAATAAGAAGCAAACCAATTCAAAAGAGCTCCGTCCACACCTAGTGAATTCAGATTGGGGAGTAGTTTAGCGTGGGAAACCTTATCAAACGCTTTTGATAAATCTATATAGATCACATCGACCATCTCGCCTTGGTTAAGTGAAAGCTTCCAGCCAACCATACTGTCAACGAGATTCGTGACAGAAGAGAGTCCTGGGAGGAAACCATGCTGTTCAGGGGGTACAACACCAGTACGAGGTAACCACGCCAAAAACTGCTCTCTTATTATAGCCCCCTTACTTTGGAAGGGCAAGGAATTATGCTGATAGGGTGAAACTGAGTTACCGAATAAGCGACTGCAACTTTAGAAATTGCAGTTACTAAAGCATGCTTCCAAGCGCTTGGAATTTCTCCTAGCATTAAAGATTTATTGAATATATCAGAAAGTGGCCTGGATAGTTTTTGAGCGCATTTTTTAAAGCTCATTGGAGGAATTCCATCACAAGGCTCAGTTAAGGAAGGCTTAAGTTTTTTAAGGATGGTAAACACATCACTGGCTCTAAAGAAGACGTTACTGAAAAAATGTCTGAAGCACATCATTTCAGAAGCATCTTCAACAGTGGTTGCTCTATCGCCTACAGAACCAGATGTGATGTCATTGGAAAACACACTTGAAAAATAGAATCCTAAAGCACTTGCTTTGCTTGAGTCGCATGAACAAACGTTATCGTTAATGTCAGTAATATTAGGAAGGCCTCGATTTCATCCTACTGCGAATGTGCAAATGCAGTCTTCTCATTGAAGCGTGCTTAGCTAGTTTACGTTCTTTCTGAGCCCAAAATCTTTTTAGAGGGTAATCGATGTTGGTACAGATTGCCTTATAGGTGGAGTTGTTCAGTGGATCAGGTAGAGATCGAAACAAGCGTTCCTTGTGCGCGAGAAGATTACTGCTATGCTTGGGAAAAATAGTTCGGAACGATTGTTTTTTTTTCTGAAAGGGACAAATTGGGCCAGGTTTTCATATAGCACTTTACAGAATTTATGATAAAGATCATCCACGGTTACATATCCATCGAAAATTTGATGCCAATCAACTTCTGAAAGGCTAACTCTGAGAGAGTTAAATCCGGCATGGGAACGAGTACATGGGAAAACGAATTGAATGAAATATCAAACTGAACGATGTTATGGTCAGAAGTAGCGAATGGTGGCAAAATACGTATGTTAGAGACTAATGGGGATGTTGATAAAATGATATCCAAAACCTTGTCTTCGTGTGTAGCCTCATTTAGAGTTTGCGTAAAGCCAGCATTCTTGAAGAACTGAAGAAAATTAGCTGATGCATGGTTTAAAGGAGATAGACTTTGCCAATCTACGGCCAGGTTTAGGTCCCCCAAAATTATAGCTTCATTGCTAACCGCAACAAGGGATGAAAGAAAATCAAGTAATTGGTCGTCATCAACTATTCTTGAGTTAGGAGGACGTTTTTTTTACAGAGAAATCTTAACTCATTATAGCCGGCCCCTAACGTCCATATAATAAACGAAATAATGGGGTCAGTAATTAGTTGGTAGTAAGGTCATTGATGGAATCAGCTGGCTACGTGCCAGCCGGGGCGGCCGAACGCGACCCAGTAGTAGTAGAAGGGACTGCCTTTGGGATAAGCGAAAGCGCTGTTTGGAGCTTTCGAGTTGTCGTTGGGTCAGCTGTCTCCTGCCACTCCACTTGGAATCGAAGTTAGTACGGTCGATCAAATGCTTCGGGTCATAGAGTTGCTCACGAAGGCGCTCGATATTTTTCTGGAACGCAAGTAGTTGGCCATTCGAACTGCGAAGAATTTCCGTGCGGCGACGCTCATGCGACCTTGTTCAAGGTGGCGATTTGGCTGCGTCAAATGAGCACGAATAGCATTCATCAACGCACAGTTTTCGGGTTCGTATTCGGAAAAGTAATGACCAAGAGGAAAACGAAAACGAGTATACTGGTCGAACGGGACGAAGTGTTGTATATGATTGAGTGACTGTCCAACACGAGCGAGCTCCGCGCGGACGGAGAGGTTTGCATCAGCCAAACTGTTTATCCACAAAAGCAAATCTTTGCGGGCGTACCAGCGAGACAAGCTGGCGGACTCGATGACGAAACAGTTGGCATTCCAGGAATCGGAAGTGTATGGCATTGGTTCAGACGCGAAGTGTCGTGATGATCTTCGATAAAATGTGGATGGGATTTCAAAAATTCGTTTTGAATGCTGATTGTTCTAAAGATTTTCTGGTAGCAGTCTTCGAATAATAATTCGAATTTTACTATATTCGGCTTTTGTTTTATTTATTATTTATTTTATTTGATTTATATTAATTTTCTTTTTAAATAAAACCCGTAAGGCCCTCAATTTGTTTTGTTACTTATCACATGTGGTTCACTTGTGATGGTCTTCCTTTTATTCTCATTTAATTCGTATTGCAAATGCAATATGAAATAACAAGAATATGTCTACATCTCTAACTACGCAAAGGCAAACTATGTTGAGCTTGTATTGATCGCGAGAGAGGCGATTAGCGACTTCTTTTGGTCACTGTTTTTTGCCCAGTTGAATGGTGCGTATTTGCAAAATTGTCATTGATTTCACCTAACTCTTTCAATTGAGTCAATTACATTGGGAAGTAAAATCTACAGAATGCTGAGTTATGGCCCTTGCTTTGCTCGTCGCGTCCCTCGCGTTTACAATAATAACAAACAGACTTCGAACCACACGACGTGGCCATGTGGTTGGCCGTGAGGAGGCACCTCTCGCATCTGTTGTTTGCATTGCATCTGTTCTTTCTCTGCGTCAACGTCTTGTACTGCGTGTAGTCGCTTGCGTAGTGGTTGTCGTTGCAGAAGGGGCATGAATTCTCTGCGCGTCCTTGTCCTTGTCGTTCTTCTACGGTTTGGAGAATCATCATAATTCGATCCACTGCGGTTTCCAGATTTGCTACGGTTTTTTCCAAGTTGCCGATGATTTTCTTAGATTTTGGTTTTTTGTTGCTGGAAGCCTTAAGACGGTTTTTTTCAGCTTTCGTTTATTGTTGAATCTCACTTCGTTGCTAAAATATGGGATCCCGTCTGCTTTGTCCTTCATTTCTTGTAGTTTGCGATCGATACGGCCTAAGGGGCTCTGTGAGATGTTGATGACTCGCATTTCGCCTTGCAGCTGTCGTCGCTCTTGGTTCTGCTGCGGTCTTTGCCGGTTTTCCATTTGCTGCGGTTTTTGTCGCTAGACGATTTGCTGCGGCTGTTCTTGGTCCTGCGAGTCCTCTGGACCTGGTTCATTAGGAGCCTTTTCTGCCCCACGCTCGGACATAACTCAGAAATTTGTCTAAGGTTGGTATTTCTCGTTAAATATTTCGATGAAGACGAGCCCGAGCGACGTTGCGTTAGTAATTTGTTAGTAATTGTCTTGTAGGATCGTTAAGCGGAGCACGATGCTAAAAGCAACCTTCCTAATATGCGAAGTGGTAGTCTTATTGAACGTGTTAGTAAAATTATGAAATATTTTTAAAAATTGAAGAAAAGCGTTGTTGCTCTCATGGGGAGCATGATGGGAAATGGTGCGACGAGGCGTGCACCAAGCGAATTTCTTGAGCTTGCGGCATTGCAACATAGATATGCCGCGCTGATAACCAGCGCGCCGGCTAGTGTTGTGAGAGCCAGTATTGTGTACAGCATGAAATTTTTGTAGATTTGGAATTGGTGAGTGAAGTTGAAGATCGATGTCGAAGAGACTGTCTTCGTCGTGGTTTGAGCTGTTGTCTTAAATTTTAACATATTTCCAAAGTGGTTTGGTCCCGTTGACGTAGATTAGAGTGCCTTGTGACATGAAAATGCGTGAGCGCCACACTGTACAATGCATTGCTCTTTCACGCGAGCTTTGTCGAAAAATAGCCTTATTTCGTTTAATTTGCGTTGTCTTGTGCAGCTGAGTACAAATTGTTGCGCGCGGCACGTTACTTATGCTATTGAATGCGTTGTGTACGCAGTACACCATACTTTGGCTATTGCGCCTCTTGCGACAATTCTTGTCTTTGTGGTTTCACTTCCGGACTTCATTACTGCTTGGTGAAGGATGTAATAACACGGCGACGTTCCGTCCGGCTAGAAGCAGCTTCTTCGATAAAATTCTTTTGTAGTTGTTCATTTATAATAGCACATTAGTCTTTCCAACATTGCGGATTTTTCTCTTGCATCTTAAATAGCTGGTGGAGTCTGCTAGGAGCTAAGTTGTAATTGAAGGCTAAATGGTTTTTGTTGGCTTTCCAAGGGAATTGAACATATATTTTCCCATCTTTCATTTGAACACTGCATAGAAGTCTCTGATGATTTGTTTGTTTGTTTCTTCTTCAGTGCTGAGGTCTTCGATGCATATCCCTGGTAGTTTCGGGAATAATCTAATTTGTTGTATTGTTGAGTAGGGGTTCCGCAATGGAGTACCATATCGTTGTAAACTGACTTGCTTCTGATTCATTGTCGTCATCGCAACGTGGGATCCGGAGATCACAGGTCCGAATAAAGTCGGTGTTATGTAGAGTCCCGAGGGTAACCGGGTCACAGGTTCATTTAGCTTCATGATCATGTTGAAATAATCAATGCCTATAAGAATTTCTTTCACTATAGCCGAGTCTGAGGTTTGCATCAACCAAATTTCTTTGTCATTTGGAAACCGTTTTTAAATGAACAGCTTATCTTGTGGCGTTATTGCACCCAAGTGGAGAGACGATGTGAGTTTATCGCTTGTTAGTAGCTCAACAAAGAGGCTTTCGACATGAGAGTTAATTAGAGTGGTTGTCACCCGTTTGACCTTTTTTTTCGGTACATCCTCCGAATGTGTTGGCGGTTATTATAATGTCAGCTTGTATTGGGAGATTGAGTCGTGCTAGTGAACTTGAGATAAAGAATTAGTCGGACGCTGAATCAAGTAAAGCATATACTGATTCTGATTGGTTGTTCATGAAATTGTGGACATTTACTGGAACAATCATCAAGCGTGCACTCTCAATATTGTTGTGGAAACTTGTGCAGGATGCGGTCTGGTTTTCTGGTACTGAACTGATTCGGCTTTGTTGAAAGGTAACATTGGAGTTAATTCGTTCTGAACTTGTGTAGTGGGTGAGTTATGGAATCGCACTCTATTGTGTCCTTGAGATTATCTTGAATGCGATCGGGAGGAAGATCGTCGTCTTCCGTATTGTCTTTGTGAATATCGCAAAGGTGATCCGGAATTGAATTGGTATCACGTCCGATGATAATTGTTAAAGGTTCTTGCATTTGGTTCCTTGCTCGCGCTTCAACGTCTATTTGAGATTGATGGGCTTTTGCATCTTGTGGATCGGTTCGAGTTAAAGTTGCTTCTGTTGTTGAACCTGGGATAACCTACGTCTTCTCCGTCCACGAGGGTTGTTGTAGTGACTTTTGTCTTTTGCATATAGCGATGTTACTGTTACCGCCACAGTTGCTGCAGTTATAAATGCGGCAGTTGCAGGACGAGTGGCTTGAACTAAAACATTTCCTACAAGCTGACAATGCTTTGAGCCTTTGAATCTTTTGTGGTATTGTGGTGTATCTATTGCAGTGTTGAAACCTGTGCGGCTGCCCACAGCCTATACAACGATGTTGCGGATGGGTGCTTGTGTGAAACATTGACTATTGTTCGTTGTTCGTCGAGCACTGCGACTTTCCATGTTCTCTTTCCTCTTCTCAGAGATTGTGGGGTTTTCTAGTAGGTCAGACATGGTCCATACCTTTCTCACTTAAGTATCTCGTCTTATATGTTCTTGGGGAAGGTGTCTAAGGGCCTCTACAGAGTCTCGCGGCTGCACCCGGAGAACTCATCCATATCGCTCCCGCCGCAGTGGGACCCACGCTGCCATTGTGGTGGAAGCCGCGGTGCGGACGAGTTGTCGCGGAACCGCTGGGCTGGTCGCAAACGTCCCCGAGGGCTGCCGTAGATCACGATGCTCTCACCCGCAGTGCCAGTAGCTGAGGGTGAGACCCGCCGGGGGCGTGTTAGATGAGTGTGGATTATGGTTCATCTATTTGGAAACATTTTTTAACGAATCTACATGTTAGGACTATAACAGGTTGGCGCAGAGTTACAGTCCATAAAAGAGCTTGACAACCAACAATATAATCGCCGTTACGGTCGACAAATGGAGGCGTGCGGAATCCTGCACTCTAAACGTAACGCAAAAAGCCTAACCACGATATTAGGTAACCTTAACTGCGCTGCAAATCTTCATGGCCTTCCAGCCACAAGTTACCCGTGTGAGGTTTAGGGAAAATCCCCGCACAGAAATGCAATAACAAAGCAGACCATTCTTTTTAGTATGAGCCATAACTGCATCGGACAGACCTCTCGGACTCAACAAGGCATCGGAGGGAATGCTGTCATCACAAGGGCTACCACATTATTTTTGAGCTGCTTACCAACCGAAGAACTTTTAGTAGAGGTAAAACGACAAAAGTGAGAGCAGGCATAAAATGGTACAGAACTGTTCAGTTACAAAGAGTGTTCTATTAGATTTCGGGGCTTACATTCAAGACATTCACTTCATTCACTCCTAACTTGGCTTAGAAAACGCTTCTTCACAAAACACAAAAGCGTTTGCTTATTACATCTCTGGCATTCTTAGATGTCGCAACTGCCGGCAAAAGTAGGCAATATTGCGTGCAGTTACCCTCGTGCCGCCGCAGCACCCGCCGTTGTCACGGCGAGTCCGCGGCACTCGCAAGACTCTGCTGCCGGCTTAAGACCATACTTATTAAGGGAGTGGTATCGACAAATTCTCCTTGCTTCTTCATTGTTGCTACTATAGATTGAATATCGCTCAGGTTATTTCGTAACGAGCGAGGATCTTCTCAGCGCTGTCTTATGGTCTTCAATTGGTGGATCATATCCATTGTGATTCGCTTAGGGTCTTCGAATTGTATTTTCAATTGCAATATTGTGTTTTCGTACCCGTTCTGGGAAACATACGTAGCGCCCTTGCCGCGTCTCCTTTGGAGCAATTGAGTATGTAGTATGGACAGTTTTTCGATGTTTGTGTATGGTTGTTTGTGAACAAGTTCATCAAAGAGTTCCCAGAATGGACCGAAGTCTGCAGGGTTCCCACTGAATTCTGATGCTTTAAATTCGATGCTAAGGAATCGTCTTTCCATAGTTAAGACGGCGTTTGGTGTGGGTTGATGTTGCTCAGGGGCCACGTCACTGACTGTAGGGCCCGTGGTAACTTGTGTCTTCTAATTGCTCAGTCCAGTAGTGCTTCTTGGCATTTGCGTTCATCTAATTGTAATTCTCTTCTCTAATTGACGAATTATTTGGTTTGCTATGGTTTGCTAGGGTCATTTGATGTCTTGTTTCTCCTGCCAGTAGTCATCGAATTTTGGTTTCGATGTCCAATTTCGCTTCTTGTACTAAATTTGCTATAGCGCAGTTACAGGACGAGAAAAGGTCCCAGACAGAAGTCCTTTGTTCTTCCATGCACTGTTTCAGGTTAGCTAAAGGCAATTGCTTCTCTACTAGCAAGTGCTCTAATTCTTGTTTATCTTGAGGGAATATCTATGGTTGTTAAAACTCATTAGCTTCTTGTATTAAATTGTCAAGTATATTAAGTTGTCTTGTAAGCTTTTACTTAGCCGTTTTAAGGCAGAAAGTTGGTGAAGCAATCTCGATCAACTTCAAAGCGATGCGAACTCGAGGATGACTGGTGGACGCAGGAAACTGGTATATATATACATATATATATATATGTATATATATATACAGGATTGATCAGATATGTTGCATTGTTTTGACTATTTGCCGTCTTTCAATAAACATTGAAATTGATTTTTGAGGCATGCATGAGAGCGCAAGCGGTGTTTTAATCACAAGTGGCTTTTTGTTTCTGATTCTTAGCATGCTATCTGGGAAAATTTTGAGATTCTGTTTGCTGCCAGTTTCGAGAATGTGGGTAGCTTGAAGAATTTGTCTTTGGGAGAATAGAAAGATCCATCTTGCCGTTTTGCAGGTGCAGGTTTTTGTTTTAAAGAAAACACGTGCTTTTCTTACAATTTTGCAAGAGTCGCGACGTCGGCCGGAAATTTTGATCAAGATGTTTTTTGCTCGTTCTTAGAGCTTTTACTTTGGTAAGCCCGTTTACGGCTAGCACTATACACGCGATGGAAGACTTTTAAGAACTAACCATAAGATAATTTTCTCTGTCTTGCAGCGTGTCTTTGTCAGTCTGATAAATCGCCTTGTGGTGTCTTAGCGGGCTGACACGGCTTAATGGTCATTTGCAACTTTGCTCAAATTGTATAAATTGTTGAATTAGGTTTGTCTACCGGTAGAGTTGATATTCTAAGAAAAGAAAACAAGAAGACATAAGAAATTAATGAGATCTAGAAAAACCATTCCGTGCGGGTACATGGAACGTGCTGGATGGGCGCCGTACCAGCATGCTAAAAAGGAAGGCGTGCACACGGGTGCTTAACGTTGAGGTTTTTTGTAGTTGGACTTGAACTATTGTATATTTAACCTATTGTTGAATCCCTTGCATCGGGTCTTTGAAAGGCTCGATGCACTATATTTGGACGCCATCATGGAAGATTTGGTGGTTCACTAACACAGTCCTTTACTTCTATTTTGTTATTGCAATACTATCAAGCTACAAACTAAATAGAAACATCTACAGAGAGAGAGAGAATGGGATTCCTTGGTTTGCTACTCGCCCTTCTTCTAAGAGTTTGTAATTAATTGTAATTTTTATTGTGCTAGAGTGCGGGTCCGACGACAAGGGTCGGCGTCCAGCTTCTCCTTCGCCCTGAAATGACTCTCATACTATCTGCGATCTCGAGAGATCGCGAATTATGAGTCAGAGCGAGTGTGCATGTGCATGTCGCACGTTGCACGTTGCATGCCGCTATCCTCCACCTGGCCTTTTTATAGTGGAAAATGGGCGGAGCTTTGAAGATGTTTTGAATATCATGAATGTCATACTGTTCATGACTTATGACATAGGAAGTTGGGCGCAGTGTAGCAAAATCCGGCATTATTTTTGGACCAACCAAGTGCTATAGTAGACCCACATAAGAGTTTGACTCCACTAACTACATCCCACACCTACGCCCTTGGTAACGATGAAACATAGGATGACATCAAGCACAAAATTGGGAAATTCGACGGAAAGTTGACGAACACTACGGAAAGGGTCACTGGAAGGGGTACACTGTCTTTGCGGGAGATCTCGGACAATCTGTCTAGCAATGATTGAACTCATTTTCTTCAAGCCTAGAATGGTTATCGCTGAGGTTGTTAGCTGCTATATCGATGTTTTATTGCGATGAAACTTAGCTCCAAGCTGCCTAGCATTCCTTTGATACGACGGAATCGATAGCGCTCTAGGAATTATAGCAGTTTGTGCTCGTAGATGGCAATACACCGGTAGAGCTGACTTAGGAGGTGTAGACTCCCGTTGCACCCTTAATACATACTCCTTGCTTATGTTTCGGGTTCAATGGACAAGTCGAACCAGGGGGCATTGCCGAAGCGGTAGATTAAACTCCGTCCACTATTCTTTAAAAGGCGGAACCAAGACTTTTGCCATGGAAACGAGTCAAAGAGTAGTTATGGTTATAGACCTGGTGTTCATCATTGAACATAGACCGTCTAGGAATCAAGTTATGTTCAATGAGGCCTAATACCAAACGTGATTGCCGCTCTACGCTATTATAACATCGCGTCCCTCAGGCTGCGTTCTGAATGTCATGAAAATAGTTGATCGTCATGAAGTCATGAACATAGTTGCTTGCTCAGTTTAACAGTCTCGATGGCCACATGTGGCGCAGCTGCATCTGCTGTGCCATTCGCTTAAGTGGGTCATTTCAAACATGATTCCACGTACAAAATAACATTCGAAGCGCCTGCCTCGAGAAGTGAACTGCGTGGGATGGCTGCGCGACCTGGATGCGGACTGGAGCAAGCTTCAGGATCCAGATCATCAGGCTGGCCCAGAAATAATGTGGAATTTCGCTATTCTATGTTAAGCTGCCCATGTGAACAGGACCACCTCGAAATGTTCTCAGGGCATAATTCACTCGATTGCTCCAGATGTTAACGAGAAACTTGTGAAGCAAGTAGCAGGAACAGGAGCAATTTAGACCGCTGCTGGAATAGAGCCTGTAGGGCGGAGAAGTAGTTTAGTAATCGTGCCCTTCAGGACTTCATCGACAATTAGAGCAACACTAAGTAGGGTTAAGAATTCCTTTCCGCGCAGACGACGAAAACCTAACTCAAAAACCTATATTGCAACCTACTACTACCCACAACCTTACATGAACGAAATCACAATATGCAACCTCTGTCGCCTACGACAATAGAAGCAGTTCCTTGCACTTCTTGGATTTTAGATTGAAGCCTACGAGCCCCATAAATAATTTCCAAAAAGGACCTTGCACCATTGATGCGTGTATATTACATCCCTGAAATGCAGAGATCTGTCAGCAGCCAAAAGTCCTGTGAAACCTTTCAAGATGAGAAAAGGGAACATCAAGCTCTATGGTGAGGCTTGATCGCGTCTGGAAGTCGACTATACAGGAATTAGTCCAGTAGAGCGGTGAAACTCGTATGTGGCGATGGTTTTGACAGACATTTCGAGAGCAAAATGCCGCCTAGCCAAAGTGCTTCCTAAAATTCTTGCTTACGATCTAATTCAACTAATTAAAGAATTACAAAATCGATGTAGGTAACCCCAGAAGGCTAGTGTATCATACCGGCAAAACCCAAGAGTTAGCACTTTATCCAAAATATACCGAGATTCTGATAGTTCTTATTGAAGGAAAAATGTAATGAGAAGAGATATTTCAGTTTGAACGACACGACTCAAATCCGACGTTATTTTTGGACCAAACAAATATGTTAGGGCTCGACTATAGGGGTAGATGTTGGCTAGAATTCTACACAAGTCTTCTGAACGCAGGTTTTTATACAAGAGCGATCAGCCGAATTTTAAGTACAGCTGAGACTTCACCTCGAAGATCTTTACGAAACTTAAATGAAAAAAATCTATAGGAAACTTGAGTGATTTTTTTGACAAAAATTAAACAGTGAAGACTAGGGTTCGTCACACGGTCTCACATGTTTCCAGGTAGTTTAGAACTGAAGTAGAGGGACGAACCAGTGCTCTGGCGAAGAGATTCGGGTTCTCGAATAGCCGGGTGGTGTTCTTCCGGGAAGCCTCACCGGATCGCATCGATGCCAAACTGGTGATCGTGCCACCACCACAAACTGAGTTCCGTGGCACGCTGAGCTTCTCGCCGACCAGCGATAGGGTTCTGAAAGTTCAAAGTTGGAGTTGCAGAATGAATGCAAAGGGCGCAGAATGCTGCACAATCCAGTGGTTTGCAGGAGACAGCCGCTTTTAAGCGGTACCTGTAACCCTGAATAGGATAGGTCTCTTAACTACGGCATCAGATTTCTGATGGGTCTGAGGAGCGGTCTCGGTTTCCCAGGTCTTCACTATCAAACGTCCAACCTTTCGCCTATAAGTGGCAAGTGGCATGCATCCTTCCAGGGATCGGGTTTCCAGCGAACTTCCGTCAGGCAGGGAATTCGACAGACGCTAAGTCTACATAAAGGCAAAACTTGAACGGGTACAAGTCAATTAGAGCCGTTACCTAATTGAAATTGGCAAAGAAAATCAAGGGAGAAGCTACTCGTGCCTTTACAGCTGCTGTTCTGTTTCCTAAAAAACGTCCACAATTACAGACTAGTGTAATCCAATGTTTCAAAAGCCCTTAGGTCAGACCCTCAAACTGAGAGAAGACCTCAGGATATGGCAGTTCATAACGAATTTTCGAGAACCCAGTAGAACGACGGCAATTTTGCGCAACTATGTAGCAATCGTTTGAAGGTATGAAATAAGCCCATGTAAATGTCCTGATTCTGAAAGGAAGTATGCCGACGTCTGCCGGCTCAAAGGATGAGCCTAAATCATGGGGGCGTGCAGCTCGTAATCCAGGCGAAAATGCAGTTAGAAATCTAACAAACTCCAGTGTTCATCTTTGCCATTGAATTGCCACTGAAATTGAAAGTTCCATAATAGTCAGCAACAAATACATGGGATACCTTGGAAACCTATATCAATTCCTACCATAAATTTGGAAGTAGTTCAGGGAGTAAGGGTTAGTAAAAAAGAAGGTTTGTGAACAACTAGGGAGCACTATTGTGTAGTGGCGACTAGCCATAAGTTTACAGTTAAATAGTCGCGCTTATAGAAGAACCAAAATCATGGCATTAGGCTATTTCGATGACAAAATGCTTATGACAACGGTTTTGGAAACGATCCTGGAAACATTCTTTCCCGGCTAGTTTTCAAACGCTCCCACTTTAAGGCGGCAATTGTTGTTGGGTTTCCACCTTCCTATCGCCCCCAGCATTAAGCAGATACAGTTGAGAAATCTTCTAAAAAAAAGCTCACACTATGTCTTTAAACTATACAGGGTCAACCCATCTAAATATTGATGGAAGAAAACAAAACGATCATGTTGGAAAACTCTGAAGAGTCGCTTCCCAGAATGCCGATTATGGGCCCGCTACATTTCTAGGAATACGGAATAGGCCCCTTTTTGTTCATCTCCCTGTTGGAACGATCACATATCCAGACAAGATGCATTGCATGGTTTTTCTAAAACGATATTTTACCCTTCTAGCGATTGAGTTCCCCATTGCCTACGTCAGCCATACCGTCCTAGAGGCTAGGGAAATGATCAGACGAAGCGACTTATCGTTAGTTGCCTTTTTAGACTGGCCCTCTTTGCTTCCCCTAGTCAATGAACTCCAACAGATAGGTAGAGTCAGCAGAATGGAACAGGTAGGATGCTGCTTCTACAGGGTGCGTAACAAGAATTGACGCACCCACTTTTTGTTTGAGCTCTAGCTTTCTCTTCCTACTCCTCTAGGTTTTTGTGTGTTATTTTTGTTGCCTGTATTGTGCTCAAAAACACTCACGAAAAAACTGAAGAAACATGATCGTCATCGTTACGGTGGCCCTTTTCTTGTCTGTTACCCAAAGAGCTTAATAATACTTCCTTAACAAGAGAATTAGGCGGTGTTCGAAACGGTTGGTGAGGAAAGAGGTCGACATCCCAAACGTCAGCCACGGCTTTGTCATAACAAATGATGATTACAAGATATTCAAGCACGATAACCTTCAAATCCAAAATTATCAATCTCTGTCCGATAACGGCAAACAGATAACGCGCGCAGGTGTGAACAGCTTCTCAGATGAGCACAGCTTAAACGTGAACCCGCTGGATTACTCTTTTTAGGCGATTTTGGAGAATGAGGTCTGGGCTACTTTCAACAGAAGTGACCAGTCGCAGAAGGCTACGCTGTTCAAAGCACGGAACGAAATGCAAGCGAGTACTTGCGGCGCGGGCTCATGAATTTTTCCGTCGTTTTCGCTCCTGTACTCACAGTAAGGGAGCCAATGTCGACTATGAGTCATTCTATCGTGTTTGAAAAATAATTTTCCATATTTCGCAAGTGAATATTTTAAAACTTACTGCACATTACTATTTCCACAACCGCCATTTACTGCGTCAATACTTGTCTCGCACCCTGTACTTTACGATATTTTCACATATAATGAAGTTCTGTTATATATGGGTTCTCCTTAGGTGTGCTACAATCTTTATGATTTCTGTATTCAGTGGCCTCCGAAGAGTGGGCTATCATCTTTATGAGCTGGTCCTTTGGGCACGGTCTATTTGAATCTAATTCATTTGTTTGCCAGATACAGATGTCTGATGATCAGGGATGTGGGAAAATTTTTCTGGAAAAAGCGGAAGACGAAAGACGGAACGGAAACGCTCAAAAATGGCCGGAAACCGGAATACGAAACACGGAAACGGAAATGACACACGTTCGCCATTTCTTCAAAAGTGCATCCGAAACGGCGTCAGAAGTGGGTTCTTTTGCACTTTTTCTTGCTCAGAACTTTGGGAGCAGCAGAATCTTCCACAGTTTGATACTGGCCCCCATCATAACATAAAAAGTGAATTCATAATATTGTTATGATAACCTCTTAGCTATGGTTAGAGCAATAAACGAAAACAAGTTCAGGGTCTTATCTCACTATTTCTATTTTAGCATGCAGTCATTCCATATCTAGTTTCTGCGGCGGGTTTTTCGCTGACTTTTTTGATGCTGATATTTTTTGAACGGTAGACCTAACCGACTTAACCACTTGAGCATTAAAAAAACTGACTCGGGTGAAGTCTAAAACTGGAGCAGCCACCTAGATCATTTTCCGACCAGGAAAAAGATTCCTCTCAACATTTTTAGAAACCTGTGGCGTCATGGGCGACGTGATGACTGCATAGATATAAGCATGCTAAAGATTAGCAGTTACATTGCAATCACCAATACCAGCACTCAGAATTCATTCTGGTATCTAAGACGATGGGCGCGTGTGATGCAGTCGGAGGAGGCGCGACTGTCGCGTGCACCCGATACCAGGTTACTGGTTCGGATTTCCCGCCCAGGCCAACCAAACCTTAAATCCCTTCGGGGTCGGTGAATTGGTACCAGACTTGTCTGGGAAGGATAAAGCGCTGACTTCTTCATCGGCTGGCCACCGCATGTCATTGTATGGCCAAATACGCATTCATGTCGCCTCTACGATACCCCGTAGAAGTAGAATGCGCTGGCGCATCCCAGAAGGGATTGAGTAACGCCGTCCTTTATCCTTTATCCTTTATCTAAGACGATAAGTCATTGTGGGTCCACACTTCCACAGGAATATTCATTCTGTGCCAGCCTAGCCTTACCCTACGCCCAAGGTGACACAGATGGACAGTTAGTTCCAAGGTGGTTCTCGAAGCAATTGTTTTGTGTCAGAATTCAATAAGTCACCATAGTCAATCAAAATAACAGCTCATGGTAGGTATTCGTGGTGCTTCATTAAAAAATGAATCTCATAGCTCCCTATGGATGAGTATCACACCTAACGAAATTGAAATTTGCACCTTTGTTCAGGAGCACTGATGTAATCTTGGAGCAGACAACCGCGTGGCACAACCTTCACTGAACCCTTTGTCTTATGATACTGCGCGATATGCTTACAGAGTTTTTGTGAGCTAGTTGTAACTAATGCATCAAGAATTTTTTGATCATTCAAATGTTGAGTGCAGTTTCTTAGAACACAGTGCATACATAGCCTTTGCGGCACATTAATTTTGCACTGTACCCAGCCGTTGCCATTTTTAGCGTTTTTTTGTAGCCTGACCAATTTCAAGGATATTAATACTAAAGTTATCAAACAGTATTTCCCTCACAAATGTAGGAGAACTCTTTTTAATTGATAAGCTGATGTGTTCAATAGAAAACAGTGTGGAACAGTGCCCATTTCCGTTTCCGCCTTCCGGCAAAAAACAGGCGGAAGAGCCCAAAATGGCCGAAAACCGGAATTCGGAACACGGACACGGAAATTCCGCACATCCCTGCTGATGATGCTCTGAGGTCGCGAGATTGTGCAATTCCATTTATTATTAGTCCAGGACGTGTTAATTTTATTCGTACCGGGCATTATCAGAAACATGGTCCAAACTGCCAGCTCAGTTTTGTCTGATAGCGAACAAAGAGCGTTGTCCATGAAAATTGTACAAAACAAAACATCTAACATACATACTCTAAACATCGCAAAGATCAACGACTACCCGGTGCAGCAATGGCAGAGGAGACGCAAGAAGCAAGGTACCGTTCTGTGTGCCCTTCTTTTCAGACGAGATGAGTTGGGAAATTCGAAAGTGTGTGCGTGCAGCTGATCTTCAAGATATTGTGAGGATTGTCGATGTTTTTCCCACTAAATGGAAGGCGCAGTTCGTTTGGAACCCTGCCTACGACCGGACATGTTCCACTCTGTCCTATCTTGTGTGTCCTAATGAGAAGGAGGAGGATCGCATGACGTCTGAGGTGTCTACAATATGTCATGCAATGTGTGTGATGAGGTCTACATAGGGGAAGCGGCAGACCCCTATGTATCAGGGTTAAAGAGCATTTGGATGGCCTTGGAAAAGGCAATGCGCACTCATTGGGGGACTACAGGGTCCTATGTCGTGCGGGCGCGATCTGTGCCGATTTTGGCTCGAAAAAGTGATATATCAGCATATAAGACTCTTGATGCACACTGGATCACGGCTAGGAATCCCCAGGTCAATGGAAAGGAGGAATATAATAAGGAGGAATAGGAAAAGGAGGAATCCCCAGGTCAATGGAAAGGAATAGAACAGGCACCTCTCGTCGAGCTCCGCAGCTTCCGATCTACTTGGTCTGACCCTCAGGATATTTGAGTCGGTTTGTCCCGCGGGTTAGACTCATTCACCCACGATCAAGTCCAGCTTCGGATGACTGATGGTTCTCCTAGGCATCCACCTATGAGAACATAGTCGTTCCTTCATACTGTCATGTTAGATTTTGTGCCTGTCTCTTCTTATGGTCAGTCATTATCATTTTCAGTAGCGTTTGTCCCGCTTGGTGGCGGGGTCCGCTCTTCTGGTGTGGTGACGCCATTTCTCCCGATCAAATGCTTGATCGGGATGCACACCAGCTATCTTTAAGTCCAAGCGCAATGTGTCTAGCCAACGTTGCTTCGGGCGTCCTCTGGGCCGTTTTCCCGGGACTTCAAGATTCAGGCCAATCTTACAGACGCTGTCGTCGTTAGCGCGAAGGACGTGGGCATACCATCGTAGACGAGCTTCGCGCAACTTGTCGGCTATCGGGACGACACCGAACCTCTGTCGTATGGTGTCATTGCGAACGCGGTCCAATCGCGTTACTCCGGCCGTCCACCTTAACATCTTCGTCTCCATTACACTGAGGCGGCTTTCAATTTCCTTCGTCACGGGCCAGCACTCAGCACCGTATGTCGCTACTGGGCGGACGACTGTTCTATAAACCTTCGACTTGAGGTACTCGGGTATTGTCTTATCGCAGAGAACCCCAGTCAGCGACCGCCATTTGGACCAGGCTGCACTTACGCGCGCATTCACCTCCAACTTTAGGCTGCCATCGGGCGTAACTGTTGATCCGAGATACTTGAAAGCTGTGACTCGTGAGAGCTCAGCACCATTGATCTTGATAGATCCGAGCTCATTCACATCCGTCGTCAAGTACTCAGTCTTTTTGACGTTTAGCTTGAGTCCGAACAATGCCATGCGATCGCACCATTCCTGTGCCTGTCGCTCGAGTTCGGCTTTGTCTTCACATGCAAGCATGACGTCATCGGCATACAGCAACGTCCAAGGAGTTGCCTTTTGGAGATCTCGTGTAATTGCATCCATGACGACCACGAAGAGCAGTGGGGATAGCGCAGACCCTGGTGCACTCCAACAGAGACCGGAAACTCCGTCGAGGTACCCGCTGGTGCTCGTACTCGGCTTACTGGGCACGAGTAGAGGATGCACACCCACTCAATAAGCTCTTCAGGGACACCGTGTCGTCGCAAAGCGTACCATATAACTTCTTGCGGGACGCGGTCGAAGGCCTTCTCCAAGTCCAGGAAGGCAAAATGCACCGGTTTCTGTTTCTCGCGGTGCTTCTCTAGCAGAAGACGAACGGCGTGCATGGCATCAACCGTCCTACAGCCGGCAACGAAACCACACTGATTATTGGAAAGCTGGACGACATCCCGGATACGTCTATCGACAATTCGCTCAAACACTTTCATGGTGTGCGAAAGTAGGCGAATCGGACGGTAGCTAGCGCAGTCCGCAGGGCTGCCTTTCTTCTTCCAAATCGGGATAGTCGTGCTTTGCTGCCAACTCTCAGGCACTTTCTTCTCAGCAACAACCTGATTGAAAAACTCTGTCATCCAGTCGGCAGGGCACCAACCCTTCGACTTCCACAGGTCGGCCGGCAGGTCATCTGGACCAGTGGCTTTGCTTGACTTCATCTTCCTCAGGGCCGCTTCAGTTTCGCTCACTGTGATCTTCTGAATAGGGCCGTATACAGGTGAAGCAAAAGGAACGGCAGGATGTTCAAATTCTACATTCGAGATTTCCTCGAAGTAGTCGCGCCATCGCTTCACAGCCCTTTTACGATCCTTCAGAAGATGGCCGTTCTCATCGTTAATGCCAAAGAACTTTTCAATGTCTTCTGCTTGGCGACAGCGAGCCTTGGCGAGTCGGTTAAGATCGCGCATTTCCAGTTTTTCGCTGACTTCAGCATAGTATGCGGCTTTAGCAGCAGCCACTGCCTTCTTTGCCGCTTTCCTCGCTTCCCGATAATTCCGCCAATTACAGACTGTTTTGTCACCGATAAATACGTGATACAGCCGTTTCTTTTCCTTGACCTTCTCTCTGACATCGTCAGTCCACAGCCAAGCCTGCTTCTCGACCCAACGCCGTCCAGGCTTTGCTGTGCCGAGTTCGAGGCGTGCAGCCCGGGTTGTCGCATCGGTAGCCTCTTTCCAGGTTTCGTCGACAGTTGTTACCGTCGGCAACCGAATGCGAGAGATAACAGCTGCTTCCTTCTCCTTCAATCGCCACCATTTAATTCTAGCCGTCCCGCACCGCTCGACACGTTTACACCTCGGAGGTGTGATCTTCAGCGAGCAGATCAGTGGACGGTGTTGCGTGGCAACCGTCTCATACGGCAGGGTCTTCGCGTCTGTGACAAGGCCTTGGTCACGACGCCTAACAAGGACATAGTCAATCTGCGTTTTGACGTTCCCGTTATAAAACGAGATGAGGTGGGAGTCACGCTTTCGAAATTTGGTATTCACGATGGTGAGGTCATGTGAGTCTGCATACAATACCGCCCGCGTCGCGCGGTCAAAAAGACGGTTTGCGACGGAAAAATCCGTCGCAAACCGTCTTTTTGACCGCGCGACGCGGGCGGTATTGTATGCAGACTCACATGACCTCACCATCGGCGTTGCGTGACCCATAGCCAAAACCACCATGACAGCTGTAACCGTCTTTCGCTGCTCCGACGTGACCATTAAGGTCACCTGCCACAACAACCATATCTTCTGACGGCACTTCCGCTGTCTTCTCATCAAGCAGGGACCAGAACTCGTCCTTGGTTGCTCGGAGCAACCAGTCTGCGGAGCATACGCGGAAAAGAAATGACATCGTCGCTCTTCTACGGCGACCACAATCTTAATCAAGCGGTCATCGAAACGTTCTACGCTTGCAATCGCGTCACGGAAACGCTCGGAGACGATCATACCGACACCACTGGTGGTCCTGGGACTGCCGCACAGAACGGCCTTGAAGCCGCGGCCAATGTCCCTCGACTTGCAGCAGGACCACCTCGTCTCCTGCACCGCACAGAAATCTATCTTTCTTCGCTCCAGTGCTTCTACCAACTCGCACGACGTACCCACATTCAACGTTGCTACGCGGGTCTTGCCTACGTTGCGGGACTTTCGGACTAGCTCAGTTGCCCCCCGATGCCGTCCTCGCATCAGGGACCCTCGCATACTTCTCACACTCGCCGGGCTTTGCGAGTGCGCGTCGGCTCCCGCGGACGCTTTAGCATTATCTCGAGAACTCTGTAACGTCATCAACCATATGATGTGACACAGAATGTTCGTAGGCCGGCCCGTCACTAGGGCCTGTCGCTTGCATTCGATTGTCCGTGATTGGCTCGGCTTGCAAAAGCAAGCAGTTTCCAGTGGCACCACGTGGAGGATCGGACATCGCCACCTTCTTATGGTCAGTACTCTGTAGGATAAATTTTTGCTTGGGAGGACAGTTTTATAAATGTTTTTCGACTTTTTGAGACTTTGACGAAGACGAAGTCGCCGTAGCGTAAGCAGAGTTAAATAACCTATCCTACTCGGATACTCGCTTTCGACGGGCCAAAGAACCACTTGCTATTGAGCTGAGAACCTGTTGCAGTGAGTGTGGCGAGCTGCGCCGATTGGCCAAGATAGGGGTCCCGGCGCGACTCCCCGCCGTCAGTTGATGCTCCTGTAGGAGTTATACCATTGGGTTTAAATGTCGGCTCCTGTTGCTAGAGTGTTTCAAGGTGCCAGCGCAGCCATATATCCACGTATATCCAGCTCATACGCACATAGATATGTGCATACGTATATAAGTAGGTATACACTATGTATATACCTGTATATACATGTGAAACATACATAGGAACAGGTTTTCACCACAACAGCAAGTAGTTGTCCCTCGGAAGCGATTACCCAGTTGGCTACTCTCAAAAAGGCAACATCGGCCTAACTTTCTTCAGTTTCCCATCTTTTGGTCAGGCCTTTGAAGTGTAACGAAATTTTTCGCATTCGTGAGCGCAATGATATGTACATGCTCGTGAGAAGGTTGATGTCTGACCTCCCCTAAACTAAAATTACCGCACTAAGAACCTAATGTTCGCCCTGTGTACTCTTCGATCGGAAACAATAGTGTAAGATACGCAGGAACCAGGGCCCATGTTTAAAAAGATCACAGGCTAAAATCTTTTCCGCAAGCAAAATGCCACTCAAAGGTTGCCCTGAAATGTTAGAAGTAAAGAACATATAGCATAGAACTAGGAATGAAGAAAAACCTCCCCGAAAATTTGGGCCGAATTTGTGATCGATAGGCGGAACTCTGACTCTTCTTTCCAAGCTCTAACTTCCACATCCTAACAAGTTCAAACTTTTGTAATTTAATTCTTACACGGAAGAATACAGAGCAACAGAGTCTGCAGAACGCATAAGCGAAATGCGCTGAAGCGGAATAACCATCTCGCACTTTCGACTTGTAAAACGGAGAAGAGATGTAATTACATAGCTTTAAAATAGAATCTACCAGGCAATTTTTCACATGATAGCGCCATGATTGCAGGATGTGAAAATTCAAAAATGCATATATTTGTCTCAAATAGACTACGAAGTAAAAGAAATCACATTTGATCCTACAGAATAATAGGAGCGGATAATGTAGGACACATATTTCAACGTATCGCTGAAGCTTCTGCTTCTCAAAAATGATAATGACGAAAAATAATCGAATTTTCTAAAAACTGCTTTTATTGAATAAATTTAGACGTTTCGTTGGCATAGGACAGCCCCTTTATGACGGCACCGGGGTTGTCGAAAACGTAACATGTTCCCCTACAACATCGCATGTTACTTCTGCTATGTTGGTCCCACAAACATAACACTTCCTATATATAAGACTTGTGCAAAGCCACTCAATAAAAACATTGATTGCATATTTTGCTAAAATAATGACCTAATGAGCAAAAAAAACTTGGACGTTTAAGCCATACCGTAAACACGACCAATTTTTAGATGCATCATTAAATGGAACAGTGTGCGGAACAAGGTACACAGCTACCATGTCACCTGCTGATTACTGCTCGATCGTACGAAAAGTTTCAGTATGCGAGCTGGTGTTGGTGGAGGTTGCGAGGAGATCAACAAAGCAGCCAACTTCCTTCGTCATGGAAATACGCGACGTTTTCTGAAGTTTCCTTGGTCCACCGAAAAGAAAAATATATATACGGGAGATGTGCATTACATCATACATATATGAAAATGACGTGTGTAGTAAAAATACCTCTAAAAATGGTGAGACTTATAACCGTCGGAAGAAAGTGCGGCAGAAGCTGTTTCGGTTACAGATAGTCAAAGTGCTAAGTAAAAGTAGCTCGCTGTGCAAATCGACTCCTATGGATAAAATAAATGGCCTAACGTATGCAAGCAGCGAATCCGGGAAGCTGGATGAAAAACCTACGTACCCAGACGTTTATAGGTTACTAAGTGTCACAACTACAAAACGAAAGTGTCTCCTCTTTACAACGCTGGAGCAGCGTTGATAGTATTGCCTCACAGAAGAGACCAATTGACGTCTACATGTGTTCTTCGCTAGCACTTTCCCCTGACTAAAATGTCTCTGACCTCTCAGTGTACTTTCATTACAAAGCGTTGTAGGCTTCCCTAGCTTGGATAAGATAGTGAAGTTCATATTCAAAGAATAAGTGCAGCGCTGGAGCTAGCGTGGCCAAGCGGTAAATGCTCTATCTCATTCAAGCCGCTGGAACGCTGACGCCTCATAATTCATCATGAAAAGATTTGGCATATCCAGGCAAATCGCACTCTTCCGAGAATACCTATGGATTTATAGGAGTCAAAGGCCTGGTACTTGGTATATTTCACAGAGTAAACAAGGATAGTTTGTGGTAGCATCTCGAAGTAATTACGGTTCTTAATTTTCACCTTGAAACTATGTAGAGATTCTTAGGTTACATGTGGTTAATCGGATATTCAAACTAATTTAGTGGAAACCTAATTTCACACCTTGCTCGTTAGAAGGTTTATATTAAAGCGGACAAACCATTTCGCTATAAGACTTCAAGGTGGTGAACTTTAAAATAGGTGTTTATTTGTTATTATACAACTTTTTAAATCCCCAAGTCTATAGCCGCATTGGAGCCATGTGGTAAAGGTACCTCATAGCTGCATATTGGGCTACGTCCACAGTGGCTAAAAATGACTTCTGTCTCATTCTGGGCGGTGGCAAAGTTTTCAACTCGACTATTCCACTAATTATTGTACACGTGTGACTCTTCAAGAAACAAAGTCCGCTCTCATAATTTTAAAATTTGGTTTAACACTGACTCTCAGAGAATTTGCATAAAGTTAATAAAAATAAAAAAGGTAGGCTTTATTTATTGCCTTTTCGGGATGCCCCACGTATTCGTGCCGTACGAAATCTTGTGGAGGCAGTTTGAATTTGCCCCTAGAGCTTCCACGTTTTCAAATATTCTCTGAACGAAAAGTTCTGAATTAAAGTGCGCACATTCCAAGAAAGTTAAAACGCATGTTTGGTTTGAAAATTAGCTTGACTAGCCGGCGGATTTTCTTTGGAAATCTGTTTGTCGCATGCGCAGAATACCCAAAAAAGGTTTTTTCATGTACTTATGTATGCGATTTTAAACTAGGCTGAGGATAAATATAAAATTTCTGGGTTGTGTAGTGCTAAATAGGAAGTGAAGTAGCGGTACGTCGTAGCACAGTGCTTCTTGGTTCGAATTCCGCACCAGGGCCAATCAAGCTTTCCAGCCATACATGGCGTTTTGGAAGGATAAAACACTGCTGCTCAAATTGATTCCACGACATTCCGTAGAAACAGGATGCATAGCGTATTCCAAAGAGCATTATTGTTATTATTGTTATTTATTTATTTATTTATTCAACATTTAATATTTTCAATATTTTTATTTATTCTTGGCCCTTTATCCTTTATTGGTCGCAGAAAGTGGTGGTCACGCACAAGTTTTATACTTCTTATCGTTAGATACGTATGGCGTCAAATCACCGACCCAGTGAGCGATAAACGGTATGGATAGCGTGTGCTGGTCCTGAGCCTTTGAGTATATTCGGGATAGGCGCGGGACCAACATCTTTTCTGACTGCGGTACATGCATCTATAAAGGAAATATGGTATCTATGGCCTATCTTATACTTCGGCGACGCGTCGGCGACGCTGTGTTGCGCGGGCTGCTACGCACTGCGTCGCAGCCCGCGTAACACTGTCGCCGACGTCGCCGGAAACAGCGTCGCCGAAGTATAACATAGGCCTATAATAATCGAGAGTGGGTAACCGTAAGATGTCAATTACGTGCGTTATCCCATGCCATACACCCACATTCCCTGAACTGAAAAGAAAGCCATCGATGACTGGATAGCAGCTGAAGCTCTCGTAGATACTGAAGCAATAAAGCAAAGAGCAAAGAATAGGAGACGTGATTCACTATATGCCTCCTCCGATTAGGATAGAATTGAAATATGTCCTCTAATGCTGACCTAGGAAATCAACGACGAAATAATGCTCAGAATAGCTGAATTCCTCAACAATTCGTAGTGAAAAAAATGCCGAAGAGTAACAACAAAACATTCGAAAGCAGGATCACCACTTACTAATGAAGAAACATATACAGTAGTTCAGTCGCCTCAAAACAACGCCTACACTCAGGCTAATAGCTCTGTTCGCCTTGGAAATGTCATCACATCATTCTTTATGCATTCGCTAGCCAGGATTAATAGGCGTAAGTTGAGGCGAACAGAAAGAAGTAGTACCCGGCGACGTGGTGGACATATGTTTGAGTGTGGTAATCGGCTCGAAACGCGAATTCCTCGACAAACTGTTACACACGACAACAACGACGAAATGATGGATGCAGGGCGAATCGAGGGCACCGGAACCGATTCCCTTACAGCCTATGTGTCTACTTATAATTGAAGGAGAGCCCCACTTTTGCGTGGCTGTAGCGTATAGTATTTATCCTTCCTGAGGAGCGTATGTTAGGTGATAACTTCGAGAGCAGCACCCATTCTGCGTCTGCAATATAATGCAGATATGCCAGACACTTTGAAAGTGCTAGAATCTAGATTCAGAATCATTCATAATTCTAAGGAACGAGCCAAGTTGACATCTGCTTCTAAACCCCTAATTCTATGGTCTCTCGGTGTAAAGCGAACCTTGAACATCCAAACTCTTCCCTTCAAGGTTGGTGAAATACCACATTCAAAGTATTACGGAAGCAGAGTGTGTGGCACATCTTCTGCCACAAACCAAGAAATGATTCACCTAGATCGGCGTTAATTACCTCCTGCTTTAAACAACAGCCTCGCTGTGACTTTGGATTGCCTGCGGTATGGGAACTTGGATGGGCCGTTGTCTGACTTCTAAGCGAAAGCTGTGTTTATACAACTTTCCCATCATATTGGGCACTTTTCGTGCCAAACTGGAC
Organism: Heligmosomoides polygyrus bakeri; assembly: GCA_947359475.1. Classification (NCBI taxonomy): domain Eukaryota; kingdom Metazoa; phylum Nematoda; class Chromadorea; order Rhabditida; family Heligmosomidae; genus Heligmosomoides; species Heligmosomoides polygyrus. The sequence goes on along the minus strand of OX375869.1, from coordinate 26,354,975 downwards.
GCACTACTACGCAAACCTGACATTTTTTAAATTAAATTAGAAACCCTCCAAATCAAAACAGGCGTCCATCAGATTGAGCTAGGGGCTTTCCGTCACGGATCGAATAATTTTTGTTCAAGCGAAATTTGGTACAACTTTCTTTAAGATTTTTTAGCTCAACTGCCTCTGCAAGTATTCAAAACATTGCTTGAAATTTTATAAAAATTTTATTTTTCCCTGAAAATGAATATAACAAATACATATATGATATAATCATCAATGAATATAAATAAAAAATAAAAACAATAAAACAAAACATGTAAATATTAATCTGAATATGATGAATTCAGTTTTGTTTTAAAGCAAAGAAAGACAATAATCATTCAGTTTGTCAAAAGATGAGCAGGCGACATGCACTCGACTAGATCGTCGCGATTTTTACTCGACTCGAAGTGATTTTATGTTTTTGTTATAGCGTTTATATCTGCGTTACTACAAGGAAACAGAATTTCTGCTGTGAATCGTGAAAACAAGAAGTCAAAAAAATTGAAAATCGCAACGATTTAGTTGAGCGCATTCTTTTAAGGCACTGCAAGACAAGTGGTTGCTGCTTTCCTGCAATTTGAAACGAAATTCGACTCATTGTTCTTACTTAAAAATAAAATTTTTGTAACATTACAGCAGTGCCAACACTTAGTGGGGCAGGAGAGTTTAAAAGTTTCAGAGAAAATTATACTAGAATTACCCTAAACAAAAAATTCCGACCCTGTTGTTACGGTCGTTTTTATATGTAAGATGTTCAGTTTGATTTCAAAACCAACTAACGTGCCTAGATGAGTGCCCAATTTTGAATCATGGGTGTCTAATTTAGCGTAAAGATGGTGCATGCATGAGGAATTTCTGCCGACTGCGATATGAACATCCTTGTCGATCCTTTAGGGAACCAGAACTGTTCAGCTACGGTAAAAGAATTCAAGGAACCTGAATTACAGTTTTAGCACTACTACCTAAGTGAAGAAAGCTGTAACAAAGCAGGCGTACGAATGAATAAATTGACAGATCCTCTCGGGCCGAGTGCGAAGCATTTATGTTGACAAGGGAAGGACACTAGGTGACCATGAGACTTTGAGATGAGACGTATATCACTGGATGCGACTTCGAACACTGATTCCAAATATGTGTTCCATTTCTGCGACGCATCTGTGAACGGAGTTATGACCATTCCCAGCATGGCTCCGAGCCCAAGTAATCTGGAAACTACGCTGCCGCCCGAGCTGTGGTGCTTGGGCAGGGGGTACAGGGGCGGCGTGGTGAGATGAGATTGTTTATGGTTCGACTTCCCTGCAGTGAAGGATTTTTGTAATTATAAAAGATCTGCGATGATCAACCAACGATCTCTGTATCAAATGGCGAAATTTGACCGAAATCGACTACCATGATCCCACCACCCATGTGGGTGATCAGTGTCTTAAACAACCCCCTTGAGCTTTTTTTCGAGAGTCGGGGTCAGTAGGGGCAATACTGCCAATTTATCCTCCAAACTATGTTGTCACCAGAGCAGCTTCATTCATCTTGCGCTATCCGCAAAGCGAGAGCATCGAGGTAGAGAGTGAACAAGGTACCAGTGAGTTTTGTTGTTGGTTTCGCCATGTTTTCAGCAACTATTCCTAATAAATTGGATCTCCGTGCCAGTATGAGCTTGAGAGTATGAGGACGAGTCCTTTCTGGCGACGTTGTCCGTTGCGATTTGACAAAGAGAGCATTGGTCGATCAGTGCAGATCTTTTTTAGGAACTGCGAGAACCGTGCGTCACAGGGGAGCCAACCACGAACCACCCCATCTCACCACGCCGCTTCTCTACCCCATGTGCCGCTATGCTCGGGCTGCAGTGCAGTCTCCAGGCTACTCGAGCTCGGAGCCGTGCTAAAAATGGTCCATAACTCCGTTCACAGATGAGTACAGCAGAAACAACACACATATTTGGAATCAGCGTTCTAAGTCGCATCCAGCGGTATGCATCCCACCTCAGTACCATGGTTACTCAGTATCCTTCCCTTGTGAGAAACTCCTATCTTATAGTGAGGAGCATTCCATTAATTTGGCATTTACTGTTGTTAGAAAGGTGCTTCCATTTAATAAACCTAGTCACGTTAAAAGAACATAACAAATAATGGAATTTGTCATAACTTTTTATGATGCGCCATGCACTCGACTTCCACAGGATATTGTGCTGGAATTGATTTGAATGCGTACTGTCTATAAATCCATAGTACACAGCATTGTTAGAACATAGTACATAAGCACCGGTTAGCACGTGCACTGTGTACGACAGGACTCTTGCTCCAAATTTCTCACCTATGTATGCCTTCTAGCTCTTCGGTGTGCCTGAACTGGTGCCAGACTGGCTTGTTCATCAACACCACCGCAGGTCAGTGCATAGTCCAAATTATTATTCAAATTGTCCCACTACATGCACCAAAAGTGAAATGCAGATGGACTATCTCAGAGCTTAATCCTTTTGCCTTATTTGGTCTGTAGAATGCTTTGCGGCGAACATAGACATAGACAAGTCATGTTTGATCCTTCCTAGGGAACTCGAGTGTCTGGCAATCGACCACGAAGCCTTGGTTGCCCTGAACGGAGTCCGAATCCGAATCAATATGACGCCTTTTTCTACAGCGGTACACGTGTCCTTGATAATCTAATAAGGTACCAATTGTAATAATAATTTCTAGGAAAAAGAACGAAATATAAACATTGAAACCACAAAGTCGGAATATTCATTAGAAGTGAGGGAACTACATCGAAAAGCGGTTGAGCAACTGTCACCATGCTAAAAACTGTAGGCAGCCATTATCATAGAAAATCGCACAAAAAAGAGAAAGAGAACCGCGTGCTTTATTTGGCAACCAAAAGACTCCCCACAATCTTCTTCTGGCGTCGTCGTGTGGGAACAATGGCGGCTAATGGTGAACAACAAGCGACATTGGAATAGTTGCGAGAGAAGATACTTCGTCTCGCGTCCAAGAAAACCGCCCCAGTATCCTATTAGGTCGTCGCATATGAAGTGGTCAATTTTGCTGCTTCAATTGTTGCTTCAATTTCTGGCCGATTTTTCGTGGTTATGAATATTCTCTTTCCAGGAACTTCATACAGTTTCTGAAAGCACAGAATATCCGCTTCATTAACATTTATAGAGCTCGTGGCATACCGAGTGCCGAGTTTTTAACGTCGTTTTTGCAGTATGAATCAACGTGATATTCGGGCGCTCTACTTATATGAATGGAAAAGAGAACACAAAGCCGAGGCCGCAGCTCGCAACATCAACGCTCAGGGAAGGATCTCGCTAAGTAACGCACAATTCGCCACTGGTTCGAAATGTTTCGATCTGGGTCTCGAAGGTGAAGACCGAAGCAGGCCGTCATCACAAAGAAGACCATGGTGACCGAATGGTGGAGAGTGGCTGGAGTAGTCCATTCCATTCCAAGTTCTTGAAGACTGGAGAGACTATCACAGCCGACAGTTACATACTTGAAGTGATGCACCAGAAGTTGATTGAAAACAGCTGACTTTGGTCAATCGAAAAAGCGCAATCCTACTGCATGACACGTTTCAAAAATTGTTGTCCAGAAACTGGATGGATTGGGATACGAAACCACGTCTAGCATATTCCGCAGTTCTGTCCCGCACCGCTTATCATTTCTTCGAGCATTTAGGCCGTAATGTGAAGGATAAAAAATTTAGCAACCAAGATGATGTCGAAAATGACTTCTTGTGTTTTATTGATTCTCGTTCTGATTTTTATAAAGAAGGAATGGCTAAGCTACTGTCCCGTTGGGAAAAGTGTCCCATTTTTATTAATTGTAGTGGTGCTTATTTCGATTCATAAAAATGCTTCCAAGCAAGGTTATAAACTGTCAAAATTTCCAGACAAAATTGGCCATTTCATTTGCAACGGCCTAATACTAACCACTTTCTTTTTGGTGTACCCTTTCGCATTTTAAAGAACGGTTCATGTATTCTTTACTCGACTGCATGAAATGAAACAGAAGCTGCACATACTCAACATCTATTATGTAAGCACCCCAAGTCAAAGTTATTAGAATTTAGTAGACGTCTCGAACAAAAGGACCAGTTTCAAGCCGTTACCTTGAGCATAGGTGTATGGAAATGCCACAGTGCTGCAACGTCTGAAGCTACGTTGGCTCTATACTGTAGCTGGGCACAGGTGCAGATTCCTAAGAGAAAACTACGTCTGACGGACCTTCAGATGCAAATGAGACAGTCGAAGTCTCGCTAGGCTAGACACATATGTTTGTCGACGAAAGGATGTCGGATAATGAGGTAGACAGCATTTTATGAAACGGCTTGTAAAAAAAACGGAGAAATGACTGGACAAAGGCCGCGTAGACGAAACAGTTTTTTCGAGCTGGTTCGGAATGGGACCTATATAAAATGATCGCAAGGGCTTGTAGAGTAGGAACAAGAATAAAAACATGTATAGGTAAAAGGAATATAGTGCGGATGAAGATGCCTGTAGGCTAGGGTGATGGTCGGATTGATGGTCGGTTTTACCGAAGACGCGAAAAAAGTCGAAAGACCGATTTTGTTTGTTTTTGTTTTTTGATAATTTTCACGTGCAGTTGTCGCTGTACATTGACTGCTTTTCAACGATTGCCTTATGCAAGCGTAACAAACATAAATACAAACATAGACTTAGTCGATAGATTAATTACGAACATAACTCCGTATGAGAGAGGAATGGTGCGTTAAACATTACATTGCGACAGATAATGATAATGATAGTGACATGCTCTAACTCAACGTAGTTGTTCTCATTTTATTGCCACATTCCGAAAGGAAAAGTGAGTTTTATAAATTTACAAGATTTTATATTCTTAACTACATAGAAAATATAGAAGTAATTCAAAAAATAAACTAAAAAAATAAAAAAATATTACGAAAAATGTAAAAATATCAAAAATTAAGAGTAAAACAAAAAGATAGAAACAAAAATAAATAGTTTAAAATAAGAGGAAAAAACAAAATAATGTTAAAAAATAAATAATAAATACGAATAAAAATACATAAATGTTTATTGTTTTTTTTTCAATTGTAAAACTTAGTCGTTAGTACATAGGTGAAATACAACAATATATTACCCTGCACTGTACTAACAACTAAGTTAATTAGTTGCCTTTTTCACTGAAGAGCCTTGGGGTAACTAATTTTACTTTTTTTGCATGAAGGTAGAGGCGAAACAGAACATGCTTACTGTTGTTGTTGTCAGTTGTCAGTGTTTTCGTTGTGGATGTCATTTGGTTACGATCGTTGTGCCGTCTGAATTTTGTTGAAGAACTACGAGATGCTACACATGTATTACGTATAGATTTGCATCTAATTCTTATACATCATAGAGCACCTCCTCCTTCTTGTGATTTTGGGCGCACACTTATTTGTTGTGTTGCTTGTAATTGAGTAACTGACATAAATAACATGCAGACACTGACTTTGGGGGTTGTAAGACATAAATAACTAGACGGGCAACGGAGGGCAACTGTGGATCTCGTAAAGGACAGCTATATAGCCAATGATTTGTAGACATTCATTGATGTAAGGAACGTTTTGCGAGCACACATGGATATAAATCTGCAGTAAATCATGTCCATCAATCAGCCTTCGATGCAGCCATCAGAACGTTGCTCTAGGCTACGGAGGTAGTCTCCCTAGTCAGGTTCCTTTTTTCCGCCTTTTATATATCATTTTTCTTTGTTTGTTGAATATTGCTCAACTACGCGTAAGTCTTAAATAGATTATTCACCTCAAACTGGACACTTTTTCAAACAGGCCTGACGCTTTTGAAATCAAGCTAAGAGGTTCTTCAACATGGTCAGAATAAGTTTTTGTTTGAGGCAAACTTAGCAAAATTTTGTTTGAAATTTTTAAAGCTACCTGCACCAATAAGTAAACACGATTTTGAAGTTTTTCTAAACGAAATAAATTATAGCTCGCAAAGACGCATCGTTGGGGTGTGAGAATGCCTTACGATTAGTATCACAAGCAGGGCATCTGAGTGGCAGCTACGATTACGGAAGGAGCAATGGCGAGTTCAGGCACCTCTGTGGTTCGTCTCTGCAGTCTATAACTAAACTAAATTTTGTGTTAAAGCACGCAATAGCATAAATTATTTGATGTTTTGAAATAAGAGACCGCGCCATGCACTCGGCTAGATCGCCGCGATTTTTATTCGATTGATGTCAAAAATTCCGTTTGCGTGGAGTAACACATATGTAGACGCTGCAAAACGAGCAATTACACATATGTAACACACATATCCTCACAGTCCATTTTGAATCGAAAAATATCAAAAAATGGCATAAGGTGTTCATGAACATGGCTACCCTTTCAACATTTTTGACCTTTCCCACATAAAATATCGGAGTGAAAGGCCCAAGATCAGCGTCGAGATTGCCCTTTCTTGCAAGAAGTCGTCAACAATGCTCATCGTGCATGTTTTTGCGAGACTCGGAGTAGTTCAGTTGAACGGAAAAAAAAGTCAGCAAAGTCTACACATCTGGCGCATTCGCTGGTCTTACCTCCCAATGGCTGGTGCCATCATCGCAGAACTGCCCGAGTGGCTGCTCTCACTTTTGAACACCTGGATTTCTCGATGGATTAACAACTCTAGGTTGCAATTCAGCTACTGGCATGCGAAATCTGAAGTCAGAATTTATGGACGAGATTTCAGCCCTACGCCCTTCTTAAGGTCTACAAGAGCACAGTGACGTATCCTTTGTGAAATAACATTGAAAACTCGACAAACCTAGGATCAATAAGACGGTTAAATGAGGGCCGAGGACTGTTTGAGGACTGTGACGGATGAAAAAAACAAATGTCCAAGAGACGTTCTTTATTGCCACTTTGTGCCGCAGCCATCCTCGCAATTGCCTTAGAGTATGGGTGATAAGTCTCATAACCATCTTCATTCTCTCCCGTTGTTGATCTTTTTTAGCGCTTCCATAGCCTTCTTCCCCGTTGGATCTACCAAGTTTTGTGAAGAAGGAAGGCTCGCAAATGTGCAGTCGGTCTCGAGTGCGGTGTCTCAAGAGTAGACTCCTGAGGTAACATTGAGCCAGTGAAATCCTCATCCACACTCTCTGAGGTAGCCTTGCCGTTTCGCCAACTAATACTCTTCACAAATCCACATATTGGAGCCGGGTCCGTAGTACTGTTTCTAAATGGTTGCTTAGGATACGAAATATGGTTGTACAGACCTGAGAATGGGCACATGGGGCGAAACGTCGTCGATGAGTTTTGGCATCGGTTTGGCATCACAAAAATAGAATTTTGCTATCATTGGTGAGGCTGAGGAAATCATCAAATGCGAGAACACTAATTTGATCAAGATTGTCTCTATGAAAGTCTATGAAGGTGCCTCAATACAGCATCGTTGCTTAGAAGAAGAATTTGAGAGGAAAAAACGGCTCCTCATTGCGATGATGCTGATCAGCATGAATTGTGAACAAAGACAGCAAAGAAGCTTGAATAGAAGGAACGGAAGGGTAATCATTTAAAACATAATGCAGTATGCTTTTTTCAACTTGTTGGCTACAACGATGTGTGCACATGCATGCTATAGTGCAAAAATATAGTGATTTTCCTGTTGTGTCTATCCCACTGACTGACTGACTGATTGACTTTACGACCTTTCTGCGATACTGGAAAGATGGTTTCGAATACATCTAGCGTATTTAAGGCGATTTCTCAATTATGAAGACTCATTTTCGTGGTCAGGAGAATGACTCCAGATGTAAACATCATGTATTTAATGTTGTCAGGGCATGAGGAAGAAGGACTTTAGGCACCCCTGTGCTTCACCTACTTCACAACTTTGTTTAACTAATTTTATCCTTAAGGCTGTACAGGGTGCGTCAAAAGTTCTTGGACACATGTAATTGACCGCCCAACGACTGTTTTAAAGCAAATCAATTGATATTCATAAAATTTATTACTATTGAGCAGGCACATATAAAAAAGCGGTTAAATTTCGAATTGGACTCCTTTAACACGAATACACGCCTTCAATCGCTCGGGGAACGCATCCACGGCGGCACGAAAGGGGTCTTCATCAACCTCTCTCCAGGCTTTCTTCAGGGCTCTTTGAAGTGAAGCAGTGTTCGTGTGGAATGTCGCATAGGCCCTACTCTTTAATGTGGACCTGATCGCGTAGTCCATCGGAATGAGGTCCGGGCTGAGCGGGGCCATTTTTCGGCTGAGATGAAATCCGTAAAGTTGTTTAACGCAAAACTTCTGTACCACTTTAGCCTTATGAGCGGGCGCAGAATCTTGATGTCCAGTTCAGTCGCTTTTTCAAGGCACAGATTTCCAAGGAAGAATTCTTTCTTCAGGATGTCCTCTAAGTGGTTTTATATATAGTTAATTTTTTTGACATGCAGTTTCTTCATTACAGTGTGCAAACCAACAGCAATCTTGAACAAAAGAACATTCAGGCAATACAACATAAAAGTTTGGTTGTGCGAAGCGCATCATCCCATAGAATGAGCCTGAAACAAAAGAGTCCAAGAACTTCTGATGCACCCTAGTGTCTGTTATCGTTTCTCTTTTCTCAAGCTTGTGCTCCATTGTTCACTTTTTCACGACTGTCTTATAGGTCGTAATGATAAGTACTATTACTATTATTGAGTGTTGCTTTGAAGAAGGGTTCTGAAAATATACCAATACTCTACTCCTCTGAAGCGTTTCCAACTGAATATACGCAGAACTTGAAGAAGATGGTAAGAGTGGAAGGTAACGTTCAGAATTGGAGAATGAACAATGGAGCCAGCAGGGAGATCTTCTACAAACCGCACAGAATCTTCTACTAATCCAGCGCGATGGCTTGGTGTATCCAGAAGAGCAATGGTGGTTTCCTTTGGTGCTTAAAAAAAGAAGAAGCTCAACTACTCTATTATCTGCTCGGATAGCCAAAAGAAGTCGTACTCTTATCGTTAGTCCAAGAATCAATGTAAGTACAAATTCGAACCAGTCTAAGCGCATACTATATTGCAGGAAGGTTTACTACCTGTGAATTTTTCATAAATTCCTAGAATTAAACCATTCCATCAAATCAAATTATAAAAGTAAGCTGTAAATGTCTTCGTTAGCAAGACGAGGTGCTATATTGCCCAACAATTCCTCAGTAGATGTAGCACACAGCGAGGTCGACAAGGAAAAAATGTAGCTGTCAAATTTTTGTTCTGCGTCATCCAGAAACACGTATTCAGTCTTGCCTTCTTGCAAAATTCGCTTTGCAGGATAGATTTTTCTCTATTCTATGCCATTCTGCAAACGTTCGTTGTTCTTATTCTTAGAAAGGACTATGCAAAGGACGGTTTTAATCAGTTCCTGCATGGTATGTCCGAGAACCACTTCTAAGCATCGTAGAATCGCTTTGAATGCATACGTGGTCTCCACTCTGAATTGGTGCGATCAACCGATGAACAAGGCAGAATTTCAATCTCCTCAAAAAAAAATTCACCATCGCGAAGAAACGGAAGGCTTTGGTGGCCTGACGGAGACTCAAACCGAACATCTTGAATCAGGGTGAAAGCGACAGCCGGCACTTCCACAGACTGAAGTAACACGCGCCAGAACAACTGTATGTGGACAAAACTATGACCATTGAAACTGAGCGGTCGAAAGCGCAGAAGGTCACTTTCAGGCTGGTTTTTAACATGCAATTAGCTCAATATTCATGGAAAACTTATGACTAGGAGGAGAAAAATGCTGGAAGCATCACGCGCCGTCACAAAGGGCAATCTCGAAAAAAATGCCGTTAGAAGGCTCCGACGTTTCTTGTGATGACGAACCGCAGAGGTATTTCGCTGAAGTGCACAAAAACCTGCAGGCCATGTAGGGGCGTGCATTTAGCGGACCAAATTGGCCGCCAGAGAAGCGTCGTCCCTGAATGATCTCGGAGCAGTGCTCGCTGATTGAATTCGGACGTGGTTTCGACTAGAGTGAATGCTCAAACGATATGGAAATACACTGTGCTGATTGGAGGTCTAAAACAGGTGAAAGTCGGTTTCACCTACAATAAAAGGAAAAGGCCATAGTACTATACGGCTATAACTGTAATCAAACTTCTTTGAGACGCGCCACGCATTCTACTTGATTTGATCAGAAGGACGAACTTAAGCGTGTATTCAAGGAACTTGAGCAAGTATGTAATAAGGAACTGTTGTCAATGTAACTCCGCAGGGCCAATGCTAGGCCCGAATAAAGCGAATCTACTCCCTAAAACAGATGGTTATCAGAACAAAGCAAGGTTCCAAAGGTCACAGTCTACACGTTAAGGAATGAAAGTTTAGAGAGATCATTTGCTAATCGAGAAGGCTCCCAATTCAACAAGTTTAGTATAAGGTCCTATTCCTTCACTCCTACGCGCTTATATTTCAAACTTTCCTGATACCTAACTTTTTCAATATCTTTCTTTCCTCCACAGCTCCCTGAAACTTCCATTCTTAACTTCTAATTGTTAATTCCTAATTTTATTTCATGCCAACAGACTCTAAAGAAAACTTAACATATACTCCTCTTCTTCACTAAAGAGCCAGGGTAAGAGCACACCACATTGGTTCGTCTGCAGAAAGGACGAACGGGCCGTTTTTATATTTTTCAAGTAATTATATTTTCCGTCCTCTCTATAAACTTTAACTTTTGTTTTTGTATCATCCTATATTCATTTAATCATACTAGCATTAAGACAGGAAAAGTAAAGTAGAGGTGTGGAGATGAGTAAGAACTTACTCCATCGCAAGCGATAAGACTCAACTCCTCGAAATGCTGGAACTTGCTGCACGCTGCTTATCGAGCATGAGAAAATTGAAGCCACGATGGTAAGCCCTTGGGAGTCGCTACCTCCTGAACTGCACTTCGAACAGTTATGCGCCTAGTTAAGGACGGCTCTAGGGAGATGAAGTGTTGACGCCTGCAACCCATCGACAATTCGTCAAGATTTTACGAGTCGACTTCTTCCTTATAGGCAAAGCTTGCTGCTCTGAAGAATCGTTTAAGAAAGAAGTTAGAGCTATAGAACTCTTCAGAGCTATTAAGGGAAAAATCGCCGATAACAACTACTAGGATGCCTGCCGAACCGAGATGAACATGCAGTCTGGCGAGACACCGGGGCTACATATGTAGGACGTGCTCAACTTTAATGCTCAACTTTGTGGAGATAGTTGTAGGTTTGAGTTTGGTCCGGAAAACTTGTTTACGAAGGTAACAATAATTTAAAAATCAAAGGAGCTCCAAACTGACTGTGAGATTAGCTTGACGTCAGCCATTATGTTGCACTTCTCTACAAGCTCACGGGCCCACTCGATTGATAGGCTCGATTCTATATGCATTGTTTACTGCGCACCCTAAAGGCGAGCTGGACAGTCTTAGAGCAATTCCTGAGTAAGGCGGCTGGGAATTTACGATAAAACTCCCCAAACGCTCACACTACAGGCCCACTCGGCCTATATGCATTGTTCAACTCTATTGTTTTACACGCAAAGGTAGAGCTCGAGCTGCTGAGTTCAAATATATATTTCTTTTCACGAGTGCTTGATTTTAAAAAAAAGTTATTAAAAAAGCCGCTTTGGAACGCTGCAAAGCGTTCTTTTCGGCAACTGACCAAATCATATGGTCGTACTGTAGTAACCGGTACGGTTCTGCAAAATGCCAAATCTACAATTTCACACCAAAATGAACGCTTCTCAAAGAACACCGGACACTTTCGAGGCAAAAATGAACAACTGAGCACAGTCAAAGAGGGTCTAAATAGATCTTTGTTTTGCGAAAATCCACCATTACTTCCCTGAATAATTTATAATTCAAAATGCTTCAAAATGAATACTGTGTTTGAAACTTTATGACTTTTTCCAGAAAAAAATAGCGGTTGAATTTTTTTAGCCCAGGAAAATAGCTATTTTTGAGTGTGCTAACCATAAGGTGAGAGAAGCACTCGTCCATAAGGAGGCGATTTTCCTTCGATGGTTAGTAAAAAATCTGCTTGCGTAGAGATGCACACCAGTCTAAAGTGCAGTAGAAGCAAGTGTATGTCAAGCAGACATACCCTCTCCTTGCGTTTTCAATAAAGAAACATTTGCACTTTCAATCGGCTGAAGATCGCGATGTGTTGGAGGAATGCATGGATTCATTCTTTTAATATTCTGAAGAATTGTTGCCTTGCACTTCGAAATAAGTTTTGATTAACCATTTTTTCCGAAATATTTTTTATCGAATTTCAATCGCTGTATTATTCAATTTATTGAGACAGGTGAACTATCTATTTTTTTCCATCTATAGGCCTCGGAAACAACACCATCCCAGGTTCCGTGTCTTCACTAACCAGGCAAGATTGGTGGTAAGAATTGTAAAGAAGATGTACATAGAAATCGGAAAGAAACAACTGAACAAATAGGTGCGGGTTCGAACCCGCCTGGCGCTGGAAGCTTTGATCGCAACAAAACATCGTTATGACAGCTCACAACCTCGATACCAGCCACTTGAGGCTTAAAGAAACTGATTTGAACTGAACAAATAATTAAACCAATGCCAGGAAGGTTTCAAGCGATTCTGGCGGTTTGGGTAAGTTCATCAATAGAGTCCAGTTATTTAAGAGACGCAGTATGGGGTTAGGGTGGACAAGTGGCATAGTTACATTTTGAAGGTGTATAAATGTAACAGCGGAGACGAGGCAGAGAAGGCGCCAGCTGTCGCATGAGCACCCACATCGAGGGCACTTATTGTTAGTTCGGGTCCCACTCTGGCCATCCAAGTGCACCCATCCAGGTTAGTCAGTTGATATCAATCCTGCCAGGCAGTGCGAAAACACTGACTCGTCCGTCAGCTAGTCACTGCAAGCAAGTCATTGAATGGAGAAAGTACGCATTCAAATTGCCTTCGCGATAGAAATAAAGTGAAGTGGATTTCAAATCAAGATTGATTAACGCCGTTCTTCATGCATTTAAGCTCGGACAAAGCTAGTGTTTTGTTTCCAGCTTTCCCTATATAAAACTTCGGCACGGTTAACACTTGCATTTCTGCCAATAACGCACAAAAGTAAGTTAGTTGTACGAGCGTAGGAAGATAGGATTCAATGGATAGGTAAGCTCGCGAATAGTGATGCACCCAAAAACCTCGCGTTGGCACATTATTGGCATTAACAAAGACAGCTATCATATTTTTTGGGCGATTACATAGGGCAGTGGAGTTGTAAGGCAGAGCAAGACTTTGAAACTATTGTGGACAACTGTGGGTGAACTCATGATTTACGGTCATGATTTACGGTCTATAGGCCTCGGAAACAACACCATCCCAGGTTCCGTGTCTTCACTAACCAGGCGATTAAGAAAGTGGCATAAGCGTATGCGAAGCGACCTCCAGTGACGCCTCGGGGAAAAATTTCCGCTTCAGCTTAATGACACCACTTAGGAGTTTTGAGCAGCAAATTTGTTTTCGCACAAGATATTACTGCTCGGCAGCACGAATACTCTCCTGTCTAGAGCTCCATGGCAGAACGAGGATGAAATGAGGTCTGAAGGGAGAAGTGGGTAGGATATGCTGGGAAACTAGTTTGCACATTGATTGGGCCGAGTACGCTGATCCTACAACGAACGCTTATATGGGGCCTGTCGATTGGCGTACTGCTGAAATACCGAGGGGAAGTAGGCAATCAGTGCCTAATTCTTATTGGTAGTATCGGAATTGAGCGAGTGCAGCGCAGTCGGGGGAGTTGCCGGTTGTTGCGTGCGCCTGATGCCAGGTTCCTGGTTCGGATTTCTCGTCCAGGCCAACCGCCTTCCATTCCTCCGGAGTCGGTGTATTGGTACCAGACTTGTCGGGTAAGGATGAAGCGCTGACTTGTCTATCGGCAGGCCACCGCAAGTCATTGTTTGGCCAAACGCGAAATTTTCAAATTTTACTTTTTTAATTTCAAAAATTCAAATCACTTCCCTCACATTCCTTAAAAGTTGAATGACTGTCACACCCTACAAAGGATTGAGTGACGCCATCCTTTATCCCTTTCATATCGGAATTATTTTCGCCACAGTCTGGCATCATTTTCCCATATAAACTCCTAATGCTTGCTACTATATGTACTTTTAGACTACTCTGAAGGTGTTTCTAGTACAATTTTCAGATTCATCGTTGTTGAGGTACAGGAAAATATGTGGAGGCTTTGCATCACTTGTCAATAAAATGGATTAAAAATAAACAACGATAAAAGAAAGAGACGAAAACGATTAATCGCCTAGCGGAATAGCGCAAACGGAGGTGCCCCGACAGAGGTTCTTGGTTCGAAGCTCCTCTGACCAACTAGCCCTTCCATTCCTCCGGGGTGGGCGAATTGGTATCAGTCATGTCCGGGAAGCATCTATCACTAACTTGTCCTTCGCGGGCATACCGCAGTTCATTGTTTAGGTCGAACACACATTCCAAATTTTCAAGATAGTCATCAAGAAAGTTCTTAAGGGAGAAACATCGGAAATGCATTTTGACCTTCTTGTAACTTGTCCACTCCAATTTCGATTTGGAAAGTTTAGTTTCACATGAGAACGAATGAAAAAGCCGTTTTAGGAGAGTGACCCGAAGTGAGTCAAGGTGCGGACTTTTAGTTTCCTTCCTCTTTTTCAACGAAACGGAGTTTGTGTTTTTAGCGGCAGTAACAAAGGTAAAGGTTGAGGTCATTCAATCTCTTGTGGGTTGTGCTTAGAGCTCATTCAGTTAGAAATCGTGGAGGAACATCGTTTGAAGGCATGTCTACCCTACATAGATTAGCGGTGGTCAGTGCCGCCAGTCGGTGAGCGAGTCAGTGTTTTATTTTACAACACAAATCTGGCACCAATCCACTAATCTCTGAGAGATTTCCTGAGGGATGGCAGATCTGAGAGGAATTAATTCCTATTTTTAGTTGGTGCACGGAGTGCAAGCGCGAAAATCGACGTCTACTTCGACTGCGCTGTCCGCGTCTGTCGTCACCAAAAAAAGACCAGCAATGTCTCACAGCACGAAGACACCTCACTTCTCAGACTGAAGATCATTAACTGTAGTATGGAACGTGGCATGGCAACGGTCGGTCGTCCATTCCTAGTTAGCTCTGCGAAAGTTAATGTCGCCCGCCTTCATTCCTTGGGTGCCATGCTGTGGTCGTTTTGCTCCACTGATTACCCTTAGCTATGTTAAGAGTCTCTTCTCTGGAGACCAGCAGGAAATCGTTTAGTCCTCAATTACCGCGGTGCTTAAATGCAGCACCAGCGTTTTCTTTTTTGTTGGAGGAAGTATTTCGCCGAAGACTCGCTAATTCTCCTATTGAATCTGTTCGCAGCTAGTGACAAGGCAGTGGGAGCTTTCGCATGCTTGATGATGTTTTTATTCATATAACTACAAACTTTTACTGCTTTCCCTGTACTAAACTTATGTGCTCACATAAAAGATGCAGTACGGGATAAAGTGGTCAATTGAATCCTCCAGATGTTAACTATTAACGATTTAATGACTTAATGATCCCTAAACAACCACGTCAGGCTCGCGTTCCCCGGCAATCTCTCTCGAGCAAGAAATCGGACGAGAAGCCACATGCAGCAAATCCCGTTCATGTGTCCGTTTATACACAAGATAATGAGGAAGTCTATTTATGTGCGTATCAATACAACATATATGTAGCTCAACGGTCAAGCTGTCATCTACCGGACTTCTTTTGAGCGCTTCAACTTTCGTTCGATCCACCACACATAGCTATCGTATAAAAATACCGCACTACACATAATTTAAAAAATTAAGCTCCCAATATTTTTAAACTCTTTTGACAACGCATTTTGACTGTGCCATTTTGAACCATAAGTTCATTTGAGACACATGAATGAAGCGAAAGACATTCAACAAGGGCGTTCAGTGGGCCCCATTAATGGTGTCAGTCGTGCTTAGCCTATACTAACTTACGTGGTTCCACCTTGAATAGCAAAAAAAATTGCTTCTGGCAGCCGCTTACTACTAAAGGAAATGCATGGGAAAGCATAGCAACTGATGAAAAATTTATTTCATCTGGCAACGTACCTGCTAGGTATGCAGCTAACAAGCGGCGTTGATCAACACTTTTTGGGATACGCCATGCATTGCACTTACACGGGATGTCGTGGGGACGATTTGAATGTGTATTTGGCTTACAAAATGACTTGCGGTGGACACTCGATAAACGCAAAAACGGGTCAACACTTTATCCTTCACAGACGAGTGTGGTACCGATTCCTGGTCTCTAGGGGGATAAAAGACTTTAGTGGCCTGGGCGGGACATCCGTACCAGGAACCTTGTGTCAGGTGCATGGGACAGCTGACACCTTATTCGACTGCGCTCCTCGCGCCCTCTATTTACGATTTGCTTTTATTTTCTTTTCACTTCTGGACGGTGGTTGCCTTCATATAAGAGAATGTGATTGCCTTTTTTCCGCACGCCATGTGTGGTGGTTCCGACAAAAAGTTTAGGAAAACTTGGTGGATGGCAAATTTTAGGGTGGAGCTGTCATTAATATGCGCGGCGTGATGGGTCGTGAGGAAACAGCCAAGAAGAGTGAGTAGCGGATAATAGGCCGTTGTACTGCCGGGAGAGTCAAATTCGATGGAGAGATGTCACGCATCGAAGCTGAAGAAAGCGGCAGATAAATGGCGGGAACAGGAAGCCGTTAGAAGCACGAACCCCTCATCGAACTTCAGACGGCAAATAGCCCACCGAAGGAAAATGAATGGCGTGGCCTACACTACGACCCCTCATTTGTCTCCTGGAACACATGTGGACCTACGAGGCTACTAGATACCTTATGTATAAACCAGATTTTTAGACTGTAGACAGTTACGGCTCGAATTTGCTGACTTGGGAGAGTAACTGAGCACAAGCACTAAGTTCTGAGTGGATTCGTTTATAGCCATTGAGTCATGTGAACTACAGTGACCTTCCCCTTTGGGCGGAACCGTCAGTTTCGCAGAGGAAAAGATAAAGGAAAGTGCTCGCCAAAGTTGTTACGAAATCCGCCACGCAATGAACTTCTCATACCGTAGAGGCAATTTGAATGCGTGTTTGGCCTATAGAGAAGAAAAAACAGCAAGAACGTGTGCACAGCCTCCAAGGAGGACAGTTGGTGCATCTAATTTATACCACATCAGAAGGAAAAGTGAAGGTAAAACTGGAAAAAAGTTCGGCAAGAAAACTGCTCAGCACTTTGTATTAAAATTAGCAGGAAACCCTGTAAAGATTCGGCTATACCGTACTGCATGTCAGGTAGCTCTTACGATTTACGGTTTACGCCTACGATTTACAACGGTTTTCTCGTATTATGTTTACGACGCGCATTAAATAAACTACATATAAAGTAAGATCACGCCAAATCGCGCCTTTCAAACCAAATTGAACACTATTCTGTGCCAGCTTGACCCTATTGTACTCAGAATTAAGAATCTGAACACTTTTCAATACAATTTTTTTAGAGCAAATTAAGGTTTTTTAAGCAAGCTTCTTGCTTTTGAAGCCAAATACCACCTTCAAAATAAAAAAAGCTTCCACAACAAAGTAGAGACTCACCAGTAGGGCAAAAATAATTTATTGTTCAAGAAAAAATTAGTATAACCTTCTTTGGAATTTCTCAACTCGTCTGCCCTAAAAAGTGAATAAAAATTCCGTTTCAATGGAATAACATAGATGTAAAAGCAACAGATCACTGTTTAAAATTTCATAAAAATTTTATTTTTTGAAGAGAAAAGTGAGTTAGAAGTAGTTTTAAAGTTCAGAAAGGACGCAGTTATTTAGTGTACTTAAGGGAAAGGGATGGCTCGTTGCATTTTTAGTTTGATTTATATAAAGTGTAAATGCAGCTTACTTGAAACAAAGATGTGAGTATGTGTGTGTTTCTTAAATTTTTCTTATTGTAGCGATTACGTCTGTGTTACTCCGTGCAAACAGAATTTTTGCTCTTTGTTCACTTATTTGAGCAAGTGAATTGAAAAAATTTCAAAGAATGTCATACTGGATTTGCCTCAAATAAAAAATCGCTTCTTGGAAAGTGTCTGTTTTAATGTGGAAAATGCTCGTTCTAATTTGGAAGATATTCAGTTTGACTTCAAAAGTGTTAAGCTTGCTTAGGAGAGCGTTCAATTTGCTTTGAAAAGTGTCTAGTTCAGTCTGAAATTGATGAATTTGATGTCAAAATGGTGTATAAGGAGTAGTTCTTCTGAAAATAATAGCGCATTTGCAAAAGGCCATCCTTATGCGGTAGCCGTCAAAAAGTGCGATTCTGATAATTAACTTTATGCTAATGCAGAACAGATTAAAAGCTCCATTTCGTTGCTTGGAGACGAGCGGCCATATTGGATGGATTGTAAGGGCAGAAGGTCTATTATTGGATCACTCTTCGGTGTTTGAAGGATGAATGGGTGCATGTTCTTTCTTGGAAAGGCAGCAAATCATGATAACGTCCATAACATGGTTCATGGTTAGCCATTTTAATAAAGGTTGATACCATTAGGTTCCTCACCTTTTTGCCATTGAAGGCTAATGTTTTTCTATTTTTGTTGGCTAATGCTTTCCTATTTTTATTTTTTTTTTATTTTTCTATTTTTTCGGCAGTTAAAACTCAAGAACTGTCGGAATACGTTTTTTACATGTCTTCAACACGGCATGGTTTATCCTCTGACAGCATACGAAAAATTCTGAAGAAAAAACCGCTGTGAACGTCGACTTGCTTAAAGTTTAGAAAAAATGAATGTAACTTCGTTCAAACGGAAATTCTACAGCTTCTTGCGCGAAAGAACTTAGCGACTGTTTTGGAGTTGCCGTTTGAATGGGTAGAAACTCTTTATTTACCAGATCAGAACATACTTCAACAGAGCTCCACAGGGTTTCACTAGTGAATATGGTCTACTCTTTTAAATGCACATCTACCTTTTCAAGAAGGCTTTTGCTATTTCTCATTTAAAATGGCAAACAAAGGAAGATGGAAACCACTACTCGTGGTTGGTACCCTACTCGTCACATCCTTGGACACAGGCTAACCTATATGAACCTCTTTATTTTTCAACTTTTTTTCAATTTTTTTTTCAACCGATCCAGCAAAATGCATTCTTATATTTTATGCCTAGAACCATGTGCTAAATTACGGAAAGCTAGTTGAGCTTTCCTATGTTTATTCTTCTGAACGATCGTCAATTCTGAGAAGGTTCTCCTCACTCTATAAAGCTTTATGTTCTGAGCTTGATATAAAAGCAACAAGGTACTGTTTAAAATTCCATAAAAATTTTATTTTTTAAAGACAAAAGCGAATTAAAATCTGTTTTAAGGCTCAGAAAGGAAGAAATTATTTAGTGTACTTAAAGGATATTTGTGTATTTAAAGTACTTTTCAGATTTTTCCTCGTAAACTTAGCATCCAAATTACGATTTAATTATATCCTGGAGGCGGGGAGTTTCAGGCCATAAGGCCGTATGAGAAAATAATCGCACCTCTCAGCTCCCATGTAAAGTGGTTTGAGCACTTTAGAATAGTGAAAATACATATGTAATAACTACTAATGTCTTCAAAGTAGTTTCTCTACAAAACTGCACCAAAATTTCCTTCCAATTCGATGACTGTAAGTTTCTAAGGATGGCGACAATGCTCTAAGCTTTAAAACCCGGAAACTTTTTACCTTACATTATTGAGTTAGGGAAACAATGCCGCGGCTGTGCCAATTGTTGAGCATTGCATTCATCAAACAAACAGAAGCTATTGAGCTGTTTCAGCACGTAACAGAGGGCGTTTGGTAAACTTTTGAGCAATTCTATCACCAGATGAGTTTCATATGGTTCGAAGCTCAAGGTCCTCAAATCCACGTGTGCTTAGTCGCTGTTTAGAAAGAACTGCAAGTTATTTAAAGAAGAACATAAAAGTGACACCCCGAATGAACAATCAAGATAACTTTGTAAATGGATTCAACTTTGGTTTTACGTTATTTAATTCTTATCTAACTAATTTTGCGCCTAGTTGAAGAATAATGGGTCAAAGTCAGCATTCAACAATCCTTGTTTAGCATGCGCCATGCATTCGACCTTTACGGTATGTCTTGGAGGCGCTTTGTATTTGGTCCATACAGTTACTTGCGGCGGTCATCTGGCTAGCTAGTCATTGTTTTCTTGTGCAATAAGCATTGCACCGATAAGATAGCCCTCGAAGATATGGAAGATTTAGATGGCCAGGGTAGGGCCCGAACTAAGAACCTCAATTCTGTGAGCGCGCGGAAGTCTACACCTCCCTCAACTGAGCTAGCCCGCGTCGAAGTCTGTGTTCTATTATCACAATTTCAGCATTAGTTTCTGTGCCTGCTGTGAGACTTATGGTTAGAAAAATTCTATTGCTCCAGACAACTGCCACAAAGCAATCCAACGACTCAACAGTTAATTAGAAGGTTGACGCATTTCTTTGACCTAGTCGGTGCTTCTTTGGTACCGAAGCAATCTGCTAGTAATAGATAACATTTATTACAACTGCAATAGTGAATTGTAATATTGAGAAAGAACGTGTTGTTCTCGGAAGTAGATGAATCCGAAAGCAATTAGAAATTCTCTGGCGCTGTGTAAATAAATAGGCAATCAAATTAACAAGTAAACAACGGGCACTCGTGGAAGTCTTTCATCTCGAATCTCGCAGCAGACTCTTTTCTAGCAACCTAGACCAAATTCAGAAATGATACGTATTGCCCTAGGTGCCATCGTCAACTGCACTGCAATTAAGGGCGCTCATAAAAGCTATTGATTCTGGGACAGTTTTACGAGATGACGTCCACCAAGATCGGATATGTGCGCATGGAAGAAGGAAGCCGAAAGCGGAAGGAAGGCATAAGAACTAATCTGCATCTGACGAAGCCTTATCGCCAGATGGCTTGGAAACTCGCGTAAATCTGATTCAAACGATGGTGGAAACTCACCTGGAGCGCTTTTTCTTCTTTTTCTGATACATTCTCCGTGTACCGTTTAGACCCTCCGCATAGCTCTCCTGAACATCGTGCGACACTTAGAGTTGACTTCAGAGACCGCCTTTCAGAAATATGTAGAAGCTTATGAAAATCAGCGAGACTTCACAAAGGAAGGAATCGAGAACAACTGGGCGTGGCGCAAATGCTGCAGACCACGAGAGCACCTTCCCTCCCCTTCGGGTCGAGTTCAAGAGCACCCACGTATAGAATAGCGAAAGCGACGAAAGAACCAAGTAGTGGCAACGGTCCGCAAACGAACAGAGGAAGATGAGCTGAGGCTCTTCCATCAGTAAAGGCACCGAGAGCCCGAGAGATGGAAATGGTGAGTTTAGGGAAATGAAGCTTCCCGAACTGGCAAAGCTATTAGGTTGTCTGGAAAGTTCTCAACGTTTCAAGTGCTTCATTTTGAACTACCACAACTTTCTCAAATCTTATCGGATTTAGTCGAAACATACACCATATGTTGTTACAGGATGTCTTGTTACGATCAAAACTCTTGCGCCAGGCGGGGCTCGAACCCGCATCTTCTGCTTTCCGGGCAGCGATGTTCGCCTTACACCACCGGCGCTGCCCGGAAAGCAGAAGATGCGGGTTCGAGTCCCGCCTGGCGCAAGAGTTTTGATCGTAACAAGACATCCTGTAACAACATATAGCCTCTATATCAGCCGCTCCAGGCTTAAACAAATGTGTTCGAAACATACACTGTTTGAATCAGCACACTTGTGTCAACGGTCTCCCAGTAGACTTATTCTATCCAAAAAATAGGTGGTCGACAAAATCCACAAAAACAGTTTTGGCTTGATCCTGAATGGTGAAGGTTTTGCCAGCGAGAAAGTTTTGAAAGTGTTTGAAAAGGTGGTAGTCGGTTGGTGAAAGGTCTTGAGAATATGGCGGGTGAGGCTGAACATCAACCCTTAACTCGTTCAATTTTCAAGAATTTGTGGAACGAATATTTTGATTTGTGTAATGTGTGGGCGGGCATTATCGTGCAAAAGAATCGGGCTCCTTCTGATGACCAAAGCTGGCTGAAGACGCAATTTCGGTGCGTCTCGTCGACAGTAGGACTCTGCTGTGATCGTATGGCCTGGTGCCAAAAAGTTGCAATAGATTACACCAGCCGCCGACCACCACACAGTGACCATTATCTTTTTTTTGATGGAGGTTCGCCTTTGGAAAATGCCTAGGGGGTTCGTCGGCGTCCAACCACTGTTCGAAACGTTTCCTGTTATCGTATATGTAGAATACACTATTCGTCACAAGTGATGATTCGTCTAAAAAACAGATTTGCTGCGTAGAAGTGGAGAAGAACAAATCTCGAAACACGAGAAATTTTGCCGCTTACTTAACTAGTGGGGCAGCCACTTTTCGAGCTTTTTCACCTTCCCAAGGCGTTTCAAAGCATCCGCAATAGCGGTTTTACTGACGCCTAGCTCTACCGCGATTTCGCGAATTGTTGGGATGGTTCAGCTCTCACCAATTCCTTCAACTTGTCGTCCAGGATTGCTCGAGGTCGACAGCTAGGGAGGTGATCTTCGTGGCTGAAATCTCATGTCTGAAATTTACTCAACCACTGGCGCTATTAGGCCCCACACTTTTGTCTTGGCTGCGAACTGTCCTAATTTGAAGTTGAAATAAAAGATCGTCGGAAATGCTCCTTCGACATACTTCAATAAGCCCTTCAAAAACAGAGATATTAAACAACGTTGAGACATAAGTTATTTAGTCAGATAGAGCGAAAATTTTGTACAGAAACTAGCATTAACGCGCAATGCAAGCTGAATTTTCACTTAATAACAGACGAATGAAAAATAGTAACACAAAACACTGAGAACTTTCCGGACAAACTAATACTTCCTGAGGCTTAGCTCAGAGCACCGCTGGAGCGGCAGCGGCGATGATGATGTGCACCATTATTGCCGTCGTCACTCCAGCGGCGCGGGCAGAGACTGTCTGCGCCCTATCCCTCCAATGAGCCATATCGCTCAGCGGCGTTCGCAACCGCCGCGTGCGGAGTCGTTAAGGCAGCAGAAGGTTTCATCAGTGTTGGAATCACGAATCTAACCGAAATCCTTAACAAGAGCACGTCTTTATTTTCCCTAGTCATCTAGATGAGGTTTGAAACACCGATCCTAGCTCAGAGTTCAAGTTCTTAAGCAATCTCAGGTTGCTAACCGTGCTTTCCATGACGTCCAATATGCGAAATCTCCAGCCTCTTGCTCCTCAGAAATTTCTAGCTTGATGCTGAGGTGAGATCGCACCATTTATTTATTTATTTCTGTACGATGCATAAGGCATACGTGGTATAGAATGTAGTACAATACAAATCACCAATACAGGAAGAACAACTGTAAAATCTAGAAATGCAAAAGCTTGCTTCTAGCCATGTGCCTGAACAGCCTGTAATGTGCCGACGATTGAGGGACACAGGAGTTTAGCGATATGAAGCTGGAACCAGCTCTGCACGTGAAACTACATGATCTGGTATTCGTTTTGGGCACACCTAAGATATTTTTTCTGAGCTGCCCCTAGTTCTAGATATTATTATACGATAGAGTTTTGAAACGTCTACAGGGTGGCCCATAAGTCTTGCAACAAAAATAGGAGACCTTATTGGTTGTCTTTTTCCAATTGCAAAAAAACCGCATACCAACAGTTATGTAGCATATACTCAGTGCTATACTTCTGGAAAGTATCAT
The DNA here is from genome assembly GCA_947359475.1 of Heligmosomoides polygyrus bakeri. NCBI lineage: Eukaryota > Metazoa > Nematoda > Chromadorea > Rhabditida > Heligmosomidae > Heligmosomoides > Heligmosomoides polygyrus. The sequence goes on along the minus strand of OX375869.1, from coordinate 26,331,259 downwards.
GGTTGTAGCTGCTCTTATTACAAAGTAGTGCGCTCTCACGTAAAACTACCGAAAATTCTTCTCTGGCCCGTGGTGGGGCGCTTCCGTTCCGATGTGACTAAATTTCGGAAGATTGGTTGTTGAACATGCGGTATGATGGTATTGTGTAGGACAGTGCAAACGCTTCTCAAGAGTGAACATTGGATGAACGGATCTGAACTACAGTAGAAGAACGCTATTAATTTTCTGATCATACAGGATGCAGCAACCAGCTGGAACAAATCCAATATTCAGCCGTGTGCGTAATCTACTACTAAGCAATATGTTGTTTCTAGAAAACTACAAGGAAAGCTCTACAAGTCTACAAGTGAGATGAAGACTTAGCTATGAGGAGAAGAGAGTAGAAGGAAAAATTTGTAAGCGCAGTTGGAGGGCGTCGTTCGAAATGGGTATTCAGCCTCTGCCTCATTTGATGAAAAATTTCTCAAAGTTGAGCGATCCCAGAGAGGTCAAAATAATAGTGCGTTTAATGCTACCTTTGCGGGAACCTGACGATATAAAAACAACGGCCACGCATGGCAAGTTTTTGTCATACACGATTTTCCAAAATGTCTCCCCTCACACCCTAGGTTTTTGTGTAAAAATAGTGAAAATCAATAAAAATGTTCGTTTGATAGGAACAAAAACCTAACACCATATATTAGAGACTCAGTCGCGCTGTTTAAAGGCAAAATGCACATTCTGGTAAAGCGATTCCTGTAACAGCAAAAGAAAAGGACGTGGTAGCGATTCTCAGTCCATCTGCAAAATGTTGCACCTGCGAAAGACTAGCTGTGAAATTCCTAAATCTTTAGATTTTCAATCTTTGTTTATTAACCATCCTAAAGAAAATGTCTTGCTCTATAAAGCCTGGGAAAACTATTGTTCAATATCTTCTTTGGAACGAATAAGAAGTAAAACTCCGTAAGAGGGGCTGCGACGTGAGCTGCAAAGCAACCCACACGATCTGAAAGCTCTTATCAATCCAGGAGTGGTCCCTTATGAATAATACCGCTCCACCATAATCTACAAACCATGGGCAAACATGGTTTAAAAGTGGTTCAAATTTGGTGCATTCTTAGCCTTTTTATACGCCTATGTTTTTGTTGCAGGACTTATGGGCCACCCTGTACATCAAATGGGACAGACAAGAATTTGAAAACCACACAAACATCAGTAAGTTTACGTCGAGAGACTAAAGAGGCCATAAATTGGCCAGGGGAAAAGAGCGGTCAGGAAAGGTTTCGAGAAGTCAGATATGTAGTGAAGAAGATGAAAACGTTCTGACCGTATTCGTCCTCATCGTTTTTTCTGCGCCGAGTCAAGCTAACGCCTCGGAAACCTAGGCTCTATATTCGTCTCTTCTTTCGTCTAGGCAGGCTACGAAATCTGCTTCTGAGACACTTACAGGAAGGGATCCGTCAGGTACTGCATCCGCGGATGTCGTAAGAACCCAAGTACACCCAAAGGCTCATTGGTCGTAAAAACCCTGAACAAATTATATGGCAGGTCCGGTGTCTTATGGGTAACTAGAAAGGGTTCCCGCCTCATGGTGAGCACTTGCGTTGCTATTTTGACAGAATGTAGGGCCGTGTGAGCGAAGTCCAGAATTACCGTTAGTTTTTGCTGAACGCTTTTGTAAAAACCGGAAAAAGAAGTGTACAAACGTGCGCGAAACAATCATCAACCCCTATGACACCCCATGAGATGTGCTTCAGTGGCGCAGTCGGTAGGAGCGCGTCTTATATGTAGGTGCACACTGGTGGACTTTTCAGTTGGGGTTCGCGTACTGCCAACATTTTTCCACATATTAGTTTGTTGTTAATACGCTTTCTCATAAGGACAGGGGTCAATTTTAGAACATCAAGGCACAGCGGCCTTTACAAGATGCTGCTGGTGTGAAAAGCGCTTCTGTTTTGCTTGTTTCGCAGTTTTGTGCCACAGCTGTTGACTAAAAGGGAAGAGCAATTAGAATTATTTCCTGAAAAAATGATATTTATTTATTTATTTATTGCACTCAAGGTAACACAGGATAACATTGTGCACGTCGTACGTCAGACCAAACACAGATCCAGTTCTGATACAAACAAAAAACAGAAAAATAACAAAAAGTAAAAAGTTCCACAACAAGATTCGAAAGGAAAGAGCAACTAAAAGAATTTGCAAGCAAAGAAGTAAGATGAAATAAAAAATGTGCTTTGAATGTCAACATTTTAAACCACTACAAATCATAATGATATTTTCAATTGCAGTGCCTTTATTTTACACTTGACAACTGTGACACCTACAGCACAAAGTAGGAAGGTGTAGTTAACTACATAGTCACCGCTGAAAGGATTTCAGGGTAATCCCTCCAGAATTGATATCCTTTGCTGTTGTGTTTATTCACCTAAAGGAGTACTAGGTGACGAGAGATAGTGTTACTGATGTTCACGTAGGAACCAGCATCAGCCTACTACAATGCCGTATCTAACTCATAAATATGCCGCACAATTTGCTGAGTTGAAACATAGAAGTTATTGGTAGGCAAGGTACGGATAGCTCACAGAAGATAGAATGACTCGGTTTTGTAAAAGCCAGTCCAGGATGTGGTGCAGATACATATCTTTAAAAAACTAGCACACATGAAGGCGCAAATAGACAGCCTTGGTTTGTATTAAGCATTGATGTTCTAAAATTGACTTAATCTCTATCATGAGGAGGCGTAACAACAACAAATCAATATGTGCAAAAATATTCGCAGTACGCGGACTCGAACTCAAAACCCCGCTGGTGTGCTCTTACGAGGAGACATTACGATACCGACTGCGCCATCGAGGCACAGGGATTCATGATTGTTGCGCACACGTCTTCACACCTTTTTTCAGGTCTTCAAAAAATCCTGTCGAAGTGGCATCGCAAAAGCTCACCATGAGTTGGGAACCCTTCTTTGTAAGGAGCACCCTTGCAGGCGACATGGACGAATGAAACGTTGGTGGCGCTCGCTTGAGCCACTCAGTGATCGGGGGGAACGAGAGGTGATACAGGTGACACTATGGCACGATAAGAAGAATCTGCTATGATAGCTGGAACTATTCTATGGACGATGAGGACGTAAGGTCCGCTTTAGAACACTCTGTGCTTCGAAAAATGTTTGTGGTCGCTGCTTTGCCAGATTTCTCTGTTAAAGCATTGTCAAATCCTCTTAGATAGCTAAGGCAACGTAGGATAGCCTATGGCCGCGAAATATCTTGTTTTGTTCAACTATTCGTAGACTCACGAAAAGTTCGTTCAAAGCAGCTACAGTTATGGCCGTATCTTTTGATCAAATCCCGAAAAAGCCGCGTTTTCCCGGCTTTTGCGTCTTTTGGGTATAACTCGCCCAGAATTCGTTCATTTCAAAAACGAAGGATATATTTGTGCTCAGGAGCTCGAGCTCCATTGTTTGATATACATTCTTCATATGGAGCCATGAAAATGTTCGAAATTGAAAACCTGCGCTCCATTGCGAAGGGCGGTCGCGGACGAGTTGTCGGTCGCAAGTCGTCGAAAACCGTTGCATGCTCATAACTCCTTTCGTTTTAGGTTTTTTGAGAAACGGTTGGTACCGTTCGATTCGCCTCTTCGAGATCTGCACAATTATGAATACACCTTTATCAGGCCACCGCATTTTCGCAGTGGGCGGGCAGAAATGGCTGGAGCAGACTTTTTGCGATTGGAGAAGCTTATTTTCGAGGATTTGCATGTCTCAGGAGTATCTCAATCATGGCATAAAGTGTTCTGTAATGCCAGTACCTCTCCGAGAGTGCGCCGGGAACAATGCATATATAATCGAACCTTTTAATGGAGAGGGGGGGGGGGGACAGGTTGTAGAATGAGCGTTGATGATTTTTATCAGAAATTTGCAGCCGCACTAGTCAGGAATTCCTCCAATTTGTCCCGGCGAGACTTTGGAGTGCGCCGTGAACAATGTATATAGGGTCGAACCTATCAATCGAGTGGGCGAGACCGCTCGCAAATTGCACCACCCGCGGGCGTGTTCTGACGCGATAACTCTGTAATTTGTGAACCTTTACAGCTGCAACTTGTGTGTTTTGTAGGCAGCAAAAACCTCTAGTAGTGCGCTAAAACACGGTTGTGCAGCTTATGAATGGACAAAGTTACAGTGGAGCAAATATGCAGGTTGTCCTTGTGTGACACGATTTTTCCCGAATTCAGTCGACCTTTGCAGGAAGAATGGGAGAGCTAACAGCCTACAAATGCGTAGGAGAGCATAACACTGAAGGTACTTTGCAAGGGCGTGCTCATAGCTTCCCTGCTACCTAAACTGCTTTAGCCCCATCTGCCGGTTTAGAGTGGCGGAGTACAGCGGTGAAGTTTCCAGCGCTCTTACTCGTCCATATCTGAGTTTTCGACAATAGCAATGGCACCGTTCTCCTCAGCTCGAAAAGCTCTATCGAACGGTGTCAATCTCGACCAATTCTGGGAACATCGATTTTTTGACAATTTCGCGTCGAAGACGAGGGCGCTCTAGGCCGCGGCAAAGGGACGATGACGTCACCGAAAATCGATGTTCCCAAACCGGGCCAAATTGGGTACCGTTCGATAGAGGTTTATTTGGTGAATTGAATGGTGTTATTGAGCGTAGGAAAAACTGTACTCTGGACGAGTAAGAGCAGGGAGAATATCGACCGTTATTGTGCTAAATTGAACGCGGGGGTGTGTTCGGAGCGCAATAACTTTGTAATGTTCAAATCGTTTAGGCTGCAACTTGTGGATCTTGTAGGAAGTAAAATTGTGTAGTAGTATGCCAAAGTAGAAAGGTGTAGCTTAGGAAAAGGCAATGTTACAGGGGTGCGAAAATGCAGATGAGGCTTGTGTGATGCATTTTTTCCGAATTCGGAAGTACCACTGCGGGAAGACGCGGAGAGCTAACGGCCTTGAAATGCGTATGTCAACAGGGCGTCTAAGGTACTTCACGATGACCTGCTCAAAACTCCCCAGCTGCCTAAACTTCCTTGGGCTTAGCTGCCAGTTTAAAGAGGCGGAAGATAGCGGTTAGAGTTTCTTGCGCTCTTATTCGTCCAGATTTGAGCTTTCGACACTCGTAATCGTACCGTTCTGTTCAGCATGAAAGGCGCTATCGAACAGCATCAATTCCGGCCGATTTTGGAAACATCGATTTTTTAACAACTTCGCGTCAAAGACGAGGGCGCTCGAGGCCGCGGCAGAGGGATGATGACGTCACCGAAAATCGATGTTCCCAAACCGGGCCAAATTGGGTACCGTTCGATAGAGGTTTATTTGGTGAATTGAATGGTGTTATTGAGCGTAGGGAAAACTGTAATCTGGGCGAGTAAGAGCGAGGAGAACATCGACCGTTGTTGTGCTAAATTGCGCGCGCCGGCGTGTTCGGAGCGCAATAACTCTGGAAGGTTCGAATCGTTTCGGCTGCAACTCGTTGGCGTAGTAGGCAGTAAGACGTTCTAGTAGAATACTGAAGCAGAATGCTGTAGCTTAGGATGTGGCAATGTTACAGTGCTGCGAATATGCGGGTTAGCCTTGTGTGGTACGATTTTTTCCAATTTCAGTCGACGCCTGCGGAAAGACGCGGAGAGCTAACGGCCTACAAGTGCGAACGTTAGCAGAACATTTGTGGTGCGTTCAGATGACATGCGCACAACTCCCTAGCTGATTAAACTGCCTCAGGGCCCGCTGCCGTTTTAGGGCGGTGGGCATAACGGTTGAAGTTTCCTGCGCTCTTACTCGTCCAGAGTACAGTTTTTCCTAGGCTCAATAACACCGTTCAATTCAGCATAAAAACCTCTATCGAATGGTACCCAATTTAGCCCGGTTTGGGAACATCGATTTTCGGTGACGTAATCGTCCCGAAAGCCTAGAGCGCCACAGCCTAGAGCGCCCTCGTCTTCGACGCGAAATCGTCAAAAAATCGATGTTCCCAGAATTGGTCGAGATTGACACCGTTCGATACAGCTTTTCGAGCGGAGGAGAACGGTGCCATTGCTATTGTCGAAAACTCAGATATGGGCGAGTAAGAGCGCTGGAAACTCTAACCGCTATCTTCCCCCTCTTTAAGCTGGCAGATGGGACTAAAGCAGTTTAGGCAGCAGGGAAGTTATGAGCACGCCCTTGCAAAATACCTTTAGTGTTCTGCTAGCCCACGCACTTGTAGGCTGTTAGCTTCTCCAGTTTTCCCGCAAGGGTCGACTAAATTCGGGAAAAATCGTGCCACACAAGGACTACCTGCGTGTTCGCTCCACTGTAACTTTGTACAGGCATGAGCTGCATTGCTGTGTTGCAGTGCACTACTAGAGGTTTTTGCTGCCTACAAAACACACAAGTTGCAACCGGAAAGGTTCACACGTTACAGGGTTATCACGCTCAGAACACGCCCGCGAGTGCAATTTAGCACAATAACGGTCGATGTTCTCACTGCTCTTACTTACACAAATTACGGCCTTCACTAATATATGAAGATGCATTCAATTCAGCACAAAAGGCTCTATCGAACGGTACTCACTTTGGCCCGATTCGGGGACATCGACTTTCGATGACGTCATCGTTCCTCTGCCGCGGCCTTGAGCGGCCTCGTCCTAGATGCGAAACTGTCAAAAAATCGATGTTACCAAAATTGGTCGAAATTTATACCGTTCGATAACGCTTTTTATGGTGAACGAATGGTACCATTGCGAGTGTCGAAAGCTCAAATCTGGACGAATAAGAGCGCAAAAAACTCTAATCGCTATCTTCAGCCGCTTTAAACTGGCAGCTGAGGCTAAGGCAGTTTAGGCAGCTGAGAAGTTCTGAGCACGTCGTCGTCAAGTACCTTAAGCGTTCTGTTCACCTACGCATTTTAAGTCCGTTAGCTCGCTGCGTCTTCCCGCAGTGGTCCACCGAAATCGGAAAAAAATGCATCACCTAAACCTCACCTGCATATTCGCACCCCTGTAACTTTGTCCAGGAATAGGCTACATTACTGTGTTTCAACGCGCTATTAGAAGTTTTTGCTTCCTACAAGACCCACGAGTTGCAGCGGAAACGGTTCGAAATTTACAGAGTTATTGCGCTTCAAACACGTCTGCACGTGCAATTTGCGGGCGGTCGCCCCACTCGCTTGATAGGTTCGATCCTATATGCATTGTTCACGGCACACCTCTAAGTCTCACCAAAACAGAGTACAGCAATACCTGAGTAGGCCGGCTGCAAATTTGTGATAAAATTTCCCAAACGTTCACACTACAAGCTGTCCCCCTCTCTCGATTGATAGGTATGATCCTATATACATTGTTCACGGCGCCCTCCAAAGGCTAGCTGGACAGTCTTAGAGCAATCCCTGAGTAGAGCGGCTAGGAATTTCTGATAAAACTCCCCAAATGCGCACTCTACAAGCTGCCGCGCCCACTCGATTGATAGGTCAGATCCTGAATGCATTGTGCGCGGCGCACTCGAAAGTCTCACGGGGACAGAGTACAGCAATTCCAGAGTAGGGCGGCTGGGAATTTCTGATAATACTCTCCAAACGCCCACTCTACAAGCTGTTGCGCCCACTCGATTGATAGGTTCGATTCCATATGCTTTGTGCACGGCGCACTCGGAGGACTCCTAGCCTGACAGGAACACTTTACGCCATGCTTGATATACTCCGATAACGTGCAAGTCCTGAAAAATAAACTTCTACAACCGCAATGAGCCCGTTCCAGCCATTTTTGGCCACCCACTGCGAAAATGCGGTGGTCTGGTAATGTTGTATACATGATTGTGCAGATCTCGAAGAGACGAATCGAGTGGTACCAACCGTTTCTCAAAAAACCTAAAACTAAAGGAGTTATGAGCATGCAACGGTTTTCGACGACTTGCGACCGACAACTCGTCCGCGGCCGCCCTTTGCAATGGAGCACGATTTTGAACGAAAAACTAACCTTTGAAAAAATTCGGTGGAACTGTGAAATTTTTGGCAATTTTTTAACTCTATCTGGTAGAGCTTGAGCTGCTGAACTCAAAAATGTGCTTACTTTCACAATTAGTTAACCTTGAAGGAAGTTATTTCGAAAGGCCCAAAAAGCCGGGAAAATGCGGCTTTTTCGGCATTTTTGAAAAGGCTACGGCCATAACTGTAGTGGTCCAAGTTACTAATACGAAATAGTTCATATCCCCTAATTTGAATAAAACGCTAATAAACGAAACAAAACAAAATTACAACGCCAGTAGAAGGAAAGGAAAGAAAACGTCAGCAGTAACCATAGAAAAGAGACACAAGCAAACATCATAATAGTGTTAAGAAAAGAATGCTGCAGGCGTAAATAGGCCCTTATATGTATCTATGAAATCTCTGAGCTGATGACTTTAAGAACAAGCAATTTGAAGGCGTTGAGCTGCACTGTTAGCAGAGATGAGTACTTGTGGGAAAGTGCATTCAGGATAGTGATCACTGTGATGGAGAAAAATCTGGTTCTTCCTGCAACGCTAATTCTGATACTATGCATTCCGCCCCTTGTTCTGGAACCTACAAACTGAAAGAATTATGGTGCTAAGAGCAGTCCTACCAGTAAGAATTGTAAAACGACGTGATGAGATCGCTTCTCTCCCTACTACTTTCCAGACTAGGCAATTCCAAAAAATTTTATGGTAAATCTCCCTTCGAATAAGTCGATAATCGACTCCACTACCGTGCAGTCTCAGTTTCTTTGTGAAGCTGTTCTGAACACTTTCTAACGATCTGATGTGTTTTTCAAGAGGTTCAAAACAGTAGTGTCATTTTAAGCAATGGAACGAATATACGTCTTGTACGACCTAATGAGGATAATCAGGTAGCGGACGCAAATACAATGGTAAAACGCATCCAACTGCACGACGATGCTCGACTGCACAATAGGAAGCCAACTCCGCAGGGCTGGTAGAAATAGGCATGCAAAATTATGTACTTCTGTTATACTGCGCAAAGCTCTCTGATACTATTAAATACTGCCTCACCGAGCACCGTTCCCTAAACCGCTTAGTAACCTTATAGAATAATGCGAACCAATGATGATGCCGATGTTTGCGAATATATGCAATCGAATATCGATTATCGATCTTTCTACCATTATAATTTGAGTTTGTCTGTAAATGTCGTAGGTATTATGTGGAAGTTACGACGCTAATAACTGACATTTGTGATAAGTAAACATCTCAGCATCTACAACAGGTCCATTACGCACTCTTACCGTGCTAAATTTGCCTGACATTAAAACAAACTCAAAACGTTATTTCATTCATTCCAACAGCGAGAGTTTTTTTTGAGACAACCTATATGTGTGCAGAAGACAGCTTTTCGAGCGACTCTGGTGTTACAGAGGCAACTCTGAAGCGAGACAGCAGAAATGTATGGATGCAGGAACGCCGATGATGCGTTGAGACTTCAAGCAAACATGCATGTTCTCGTATAGTTAGCACACAACAAGTGAAGCAGGTAACCGAGTCAGTCGAAATCTCCCCGCGAGGTGCTGAACGAATTTCCCGTTCAGAAGTCTGCAACAGCACTCCTAGTGGTCGCGTTGGAACGCCTTGCAACGTTGAATGCTGCTGTTTGCCAAGCACGGAATAATATCTTTTCGCTATCGCTTTTCGGCAAACGGCGAGACTCAGCAATCTGCCAGATCTACCCACTTATGTACTTATAGCTCGTCTGGGGCTATTGCTGAAATGTCACTCAGGAAGACCGGTGGAATAATACGGCGAAGTCGAATTCATATCTGAGCAAGTTCTGGTTGACACCTCCCTCATGCATCACAGAAGCAGCTGATTGCATTGAAGACGAAGATCTGAGGGCTACAAATGTGCGATCTGGACGCTCGACTCTCTTTCTCAAACTACGACAAAAAAACTGGAGCACCATTATTTCTGAAGTACACGAGTTTGTGATCTCGAACATAGCAAAAAATCTCGCACGGCCTCAAATGAATTCTTAAAAATTTCTTGGAAAAAATGCCTAAACAATCCGAATTTTGAAAACTTGAGGTTAAGTGCAAAGCCCTTTATTAAGAAATAATAGGTTTTAATGAGAGACAAAGGTTCAAAATAGCTTTCAAAATTAGTCCCTAGTAGGAATAATAGTGGTTAAATAACAAAATAGGTGTTGGTCAACTGTAGTGACAAAAACATTTTCGGCATCTTTCTACGACGCATTTCAGAAGCATGGGAACACGCTGTTTCTCCGACATGTCGCAAGGATTCGACGTGGAATGAAGCACTTGCCACATGCGAACATTGGCGATCGCTAGGAGAAAAAGCAGAATGAGTCCATGGAGGTGGATTGAAGCAGCTGTGCAGATGAGGACATGGCACGCAGATCGCCATGCAGGAAGCCGTGTCTCATAAAAAGTGAATAAAAAAGGAAAGAAGGGGGAAATACACTTCGTGACAAGGGATGTTAGCGGAGGCTCGTCCGCGTTGGAGTAAATGACCACGTTCCGGGGGAGTAATGACCCATATGGGTTACCCATACACTCAAGGGAGAGTGGTACGCCAGGAGTAACCTCTGGCTTCATTACTTGCACGGACAGAATAGGATTAGCTAGCCTTCTTCCAGATCAGAAACGAATACGGGAACTTTAGTGCAGAAACATGATATATCCTAGAGAGAGGGGGGGGGGGAGGGGAGAGGACTACGAAAACATCGGGCACACGGGATGAGTGATTGCAAACATTATCCTTTCATGGACCGACTCCGGGTCTTGTCCTTAATAGAGTGTTATATAATCGCCTATTGCTTCATTCCTTCGCTTACAGTGCAGTTTGCTTCGAAATTTGCTTCGAAATGTTAGCCATTTTCGACCAGGATGTATTGAAGTGCACCAACTCCCCCACTAGAATAAATTCGACAAAGGTGATCTACAGTATTAAAAGTGCATGGACAACGAAATTTTGAGGTCTTATTTCAATGGCCAAAGAATACCATGAAGCACTAATAGGCACAACTGGTATGTCCTACTCGAAACGGCTCGTTACCTCCATGCAAAAATTCCAATCTTCAAGTCAAATTTTAAATTAAAAACTTTACTTTGATAAAACTTTGGATACGGGTAAAAAATTAATTCAATACGTGTTCGTGTTTGCATGGTATTTCTGCTGTAAACACGCTTCGAATGAGCCAAAGATTTACAACAAATCCTTAATTGGAATCATCGTGCGACAAGCAAAAAAAACTGCTGGAGTCTCGTTTGCTGGATGATGTGAGCTCTCGATGGAATTAAGAGCCAGCTTTCTATATTGTGAAGCTTTGCTCCACCCGCTTCTGACCAGGATCCTCCATTTTGAATTCCCCAACGGCCTCAAACGCCTCCGCATGCTGACACGCATTTGTAGCATGGATCTTTACGAAAGGCATTGGAAAATTTTAGAATACCGGGAAAATCAATCTTCACCGCGAGAAGATTTTCAGAGAAGGCAGCCTATCGCTGCATGACCAGTATGAACACCACCACTTCCTTCTTTCTCAAGAGGTGCAATTTTGAGCACCATTCCGATTGGCGGGACATGGTATGCTCTCGAGGAATTCCAGGCGGTCATGCAAATTGTAGGTTTGGCAAAGATGTGGAAAATTGATGTGAGCGGGTCTCTAGCCCGGAAGAGAACTGGGTCGCCGCTGACACGTTGAAATTGTGGCAGAGGTGTCACAAAATGACAGTTAAAATGGCACAATTTTTTCGCCTTTTTGTCCTGGATAAAATTAGAGCAAGTTTCCCTAGCGGACCTATAGTTCTAGTTTGGAGCAGCTATCGAGGCACACTTTTCTTACCCGAATTGGAGCACTACTTATAAACTAAACGAAAGGTCATCTTAAAATGCTTCTTCAGGACGAAATCTGAATTTTTATGGGGAGGAAACACCCAACATCCGAGAATATCGCCTCATGCCATTGCTTCTCACAGAGGTGAGGTTTTCCTTAGAATCATCCTTCTTATTTCTTTCGTCTGCGTTTTCGGTTTTCTATCATCCAAAGTGTTCCGCCAAATTTTTCAGATGCATCCCAGTTAGTACAAAAGAAAAAAGAAAGCAAATGCGAACGGGTTACAAGATTGAGTAAGGTCCCTTTCCCACTAGGCTAAATCCAGTTTTGCGCTTGCGCTTCGCTCCTTTTGAAATAGATCCTGGGAAATCAACCTCTTCACATGCACTCAATGAATAGCTGCTTTCTGTTGTAGATTTGTTAGGATTTGCTCGGTTTCGTTAATCTGATAGGTTTCATTTCATGCCTTTTAAATGACGCACTTTTGTCCATGAATAGCTAAATCCTACTATATATAAAAGAGTTGTGTGCGTATGTGTATGTGCGCGGTGATTTCTTTTTGTGTATATTGGAGAAACTCAACGAGTGATGGCGATCGACAGCGGCACCCGACACTTCAGCCCTGAGGGCTGTCGAAATCGCTGAACACGAATCTGAAGCTCGTTTCGAGGTATCAATCGCCATCAATCGATATTGACCATTATTATCGATTCTCTGTGAACGTCGTTCATGCGGTCCGAAACTTCAGCGCTGGGGGTAATTGAGGTCGCTGAACACAAAGTGGAAGTAGTTTTTTAAGCATCGATGGCCACCAATGGACATTAATCAAATTATCGATTTTTCGTGGATGTCGTTCATTTCTTATACTTCTTTCTAACCGTTGTTAAAGAGTTCTTCCTGCGGGAAGCATGACATAGACGAGAGTTATAATCAATACAATTGATGATGAGAATTTAATACTACGGCGAAACTGTAAAGAAGCCGTCAGTGCGGACGAGAGGCCGCTCTGACGGCTGGTAAATAAATAACAAAGCGGTGGACTTCTGCGATGAGGAATAGGAACAAGTCTGCTTCCTAGGGCATGTTGCAAAATCTCATCACGCGTTCAGAGAAAATAAGCAATGATCGGAGAGAAATGAAGAGAGGAAGTGAAGAAATCATATCATCATTCACGAGTATTTGGTAAGCGGACAGCTGGAAATATCCCTTCAAGTGGGCTGCTTGCGAAGAAAGATAAGGGCGTTGCCGTTGGTGATCTCAAATATCTTTCAGTCGAAAGGTTTCACAGTGAACGACGCTGTCCGGCGAGGAAAACAGCGTCCACCCGGCGCCACACGATGCGGGCAAAAAACACGGTGGCAGCCCTTGTGATCGGCGGCATGGATTCTGCTATTCTGGCGTTCGTTTGATGGATGCTGACGGCGTTCGACTGACACAATCGCTGATAACAGTATTCCATCATAACCGACAGACAACTAAACACCTCAAACGAAGCAGCACGACTGAAGCAGTGCTACGGGTAACGCCTCCTGGCACGAAAACGCAGCGGCTGATGAGCGTTTATTAGGGATAAATTTCCACATAAATTCCTTTACATTTTTATTTTATTATGAGCGGAGCGTTGTTCATTTGTTACGCCCCTTATGTGACTCCTTCACACACCATTTTGTTCGCACATTTCTGAGCTCAGCAAAACGTTTGCAGCGCAGTTTTACGCTCCTAATGCAAGCCAGGGTTATAGGTCACCCTGGCTATTGTGTGGCTCTTTTGGCGATTTTTTGCTTTCTTTTATAATATCCGCGATCCTCTATGATTTCAACATTAGAGTGTAGCGGGCCTAACCAGGAAGCTATCTCAACGGTAGGTCGGAACGGCCTAAGTGTTGTATATGGGCAGAATCGCCTCTCTCTGGGAAACAACAAAATGCAGATGTCTCGACCCCAATACAACTCTGCGCAGAGTTAGGGACGACAGAAGTTGAGCCATTGGCGGTGTTAGCCCTATGCCTGCACGTGGAGGGCAAGCCCAAGTTGGTTGGAAACGGCGATTATGGGGATTACGCCGCCCCTCTACGCTCTGCGCCACCATCGCTCGCTCGTCATCGCTGTTTCCTGCCAACTTGAGCCCGCCCTCCGCCTCCAGGCATAGTTCTAACGGCGCCAACGGCCCAACTTCCGTCGTCCCTTACTCTGCGCAGAGTTGTATTGGGGTCGAGATATTTGCGTTTTGTTATTTCCTAGAGAGAGGCGATTCTGCCCATATACAACACTTAGGCCGTTCCGACCTACCGTTGAGATAGTTTCCTGGTAAGACCAATAACCCCAAAGAGATAGGTTCTTCGTGATAGCCGAGCGATCTCAGGTCTGCTACACTCTAGAGTTGAAATCCTTGAGGCCCGCGGTTTCTATGTGGAGGTCCCGGAACTTCATTGCTCTAAATGCTAATATTTCCCTTACGCCAGCTATTCCTTTACGCTTTGTCGCCATCAGAAGGCTCTAGGCAATTACGGTCTTCGGACAGTGATGTCCATAGGATTGCCGGTAAAAGATAAAGAACGGCGCTAATCAGCCCCGCTTGGGATATGTATTTTACTGCTACCGGATGTGGTAAGGGCAGTTTTAATGCGCGTATAGTAGCTAAACAAGGAGTTACAGTATCTAGCTGATGAACAAGTCAGGTTTTAATGATCCCAGAGGAATCTGTCAACTCATTCACCCCTTCTGGATGGGCTTGGTTGGCAAGAAAAAAGCCAAGCCAGGACATCAAGTGTAGTGACGGCCGGCGTCTCATCTGACTGTGATACTGCACTCCCAAGATTGCCCAGATATAACAGCCTATAATGGTTTTTCTTTTTGGCACAGGTTTCTGTGGGTTCATAACCTCTCCGAAGTTCACTGTGCGCTAAAAGGTGTAACTTCAGACATCTGAGCCAGTGCTTATTCTCTGACAGAACTGCGTGAACTGTGGAACAAAAAGTAATACAAATCTTGAGGTAGTCTAGAATCGATTTCGGTGCAAGTCTAGAACGGGGAAAGGGATGCGAGCGGTCCACCCCGGATTTTTTTTTTCCATAACTGACAGCGTTACGACATCCACAACAAGCCTAGGTTGTATATGTGTGCGTTCGTAGTAATAATTTTTATGTTGAAAATTTTTAGACAAAAGTCTTCAGACTGTGGAGGCGAGTGAGAGTTGCCATCCCCATTTCAACTTGTACCACGATTTCTTGATCTGCACGGGTTTAGCGGAGACAAATAATCAAAGATGAATCATTCCGTATGACCAATTTATCGGTTAGTATCTCCAAAAGTGATATTGTTTTTCCATAAATTCCGAAATTCCGCACTGCTTGGTTACCTTCTTTACCTTTCTACTTCTTCAGGCATGAAATTTTGTGCTTGCGTTGCCTATGAGTAGTCCCAGCTTATAATTTATGAACATATATTTTTTAAATTTTGAAGATGTGTTGTTCCGTATCGACATGTGTATTTCAATTTGCGTACCGCCCAGGATGCGTATAAGTTTAAATACACGATACAATACAAATACGGTCTTTGAGATACACGCATTTTATAGTCACGGCCAAGATGCTTACCGAAACCTTTTTTTACCTTATTATGTTTTTCAAAGGTTTTTAGAAAATATTTCCTGCATTATAACAATACAGAGCAGGGCTACTCTTCGGCAAAACAAACAAACAGATGTTGTATAATCTCTTAGGAAAGGACATTTTATGCCTATTCTAAAAAATTGCTATGCGATCAGAAGTTCTGAAAGGGTGTAGGGCCATTTATCTGTACAGCATAAGTCTACATACAAAATGTCAACAATGATCTAGCGATCGGAATAGCGTTACTTGTGTTTTATGTATATAGGCTTCTCTGCTGCGAATTCAGGAGCGAAAACGACGAGGAAAGGGATCGACAGTGCGCCGCAAGTAGTCCACGTCGATTTCGTTTTGACCAGACCACCCTTCACTGACTTCATACTTTTGTGGGAAGTAGCACAGGCTTTGCTCTCCAAAACTTCCCATATAGAGTAATTCAGCGGATTCAAATACGGTCTCTACAGAGGTCATTCCTCTGCCAAAATGAAGTCCTTCAAGTTGGCGCGGCACCAGTCCTGAACAATCCTCGACTCTGCGTAGGAGTCTAATGCTGCTGGAAGACACACGGCTTACTCTCGAAGTGGGATTCGAGCCAAGAAACCAGTTGCTTCTTTAGGACGTCAATACAGATAGTTCTACAGATCTATCTTCACTCCATTATGCACGAAAACAAGAGACTTGATGACGAATGCACAAACCATGATACTGGCCGGATGCGGCTCCCTAGCGGCGAGCCTTCCGCCAGAATTAGCACTTTGGAGGTCCTTGAAGAGTGTGTAACACTTCTACAGGTTGAATGCGCAAAAGTATGAAGTCGCCGAAGGTCAAAGCATAGAACGAAATCGACGTGCATTACTTGCGGCGCACTGTCGATCCCTTTCCTCGTCGTTTTCGCTCCTGAATTCGCAGCAGAGAAGCCCATATAACACACAAGTGATGCTATTCCGATCGCTAGATCATTGTTGACATTCTGTATATAGACTTTTTAAATTGTATAATGTGTTGTTATTTCTAACGTTTACGTTTAGTGCGTCAATACTTTTTACGCACCCTGTAAAGTGAGGAAGAACAATGACGCTTCGAGGTGAACCAAAAGCGATAGATCGTAATGTATTTTATAAACCCTTCCCTACTCGTGAAAGAATTTAGAGACTTCCTCGGCATTAACCACCTTTGTTTTCATAAGGTCAACGGTTATTTTTTCTTTTCCATGAAAGCATTAGTTATGGATAAAGCTTTGTAAGCAATTTTGTGCAGTCTAAATTATACGATTAGGTTGTGGTTCGGATATGCCAAATGCATAGATTCATGCAATCTTTTCTTGAAGAAATGCAACAAAATAGATTTTGTACAGGCTGGCTCATGAATGCTGCGACAAATCTTAGTTATAAAAACGGCTAGGATCTACCAAATTTGATACAATTAAAAGCGTTGGAACGTTTGCATGTAAATTAGAGATCGAAGAAGGAGCACCGTTATTCATAAGGGTTCGGTGTTAGCTTAATGAGAGTCTCAGGATCGTGTAAGGAGCTTTGCAGGCCACATTGCAGCATCTTTTTCTGAATTTCGTTCCTCGTTTGTTTCAAAACGACACCAGTCCGCCCGTTTTTAACGTTATGTAGAGAAAGTAGTTTTATCCAAGAAGATGTACCCAGCTTGTAGCTCGGCTTCGCTCACACATACATTTTTCCTTTTTACTCTCAATCGCTCATACCTGAGTTCTTCCTTTATTTGTAGCCTTTCATCGTAGTTTTATTCGAGAATACATCGTATTCAATACTACATTACGCAGACCACTGAGTGGCGAATTGTTCTAGCTCTTACCACATTGCATATGACCGACAAAGGAACAGCGGTTTTTCAACTGCAGCGCAGCTGCACTAGCAGGATTTTCGCTTTGGAAGGGGTCTTGGAGTGCTAACATACATAGGCGATACGGAATGTGGTTTGACTGCAGCCAAATCCAAGACAATTATTCCACAATCGGCTAACGTTTCGGCTTTTCTCCTTCTCAGAGTCACTAACCAGGACAATTACTCGCCGCATTACTCGCTTGAACTTTTGAGGCCGTATTCCAAAACCTCAGGAGGAGAGAAACTTGAATGCGTCCCTCCACCAGGACAACTGCGCTGTTATGTACCTCAAAAAAAATGAAAGACTCCTTCTGATTTCATGAAGATTCTATCTTGAAATGTCTTCTGGGCTGGCCCAATCGTGGGTTACAACACCGGACGAAATCCCTCTGTTCTTTATTCAAAAAGTGGCTTACAAAATTGTGGGTCCGCTTCAAATCCTATCCTACTATATATAATCGGCCAATGTCAGGTGTCCGTCACGGGGAGGGGGGACTGAAGCGAAGAGACGCCCATGACAGTGCGGCGTATGCCATCCGGGTTTTCTTTCAGCTTAACCATGGAAGATTGCTAGCGAACTATATCCTTGGAAGCGGATCGTCAAAGTTTGTGATATTTTGTGCAGGCAACGCGTCATGGTATGGATGTGGTCAAGTGCGCAGCGCCGGGAATGACAACGCGTGCCGCGATGATGCGCAGGGATTCAGAAGACGCGTCGCAGAAATCATCCAACGTGTGCTGGGATTCAGAAGACGTGTCGCAGACGTCGTACAACGTGTGTCGGGATTTAGAAGACGTGCTCTAGATGTCAGCCAACGTGCGTGGGGATTCAGAATACATGTTGAAGACGTCGAACAACGTGCGCAGGGATTCAGAAGGCGTGCCGTAAACGACCAACTTGCGTGGGGAGTAAGAGAGACCAGTAGAAGGGGTATCAGTGAAGAGGGGATTAGTCAAGGAAGACCACTAGAGGAGGAATAAAGGGGAGCCACTATTTTCCCTCAATATCGTCCAATGTGCGTCGGGTTTCTGAAGTCGGATCACAGAAGTTGTTGCACGTGTGTCGGGGTATAGAAGTGTCATAAACGTCGCGGCAACGTGAGTCGGAACTCAATGTCACATGTGAGTGCTTGACCAACTGTTACTCTCGCCAGCACATAGGTAAGCAAGTATTAGCGGGGAGGGGGGGGGGGGAGAGTGAAAGAAGTAGGGAGGGTGACTATGGGATTCGAGGGAGTATTATTACTATCGAACAGTAAACGTTGTCGACCTGTCCAGGAATACCGATCAATTTTAATCATTTTTCTGCAGATTAATCACTCCGGATTGGGACTCTCATGATCTGTTTCTGCCACGTAGAGAACGGGTACTTCGGAGAATAAATCGCATGCATGCGATAGCGGATGGATGGGTTCCATAGGAGCACTAAAGATTCTGCTCCACCATATCCCGCTGCACTAATCTATATGCTAAAACCTACTTTTAACCTAATGAAAGTAAAAGGTTCTAAAGGAGAATGGAGGAAGATTGGGGTTGTTCTATTCTCAGGGTTTGGGGGGCGAAGCCCCCAACCACACGTTTGGCGGCCCTTTGGCCACTGAACGTCTGATTATTTATAATTTAAGCCTGATGCCAGGAAAGGTACCTTGGAGATGAAAAGTGGACGTTACTATACCTCTGCCCAAAAGGCCTATGTACTTTCAATAATGCCAAGAATTATCGGCCCATCAGTATTACCTCGGTATTTGCTGCAATGATGTAGCAGCAAAGGCTTTACATAGAGTGTGCAATCTCTTCAGAGGCTTGAGCACGAATGATGAGCAAACATTTCTCCGAGCATACAAAATGTACGTTCATCCGCCTCTTGAATATGGCACTCCTGTTTTTTGGTCCTACAAAAGTATAGAAATATTGAACTCCTCGAAAAGGTACACAACAGCGTCACGAGGAAGCTTTTCTTAGATCGAGAAAATCTTTGTTTCATACGGTCCAATCAGGGACTGAACGAAATATGCAGCAAAGTCTAGAATCACTAACCTACGGAGGAGGAAATTTGACCTTCTTATGCTATACAAAATATTACATGGTCTTGTCCATCCAGGAGGTCGCACTTTTTTCACATCCAGTAATTCCATTATTAGGGGTATACAGTCAAGCTTCAGTTCCCGCGAGCCAGGAGCACGGTCTGCTCCAATTTCTTCGCATGCGGAGCGGGCGCTGAGTATGTAAAGCTGAGTAAGCGCATCCAGATTCCTCCAAGAAACGCAGCCTTTAAAAGGGTATTGAGGAACCACGCTTAGCCGTTGCTGACGGTTTTGCTTTTTTGTGATTACCCTGTCGGGCGGAGTCGGCGATCGTCCACCCTTTGTTAAGCCGTTTTTGATCATAACTGACTTTATTTGTTCCACTGGTTACAAAGCTACGTTTACTGGGTTCATTGGTTGCGATGGTGAGCTCGCTCAAGTCGATCGCTTTGCATGTGTTGTATCACAAGTCGGAATAAAAAAATTGTAGTCTGCTAAAAATTCCTGAGAGCACACTTTGAGAAATTTCACCAAATTTATCAATTGAAATTGAATCAATCAGTTGAAATTTCATCAATGTTCAACTGCACTTAACGAAAGTTCAGGAAAGCAGGAATTTGTTGAAAATTTGGATCTCTCAAAGGCACGTTTCACAAAATCTTCCCGGCTCAAGAGAAAAAATATTTCTTGTCGTATTCCTCGATGATATGGATATCTGGAAGACAGCGCTCGACGCTACAACGTAAAAACACTCAAATGGATTAAATTGTTATATGATATCGTAGTCGAATCGTTTCTGGAGAACAGAGAAGATTGGAAGACTCACGACATGTCAGGTGAATGAAAGATAGTAGAAAGAAAGTGCAACTGCTGACACTGTGTAGGTGGTGGCTGGAGGTTTGGTGGAATCGGAGTCAAAATAAATTTTTGTGGCGACCACTTCCACACCTGACACTGCAACGTTGAGAAGCATCAAGTGAAGAATGTACTACTCGAGGCAATAATTTACACCAAAGTTGATGAGGATACTGTAATGTATCTAATTTTGGGCATATAAAAGAAGGCCGTCAACCATAACGAACATTTGTGACTATTTCTACGTATTAACTCAGAATATCAAGAGCACCTGGCAAAATACAAAACGGTTAATATAGAAGAGGAATTAATTTTTAATTAAGCTTTCTGAGAAAGCACTTTTTAGAAGCAGACCGGAAGTGTACACAACAGTAACGACGATAGGCTGGAACTAGATGCTGTGTTTGTGTGTATAATATAAAGAATGCATTTTACGCTCCACCTGCGACTACAATCTCGGAATCTCGATTCGGGAGACCAGGTTAATGCAGTTCGTTCATTGTTATGTTATGTTGTTGCCTATTTATTACGCCTCTTCATGTCGTGAAATCCTTTGAGGCGGTTCTATTTAGAAGTGCACCGGAAAGGTGAACCAAACCCGCCTGGAATGTTTCACCCTGTACTTCCTGGCAGTCTGGCGGCTGTCCGAAGTCATTCACTCGCACGGCACCAACTGGCAGGCTACCCATGTTGAAATTAAGTCAAAAACAGCAGCACTAAAAGTCCTCATTCTCCTGACCTCATTTTTTCAGCGAAGTGTACCAAGTTTCACTCAGGATACTTTCTATTTTGCGCAAGGTTCGGCTTCTCATTCATTCATCAAGAAGAGAAGACAGCAAAATTCATAAATAGGGATCATGGAACGACCGCTGAATGAGGCATCAATGCTCATCTCGCAGTTAATTTAAATTCCAAGCTTTTCTCTCTTCTGTCGAATAGAAGATTTCTATTGAAGAATTCTAGAGTATGAAAAATATAAAGTTTTTAAATTTCTGGAAGAAAAAGAGTTTTTGATCCTTAGCCATTGACGGTACAGGAGACGGCGTGGTCCTTCCGGCAAAAACATGGCTAACCTCCCAAAGGACCCCTCCTAGGAATTGTATGTTCTCAATATATAGCAATCCGGTGTGACCGAAACGGCGAAAAAGGCAGAGGCGCACTTCTTCTTGCGAAAAACTGATTATTGTGTGATTTTATTTTTCATGAATCAGCAGGAGATAGGAACAAGTTACAGGTTTGCGACGTTAGGCATTGCTCCGATCTGCGTCGTTTTGTAGGAGTGTATCGAGCACCAACTTCTGCTGCTGGTTCTGCTCAACTTGTAGAAGAGATCATTTCTGATTTCTGCTAATGTTCTATTCCGAGAATTGTTCCTTGTTAATTTTAATCTCCCAGATATATTCCCCGTCCAAGTCTAACCAGGAAACTATCTCAACGGTAGGTCGGAACGGCCGAAGTGTTGTATATGGGCAGAATCGCCTCTCTGTAGGAAACGACAAAATGCAATTATCTCGACCCCAATACAACTCTGCGAAAAGTTAGGGACGACAGAAGTTGGGCCGTCGGCGGCGTTGGCCCTCTGCCTGCACGCGGAGGGTGGGCTCAATTTGGCTGGAAACAGCGATCATGGGGAATACGCCGTCCCTCCACCCACCCGCTACCACCGCTCTCTCGTCATCGCTGTTTCCAGACAACTTAAGCCCGCCCTTCGCGTGTAGGCAGAGGGCTAACGCCACCAACGGCCCAACTTCCGTCGTCCCTAAGTTTGGGCAGAGTTGTATTGGGGTCGAGATATTTGCATTCTGTTGTTTCCCACAAAGAGGCGATTCTGCCCATATACAACACTTCGGCCGTTCCGACCTACCGTTGAGATAGTTTCCTGGTAAGATCCTGCCCCATCTTTCAGGCAGCCTTTCAATTCCTTCCCGCCAGAATTCCGAGGGATGTGAGGAAAAGAATTCAGACACCTCCATTTCCAGTTGACGTCGATCATCGAACTCTCTACCTCGAAGATGCTGCTTCAGAGCTCTGAACAGGTTGTAGTCAGAAAGGGCGATGTCTGGAGAGTAGGGTGGATGGGGCAGAGCTTCCCAGCCTAACTCCTGGATTTTCTCGCGACTCACTTTTGCGACGCGCGCGTTGTCGTGCAGCAGGTAGACATTTTCTCGTTGTGGACGTTTTTGGCGCATGGTGTCGATCAACCTCTGGAGATGGGTAGCGCAGCCAGATGTTGTGGCTGTGGTCCCACTAGCAGGTGACCCCCAGTAAAGCATGCCTTCTGAGTCCCACCAGCAACACAGAAGAACCTTCTTTTCGTGGTGTCCACGCTTCGGTTGTCTCAGAGCCGGTTCTCCGGGAGGGGAGCCATTGGCTCTTGCAGGTGTGGTTAACATAAAGAACTAAGTTTTCATCACCAGTAAAAATGTCCCTCAGAAAGTCCTTTCTTTGCGGACGAAGCACGACTCAGCAACACTGATTCGGCATGCCTTGTCAGAGCCCCGCCGCTCATGTGGTACCCAGGACGACAAAACTTTGCGGTACACAAGGATCTCCAGCTGCCTCACGACGGTGCTTTGCGTGCATCCAAGTGTCGTCGCCAATTCGCGAGTGGTTGAGATTGGCTTCACCTTGAAGGCTCCGCGCAACCTGTCTTCTTCCACAACAGAAGGGCGTCCGGAACGAGTTCGATCTTCGAGAGAGATATATCCAGCCTTCAAGCGCCACTGTGGAATAGTGAATGACCTCCTCCTTGCGCAGGGTTGGAGGCTGCATCACTGGGGAGTGAAGCTCCCCAAGCCGCTCGTTTCCTCCTGCTCAGCTCCGGCGCTAAGTCGTTGGCCATATTGACTTCGCGACCCAGATACACGTAGCTGGAGCATTCGGAGATGTTCGTTCCGTGGAGCGAGAATGGGGCCTCAAAACTTGTCCGTTCCTCATGAACATCGTCTTCGTAAGATTCAGCTGCAGTCCAACGTTCCCACATACACGATCGAAGTAGGCCAGCATTCGCTCCGCCTGGCTGATGCTCGGTGTTATGAGCACGATGTCGTCAGCGAAGCGAAGATGATGTAGTTGCCGGCCGTCGACTTTCACTCCCATGTCTTCCCATTCTAGTTCGCGCATGACGTTTTCGAGGGTGGCGCTGAAGAGCTTCGGGGATATGATATCCCCTTGCCGAACCCCTCTCCTTACGTCGACGACGACGTCGTTGTAGAATGGAGAGGTCTTGTCCGTGAATCCACTGTACAGCTCTGGAAGGAATCTGATGTACTGAGTAGGAACGCCCTGAGTGAGCAGGGCTTCGAGGACCGCTTCAGTCTCGACGGAGTCGAATGCCTTCTTCACGTCGATGAACGTATGGCACAGCGGCAGCTTATATTCTCGCGACACTTCGATGAGCTTCGTAATGGTGTGTATGTGGTCGATCGTGATGAATCCTCTCCGAAATCCTGCTTGTTCGCATGGCTGTCCTTCGTCCAGCGTTCTGCTGATCCTATTCAGGATGACTCGAGTGAACAGCTTGTAGACTACGGACAGCAGGCAGATTGGGCGATAGTTGCCAATGTCGTACATGTCTCCCTTCTTGTACAGCAAGACGGTCTTGCTGGTCTTCCACTGAGATGGAACCTTGCACTACGACAGGTATCGTGTGATGAGGCGCGCCAGGGTATTGATGAGCGCTGGCGGGAGGTTCTTCAGGTGTTCGGGTCTGATCCTGTCAGGGCCGGGTGCTGTACGTTTCTTCACCGAAGAGATGGCGTGTCCGATCTCGGAAGGGAGAACAGAGGGAACGACGTATCCATCCTGCGGAAGATGGCATGGGGGCAGGTGGACGTGGCTATCGAAGAGATCGGAGTAGAAATCGTGGATGACCTTCTCCATGGTCCTTCTGGAAAAGGTGACGGTTCCGTCAGGACGTCGGAGAGCTTTCATCTTGGTCTTGAAATTGGCAAAGTTCAGGCGGGCATTGCGGGTGCTCAACCCTGCCTCTGCTGCTTCAGCCAACACTTCCGCCTCTCTCTTCTAAAGATCTTCCCTTATCGCCGCTCTGCATAGCTTCGCAAGCTCGGACGTCAGTTGGTAGTTGCCTGACGCTCGTACTGCTCCACGCTGGCGTATCAGCTCGAGAGTTTCCGGAGACAAACGTCTCTTGGTGGTCTTCAAGCTCTCAGCTTCCTTAGCACTATCGTGGAGATGGTGCACGAAACGGTCGTATTCCTCGTCGACGTTGTCCATGACGGCATCTTCCCAAAGGCCGGCAAGAGAGGTGTAGAGGTCCCAGTTGATGGTCGTTCTGGGATTCCTCTTCTTGAACTTCGCGGCCTTCTCTCCTTGACGCGAAAAGCGGAACCTTGCGCGAAGGAGGCGGTGGTCCGACCACGTGTAGAACTTGGGGACAACGGAAACTCGGTCAGGCAATACTTGCGACTGGGGATGATGTGGTCAATTTCGTTGTGGAACTGGCCACGGGGGTATTCCCAGGTCCATCGTAGAGAGGGAGGCTTCTGGAACTGTGAGTTTCCATGGATGGTCTTGGTCGACATGATAAACTCAGACAGCCTTTCACCTTGCTCGTTCCGCTCCAAACCGTGGGTTACGATGTGAAGTTCTTCCGGCGACCTTCGCGGTCCGACCTTTCTCAAAATTGTTTCTATCTTGAGGCCCAGGGATTTTGTTCCATTTATGGATGCATAAAGTTTATTTAGAGAACAAAATCCTTGGGCCTCAAGATAGAAACAATTTTGATAGAAATATTAAAGAAACCTGGTCATATCTGATAATAAAGGCTCTGCTCACTTGACACAACTTGGCAAGGCCAGTTTGCTTGCCTCACAGTTCCTCAAACACTTAGGAAAACCTGTGACTGCGAATCTCTAGCATTTCAAACACGGTGAAGGGGTAGTCAATTCCAACTCATCTTCTGATAGTTGTTTTGAACAAAACGACACTTTGCCATGGTTCCGCAAGGAACAAGTCTTTGGAACAAGTCTTGAGGGGTATGCATTATCTCAAAATGAATCTCCACTATCTCTTCTAACTTCACTCCGCTAAATTTTATTGAAAAGATTTTAGGCCACATGGACAACCCCTCAGAAAATACTTTCAATTTCAGCATTATGACATCTAAAATGCCGACAAGATGGAAGCACGCTTTCCTTGCGCCTATTTCTAGGAACTCTCCTTTGGACGACCCGAAACACATTCGTCCTATAAACATTACTTCAGTGTTTGCTAGGACCTTAGAAAAACTCATTGAAAAACATATTGTAACGCATTGCGAGGACCAAAAGTTAATCTCAGATAGTCAATTTGGTTCTTTGCAAGAAAGATCTGTAGAAGCATGAAAGCTCACTTCTTTTAATGACTGAACGAAACCTATGATGGCTAAAAGCGGGATAGATGTGTTATGGATTTTTCAAAGGCTTTCGGCTCCAGTACCCAATTTATTGGTCAAAATGAATACGGTCAGAATCCATTCTATGATAATTGAGTGCACGCGCGATTTCTCCACAGGAAGGACATATAAGGTTAAGGTAGAAGGACTACTACATACCTTCCGTACTGAATGCCTGCTCCATAAGAAAGGGTGCCCTCACCTCTACCCTTTCCTTTTGTACACTTATGAGCTTCCAGATATAATCGCCGCTTGGAGCTGACGTACGAAATGTACGCTGATTATGTAAAAATATACAAAGTAATCAAAGAAGATCAGGGCACTCACTCCATCCAAACTGCGCTTGATTTCATATATAATCGGACCAATAACGGGAGTTGCCTCTGTACCAGATAAATCGTACTGCTTATTTATTGGGACAAAAGATAAAAAAAGACTCCCGGATCTTAGTTGCAAAACGTTGAACTCAAAGCGGTTGATGAGATTCGAGGTTTGGAGCTTTTTAAAACCTAGAAACTCAATTTTGATGTATATTATGGATCCGTAAAAATAGCAAATTTTAGGGCATATGATCTTTTCAAAATTCTTAAAAGTGAAAACCCCTGAAATGCGGGCTCACAAAACATATGTGCGACCCTTAATTGAGTTAATAATGAGCAACGGTTTTCAGTCGTTTTAAGAAGAATGACATTGATACGCTGGAGAGCGTACAAAATAATTTCACACCAAGATTAAAAATGAAGTGCTTCGGTTTAAATAACTTGCATGTCCCAAACGGCCGAAAAAGAAATAGCATGTTTGCTCTAACAAGGAAAGGTCCCCAACTCAAGGTGAGCTTTTTCGATGCTGCTTTGGCAGAGTGTAGGGCACGGTGAGCTGAGTCCAGAACCACAGTTAGTTTTTGCTGAACGCTTTTTTTTGAAGACCTGAAAAGGTCTGAAAACGTGCGCGCAACTATCGTCAACCCCTGTGACTACACGAGGTGTGCTTCGGCGGCGAAGTTGGTGGGAGAGACGCCTCATAGAAGCACACCGAAGGGGTATTAAGTTCGATTCCGCGTACTGCCGAATTTTTTGCACATATTAGTTTGTTGTCATTACGCTTCGCTTTCTCATGCTCACAGGAGTCAATTTTAGACCATGCTTGCCACCACCAATGCTTGCAAGAAACCAAGGCTGCCTGTTTGCGCCCTTATAAGTGCTAGTTTTTCAACAATGCCTATCTATGTACACCACCACCATGTCATACCATATCACCAATAATACCGTAACTGCACACAAATACGCGTGCCTTATGGTTGAATATTATGGATATTATGGACCCGGGCCATATCGGTACATAATTGTGCTAAAAATACCGTTCCACCTGAACGTGTGGTCGGCCTACTACTTCCCACCTTCACACTGAATTTCATTCTCCGACAAGCAGAGAGATTGTGGTCGCGGCTGCCATAAAAGGATTCATCCTGGACGCCATATATGGAGATATCGACTGTTAGGAAGAAGAGGCTGTTCAAGTTAGGGGTAGTACAATAAAAATGGGACCTTTCTATGTCTGTCATACGCGTGGAAGGCAGCTGGATACGGTGATGTTCACCCAGGGCCTTTCGCCTGACCCGCGAATTACGCGTTCAAGGAAGAAGAAGTGGTCATTCCTTGTCAGGTAGAAGATTGTTCCTCACTGGCTTTTGTAAGATGCTGTTGGTGTGTCAAGCGTTTGTGTTTTACTTGTTTCGTAGATTTCAACCATTGCTGTTGACTAAAAGGGAAGAAAAGAGAGGACTTTTTA
This sequence comes from Heligmosomoides polygyrus bakeri, assembly GCA_947359475.1. NCBI lineage: Eukaryota > Metazoa > Nematoda > Chromadorea > Rhabditida > Heligmosomidae > Heligmosomoides > Heligmosomoides polygyrus. The sequence goes on along the minus strand of OX375869.1, from coordinate 26,303,952 downwards.
TTTCCAGAGAAAAGATATGGTGCATATAGGGATTACTGGAAAACTAGCACACATGGAGGCGGAAATACGCAGCCTTGGTTTGTCGTAAGCATTGATGGTTTAAAATTGACTCCTGTGAGCATGAGAAAGCGTAATAACAACAAACTAATATGTGCAAAAAAATACTGCAGTTCGCGGACACGAGCTTGAAGCCCCTCCGGTGTGCTCCTAAGGCGTCTCCCCCACCAACTGCGCCCCCGAATCACACCTCGTGTGATGCCCTAGGGGTTGATGATAGTTGCGCGCACGTTTTCAGGTCTTTAGAGAACCGTTCAGCAAAAACTACTGTGGTTCTGGACTCCGCTCACAGGGCACTACATCCTATCAAAATAGCATCGCAAAAGCTCACCTTGAGCTTTGAACCTTTCCTTGTAAGGTTTCTGAAATATGGAAGGAAGGTTGGCGACCTGAAGACGCTTTTTAAGATTCTCACTGGCAAACTCCACGTAAACTCTTTCCATTTTTTCCAACGGCAGAGTGGTATGAACAAGAAGTAAATTCCGCCTGTTGCAAGGGCCACACCTACATTTTTGACATAGAGAAGCTTGCGGGAGCTCAACTTGCTGCTTCTGGGCAATGATAATCTCCTCTCTTTGCGCGAATTCAAGAATTTTATTTTAAGCAAATTACTGTGTTAGTCGTTTTCACAGTCTTTCCGCTGAACCTTCTAGTGTTGATTTTGTGTTGTACTGTTCTCTATTGAACGCCATAAATAAATAAATGTTGTGGATGTCCAATTTTTAGAAACACCTTATTTGCTCTAGGCCTAGAACGATTTCAAGTTTGAACACATTTGAAGATTTTCACATACTTGCGCTTCAAAACAAGCCAGAAAATTTCTCTGCGATCCAAGGGTAAGAATCTTATCTTTTACAGAAGTTTATAGAATATATAATATTTACGATCATCAAAATAATGTAAAAATTCCGTTAGGACAGCATGCACGTCGAATCGAGTAGTGCAGTCCTCTCCTACGTGGAGCTCGTAAAAGTGGCGTACCTCTGATTCTGCGCCAGACTCTCCTCATTCTCGGCATCGTTGAGGCTGTCGAAGTTCTCGGCCACCCTCACGTTGTACTTGTCATTCGAACGCAATCTCATCTCCATAACCCATTGGCGAAGCCCTTAAATTAGAAGAGCGAGTTCGCAGAACGCTCCGGAAACGACGCTCAAGCAACGTCGTCATAACCTATTTCATATAACGGAATGGCATAAGCACGAGAGCGAGAAAAACGACGGAAAGTGTTTCGGGAAATGGCCCGAGGGCGAGCTGGCTCATTGAGGTGATTAGCGCTGAGGAGCGAACGACGACTGGCCCTGACATCTCGAGCCGTAAAAACGGACAATTTCGCGCTAGAAGTCCGCTTCCGTCACCTCTGCTGGCGTGAAAGTGAAGCGAACTTCGAAGGGCCCTTCTCAAGCCTGATCCCTGAGCGATAGAGACAGTGCATCAAAGGTAGATGGACCGAATCCCAGTTTCAACATGATGAAGGTGCCTTCAGGATGCATTTGGCCTCTTTAAAGTGAGCCTTGCGTTGAATCACTGCGAACTCGTGCATAACTCCTACCTGTTGGGTAGTTGTTTAGCATGTAAAAGCTAACGATGTAATCAAATTGGACATTATTTTGAGCAAAATTGACGCTCCATAAATCAGTAGTGGAGATCTTCCAAATCAAAACGAGCTTCTTACAGATTAAACTGCAGACTCTCCAAGATGGCTTCAATGTTAGTCTTTTTTTACATTTTTTGGTCAAGGAAAATTTAGTTTAATTTAATTTCTCTCTTTGAATTTTTTTAGTTTAGCTGCTAAAAGAGTATAATAATTCTATGAAATTCTTAATTTTTGAGAAAAAATAAGAAACTAATCATGTTTTAAATCACACCATGAATGCATCCATTTACTGCATTAAAAAACGAGTTTGCGCTTTGCTCTCGAAAAGCTCATCCCAGTTTTATTTGACTGATTGTGTAAGTGTTGGTTACATGAAGCATCAAAGTGGGGATGTGTGTGTTCTTTACAATTACCTTTGTTATATTGTTGGGTGTGAAACGGTGTAAAACTCCATGTAAACCGAAATTTCGCCACCAATCGAACAACAATCGCGACTTGGAAGAGGGATGTGCACAAGCTATTTTGTGGCACTAAAGATTGGCTGCCCACCTGTTTTTAAAAACAAGCTTTAAACCATTCTTTCCTCAAAAATAATATTTTTATAAATTTTCAAACATTGTCTCCACTTATTGGGTAGATAAATGGAAACTTCAAACAAAGTCATACTAAACTTTTCCTTGAACATAAAAGTAACCTGCAGTAACTTTTCAAGAAAGATAACCTTTTAACCTTCTTGAAAGGTGTCTGTTGTAATGATGAAGAAACTAGTTTTAATTTGGAAGATGTAGTTTGATTTCAAAAGCGTTGGGTTTGTTTAGAAGACTCAAATTTGACGTGCAATGTGTCCAAACTGATGTGAAAAGAGTATATAACTCCCGCAAAAAATCGAATCAAAGAAAAGGAATGTTGGAATGCACAGATGATGTAGGATTCCTGTCGGGTATAAGTGTATAACATCACTCAGAACGTCTCGACGAAACTTGCGGAACTTTGGTAGGTTGGCAGAAAGTGTCTAGCGAGGACCGAGATTTCTGAAGTTACGGATGAATCATTACAATCGAAACCTTAATCCTAACTTGTTCACTGTGCTGCCAACGGCTCATCAACACGACGAGTAACAGATAATAGATCAGCATCAGTGGTGTAATAGCGTAGACATTCTCTCTGAGCTATACGATCGAATCACGCTTGGCACAAGAGGTTTCATCGCAACAAAACGATACAATTATTTGCTTATACTGGAGGTATTGATCGACATTGTCTCCAGAAAGGACAGCAGTGATCAATCCTTACAGGGATGCGCCGCGAATTATATTTCTGCGGGATATCATCGCGGCAATTTGAGTGCGTCTAGAGGACCTGTGGTGGCGAACAGATGGACAACGCAGTGTCCTTCCTAGACAAGTCTGATATCAACACATTTGCCCATGGAGAGGACAACAAGGTTGGGCTGGGCGGGAAGTCCGTACCAAGAACCAAGAATTGGATGCTGGTAGCAGCCAACACAACCTCAGGCTGCGCGACCACGGGCCCAATGAAAAAAGTAGTAATCAATAACAAAGAATGCCATAAAGGCTGAAGCCATACCAATAACTAACTGCCAGAATATCGAAGGCTGCTCCAATAAAATTCCACTTACTAGCTACGCTATTCAGAGGAGGGTTTTCGAAATTTCACTCGTTGTAAGCTTACAAAGGGCGCAAGCACTCAAGGCGTAATTGCGTTGATTTTGCTGCGTTCGTCGTTGTTTGGCTCTGATGTCGTGCTTTCTCTCCAGCCAAAGGTGCGGTTTGTTCTCTTTCGCGTGACGCGTTCTCATTTCGTATGTAGATCCGACAAAATAGCCGTCAGTCTAGTATGACGCGATAAAAGGTGCGCAGTTTAAACAGCGTTCATCAGATTTGTGTTCAAGAGACAGATTGATACGTGGTGATACCAGCTAGATGAAGGAATATCTGAAGGAACAAAGAAGTGGTTTGGCAAGTGCGTACAATCTATGCTAGGCGTGAAGAAGTAGGTATTTAGCGCCACAGAGTCCGTTGAAAATGCACCATTCCCGACTTTGTCCTATCTTCGTCTCCTTACCTATTCCGTTTGAAACCCCTACCACGTCAGTTTGGCAGCTAACCAACATACTTTCTTGTCCTTCTAGTGCCGAGAACGACGATTGCTAAGTGGCCTGGTCGCCACATGATAGATGAGGTGTCGAGGAGCGGTTCACTACCGCCACACAAGTCATAGAACGCTATCGAACTGTACAACCAAAGTGGACTACACAACTCTCTACTGTTGTTCATGAACTGTAGAAATAGCTTGAGTGCAGAAGGTGTTAGTGCATTTCCCCTCTAGACACTCCCGGCTTCTCTTTTCAATTTGCAAGTGAAACGCGTGGATTCCCAGTACACAGTATCGGAATTGTGGTTAATCCATTAATGCAGTGACTATACTTTCGTTTTACAAAGAGAAGTAGCGTTTCATTGAAGACGTATAGAGGATACTGCAACTCAATAAGGCTTTTTTGTAATAGAATTCCCCACACCGATTCTTGGTCTTCAGCATCAGATAAAGCACAGAAGGGATTCCTGCATCAAAGGCTGCACAATCATGGTCTGGGGTGTAGCATCACCACGATGGAGGCGAAATAACACGCACAAGATAGCAGTTCCAATTAGAGGACTGCAACATTGTCCCTCGTTTACTATAAGGCTCTCAAGAATGAGTCGTTCGCTTTCGAGATTAACGTATGAAAACTCTCTCTGCTCAGAAAGCACCATATCTTAGTCAGTCTAAAATTTATTTCATAGGTCACACGTCTGCTACTGTGAGTGGCATCTTGGGAATGTATTGTCTAGAACCGTGCGAGTAGCGCATTCGGAGGAGGCGCCGGGTCTCGCATGCAACCTAAATCCATCCATGGCTAGGTAGTTTCCAACCAAGACAATCAAGTCTTCCATCCCTTCGGGTCGAGTTTGTATTAGACTCGCCATGGAAGGATGCGTGTGAACCGTGTGACTCGCTCATCGACTGGCCATGGTAAGTACTGATCAAGCACGCATTCCAGTTGCCTCCCCGATATCCTGTTAGAAGAATGTGTGGCGCCATTCTATAATACTTCTAACAAGAAGAAATTATTTAACGTTGTGCTTTGCTCTTGAATTTTCCCTTTTCTTGTCCTGAAAATAAGTGTGGTGAATTCCTTCACCAGAATTCATAGAATGCGAATACAGCATCACAGTTTCGCAACATCAATGTTCCCCTAACGTAGGCATCCAGGTGAGAAAAGAACAAGCAAGAAAAGAAGTTAGGGCTAGGCTTAAAGAAGTACAATGATAAGTATCTAGCCTTGAATCAACTTCTGAATCGTGATCCTTGAAATGAGAACAGATTTGCGACGGAGTTGGAACGCGTCTAGCCATAGACTTTAAACTAAACAGCCTCGGTCTCGAATAAAAAATTCCTGTCTGCTCTAGGGAGTTCCGTACCGTTAACCTCCAGGGAGCGGATTCATCAACGACTTACAGAGGTTTGACAGAGAAATTACACCGGAAACTCCTGAAAAAAACGCGAATTAACGCGACTTATCAACAGGCAATATGGTGGAACGTTGGTGTTATCAGGATTTTCCGCTGTAATTTTTCTGTCAAATCTCTGTAAGTCGTTGATGAATTCGGCCCAGCTGTTCAAAATAGGGTTCAAAAACAAGCGAAGACCTTGTATCATACCATGCACCAGAAAGAGTCTAATTGTCCTTTTCTCTATCACAGTTATATTTCAAGGAAGAAGTGCTTCAGACCCAGAAGGCGGAGCTTCATCATTCACCTGTGTCGGCTGTAGCCCGCGAGTGAGGCAGCGAGGTGCCCAACTGTTGCGTATGCAATCGCCGATTCAACAATATTTCAATACTATGTCTGCAGCCAACATGGCTGTTATCCGCCTTCCTTTGCTTTATTTCAATAATTTCGATTAATTGAGGTATGCATGCCAAGTTCCTAAGTGTTTCAAAACCATTTATTTGTTTATTTATTTACTGGACGCATATATTACATATGCATGCAAGAGAACAACATAAAACGAGCCGATAAACAACATTTAGTGACTCACAATAGAGAAAAACAAAACAGCTGGTGTACATAATAAAAAGAGACAAATGCTAACAAAGGAGGAAGGATACTATGGGGGAAAATTGGAGTTATTGAGCACCGTGCGAGAGGCAAGACTGTTAAACGACATGAGTTTTAAACGTAGTCCGTACTTGCCAAGAGTGGCTAATCAGCGAGACCACTTGCACATTCTGATCTTCCAATAATCACATCACTCTAGCAAAAAATAGCTAAGTCCCAATTGCTGAGTTTTTCGCTTTTAGTTTCTGTGTTTCTGAGTTGCGTTTGTTCCTTGGTTTTTAAACTAAGCTATGGATTATGAAGTAAAATGTGGCGGTAGGCTTAGTTTGCATACTTCAAAAAAGATGTCATAGAAATCCAGTGATGTTAGGAATTAATCGCAAACACAAATCTGGAAGGGCTTTCATTAAGCTTTCTGTTTTTTTAAGAGTTCAAGAGTGCTGAAAGATTGATTGGGCAAGTACGATCGCGCTAAAGTTGCCAGAATTTTCCTTAGGTCCTAAGCAATTAAACTGCTGTCTTGTATTAATGAATATTTTCTACTTTTACTCTTGTTGTCCTTATCAAAGAGAGATGTGAACCCCTTATACTAGAATGAGGTTGCCCCAACTTTTCGCAAGCGCCACAGTCACCATAATTTCCCGTGTATTATCTAGATGACGAAGGTAAGAAGTTCATCGTGACGAAGTTTGTATGCTACGAAGTAGTATCATCATCAGGTCAGTGCGAATTCTGTAAAAAGTATGAGCTGCTTCCTTTGAACGAAGCAGAGGACGGGATAGATAAGCTCGTTCGACCCACTATAGCTGATTTCATGAACTTTGCAATAGCAGTTGTGAAGTTGACGACCACCCACGATCAGGAAAGACGGGGAAAGCGAAAAGTGCGGTTCTCCCACAAGTTGATGAGTCAGAAGCTCTCGATCAACGGGAAGTTCAAAAAGTTGGTAAAAATCTGAAAATATTGCTCTGAGAATACTTTCCACGTTTTTGTCCTGCGAAGATAGATGGACATACTGTGTCAACTATGAACTTCGGCTTCGGGCTTATTTAACACCATGACAGGAATTTCTTTAATAATAATAAATAACAATAACGAAACATGGACGGTTCTGATTGCCTGAACGGAACTCTACGCCAGCTCTAAGAAAGAGCCTTCACCAATCCTCTAGTAGGCTTTGCACTGGGTTTTATTTGTTTATCCATTTACTTATTTACTTATATTTACTATTTTTGTTTATCATTATTTTATGTTTATTATTTACTTTCACGTCGAATTAGAGACTTTTCAAGTAAAATTGGGCACTCTTCTTTACTATAGTTGTGCTCTCACAAAAATTTCAAATAACCGAATATATTCGAATAGCGACGATTTTCGAACATTCGAATTCGAGTACATTCGAAAATCGCGTCTTTTCGAGCATTCGAATTCGGGCAGAACTGTATTCTATACTAGATTTAAGACTTTTGAAATCAATGCGAATTCTTCCAAATCGAAGTGACCTTCTAGCAGGTTAAATTGCAGACTCAATAAATTGGTTATAATAACTTTTGTTCATGGAAAACTTGCACGACTTTCTTTGAAACTTTGATGTCTCCAATAGGTGTAAGAATTTTGTAAAATTTTCATTTTTAGAAAAAATAATAAATTTAAATTTGTTTTGAAGACAGCAAAGAAGCGAGCATATAGCACACTAAAAGATTTGATCACGATCGCGATGGCGCATTGAAAGATCAGATTGTTTGACAGTGTGAATGCCACTTACATGGACAATCAAAGTTGAGACATGTGTTCGTTGCAGTTCTTTTTTAAATACTGTTAACAGTTGTCATAATCCATGCAAACAAAAATTCTACTATCAGCTGAATAAAACACGCGACGTCTTGGAAGAGAACATGGCCAATCTCTGCACGTTCACTTATCGGGTGGATGAATTGCAACTTCAAAAAAAGGTTACTAAAATGTTCCTTGAACAAAAAAAAATAATCTAATCCCTTTGGAGAGTCTCTAGTTTAATGTCATTTCAATTTGGAAGATCGCTTTGATTTCAAAAGCCTTACTCTAGCTTGGGAGGGTGTCCAATTTGACGTGAAAAGCGTCTACTTTGGTTTGTGATGTGTCCGCTCGACGAGAAAATGGTATATATGTCAAAGAGCTGTGCTGTTAGGCGAAAAACGGAACGAAGACAAACCTCTCACGCAACAAAAAAAAAACGAATACAGCACGCAAACAGCAGACAATGGTGACCTCCTAAATCCAAAAAAGATAATATAATGCTAGGAGATTTCCCCATTTGGGCACCGTACAGCTTAGTAGTTTCAAGGAAGGGAAAGTGTAAGCAAAGTAGAACTAGAGGTTGAAATTAATACAACACTGCCAGGTTCGACCCTCGATGAATCTCGGCATTGATCGTTGTATTAACAGGTGCCGTAATCAACGCCCAGCTCCTAATTTGTCCCAAGGGCAGATCTGTGGGCTCAAAGAGGTTCAAAACTTAGTTACCTCTAAATCCATGCGGCTATCTATTAGCGACAAAGGGGGCGAGTTTGTCGTAATACCTAGACAGCTCGACATTGCTATAACCGAGCACCACCTGGGAGATACCTCTGTGTATCGTCCAGCCACCCTCAAGGCGTTCCAGGCGCAGTGCCGTAGGCTAAACCGGGAGTGGGTTACTGTTGGCAAGGTAGCTGGTCTCAATGCCGCGCTCATTACGCGTCTCAAATTGGAAACTCCATCCTGTCCGGTATCGTGTTTGCTAATTAAAACTCATAAATTCGATAGCACAGACAATTTAGACACCATTACAGCTGACAGTGTAAAGGTAAGACCCATCATCAGCTGTGTGGGGGGTCCCACGGACAGGATCGCGTGGTTCCTAAACAATATCATTGGGCAACTCCTGCGCTTCATCCCAGCTCATCTCACTAACACCCATGCGTTCCTTGACCGCCTACACTCAGTTCAGCTGGAACGGAATTGTGTGATGGACTCGTTCGACGTAACGTCGCTATATACAAATGTCAGCAACGACTCAGCACTTGAGGCAGTCTATGAACTACTCGGTGAACATCACCTTGGCATTGACATGTATGGCCTCACTGTGGGTCAGGTCATGTTGTTGCTAAAAGAATGCCTCAGCTGCAACATCTTCAGGTGGTCGGGCAGGTATTTTTCACAGATAAGAGGGCTAGCTATGGGCCAACGCTTAGCTCCCACCTTGGCCATCGCCTTCATGTCCAAGATTGAAGCTCCCGTGCTGGCTAGGCTCCCTGCTTTATACTGTCGATATATCGATGACTGTTTCATCATCTGTTCTACCCAAGAGGAGATGGACATGTGCTTCGATATCATAAACCAGCAGAGTGAGCATATCAAGTTTACACGGGAGACTCCAAAGGATGACTGGCTTCCGTTTTTGAACGTCCAAATACGGCTGAGTGGAGGGAGCCAAGTAACAAAGTGGTATCGTAAACCCACAAGCAAGAACATCTTGGTCCATAGCAAATCGGCGCATCCGACACAGACCAAAACAGCTGTCGTGCGTAATATGTTCCGCACAGCAAGCAGAGTATCTACTGGACAAAACGAGCGTAAGGAATCGCTAGCGCTTGCTCATCAAATCGCTGCCAAGAATGGGTATACATTCTTTGGCTATCAGCGGAGGAGCGCCAGCAATCGCTCACGTAATACCTCACTTGACGTCAAAATCCCGTTTGTCATCCCTTTCATCTCAGACAGTGTCAGCGCTTCTATTAGGAAGTGCGTCAGAAGGGCGGGATTGGAAAACGATGTCAAAGTGGTAGATACACCTCCCGCTAACTTGAAAAGTCGCTTAGTGCGCAACCGGCTGTACGACCGAATTTGCGCAACCCCAAATTGCACCATCTGTCCTGCAGGCAACGAAGGAGATTGCATGATTTCAGGGGTTGTCTACCTAATAAGGTGCAACAGCTGTGGAGGTGAATACATCGGTGAAACAGCTCGCCCCTTCTATGTTCGCGTTAAGGAACACCTGGAAGGCAAGAACAGATCACGGCCATCAACTGCGTTGGGCTGCCACAGGGTAAATGACCATAACGGTGTCGACTTTGGGGTCACATTCAAAATTCTAGCACGGGAGACCCATACCGCCGCACGCAAAACCCTGGAGGGGTTCTGGATACAGGCCAAGAGCCCGAGGCTGAACCGGCGGGGGGAATGCGTCTATATAACCCGAGAGCTCACCCCATACATCAGTCTCGCCTTTTAGCTAGTTTCGCCTTGAAGTGTCTCCTCGGGTGTCCTAAGTGTCGGGCTGTTGCTGTCTCTCTCAGCTGGAAGGGTTGTTGTTCATCGGGTCTTCGAATTTCGCAAGGTCTGTGGCGATGTTTGACCTAGTAGCTTCAACATATGTCTGGACTTTTTCAGACTCTGAAGAAGGCGAAATCGCCGAAACGTTAGTCGTCAATAAAGCGTGTACCATCTCGGTTCGAGTTCAACACCACGATAAGCAATAATACAACACTGGTAGCGTAAAACGTGGCAAACCTAATCTAAGTCTTAATTTTGCTAATCTTGTCAATATGCAAATATCATCGAGCAGCTTCATAGTCAGTTTGTCCAGATCAGACACCCTTGCGGTAGGATGCTGAACGTTTGAAGAACCTGCAGGGTCTCTTCACATTCTTCAATTTTGAAGAACCAGACCTAATGCTATCATAAATGCAAAAGAGAATATATGTGTATTCCTAATAATGGAAAAGCTTCAAAAGAGAATATGGATTCGTGGGTACTGTTGCAAATACAAAATGTTGTATAAAAGTAATCCTTGCGAATAATGAAGTGCAGAACTCTTAGGAGCATCCTTTATCATTTTTGTACTAGTTTTAGCTGAATTTCTGATTCTGCAAGAGGCTTACATCGGGACACCACACGGAAATCTTTGTGAAATGTTGCTCCAGAGTGGTCATATCAGTTGAGCACGATACGAGCAACACAAGTGCAGTCAAAACGTTCGACGTAACAGTTGCATTAACAGCAAGATTCACTACGAAGGGTTTTGTAGCATGCTGCTCCATTTGGGTTGTTGCAAAATTATTTCCCAAAGTTAACGATACAGCTAAGAATAACCGGTCTCAACTCGAACGCAAATGCGTCCGTATATGTAATCCTGATGCGATTAGTGACATTTGTAAAGCAACTACTCCCTGCCTTAGGCGATGAGAGCACGGCAGGAGATAGAAACTTCAGAAAGCTGTATAAGAAAGGGTCAGAAAACTGCTGCTGCCTTAGGCTTGTATGGAGAGCTCGAAATAAATACGTCTCCCGTTATAATAAATTGGTAGATTTCCGTTAATAAGCTGCTGGAGAATCTCGACGCCAACGGATGACAAAAACGCCTATGACGACTGGGCTAGCCTTCCACCCACGAGGGAGGAATCGCAAGCGGAATCGCAGTTGCATATGCGCTCTTTATTCGAAGACTTCGTTAACAGCCAGCAAATTGGTAGAATGCGGCGAAACAATTTAAGTGCTGCAGAAGTTTCTAAACGTACTCCAGTTCATTAGCTATGCACGTCTTTCACTCATACATATGTATATGTGACATGACGTCGTTTTCCCAACGTCTAAGGTCGGCTGTTGCAGGTGCATGGCAACGTATTCTGTGGAGGCGTCGGCTGTTATGATTCCTTGTTCTTAGTTCGGATTGTCTGCATAGGACAGCCAACCCCCCCCCCATACCTCCAGGGGATCGGAGAATTGTTAACAAACTTGTATGGCAAGGATAAAACGCTGACTTTTCAATCGGTGTGTCACCTCACGTCATTCCATTGGCTAAATAAGCCTTCAGATTTGCTCCACGAAGCATCTCGTGAAGGAAACTACGTGGCGCATCTCGAAAGAGATTGAGTAACGTCCTCATTCTTCCATTATCCCTTAAAAATAGCTCTAGAAAAGACATTTCTTTGAAAAGGAGAATGTTGAAGTTTGAGTTTGAGTTTCGGGGTGCTACGTTCCACTTCTCAAAGATCTCGACATGATGATGTTCGCTTATGGAGTATAATTCCTAAGTTACCAACCAACATTGTCGATGGCTTTATTGCGGATCACATTTTGGCAATTTCGCCTCTTTGGAGCCTGAAAAGGTCAGAAGCATTCAAAACGTTAGTCACGCAAACATCAGTCCATCCTACAGAGTACCTTTCTTATGTGAAATAGAGAGAGGATCAGTGGTGAAAACTAACTTAATTGACCTATAATTAAATTAATTGACCTTGCATGTGGTTGATGTTGTGTTGTACATGGAGGACCTCCCATCACGTGTAGCTGGAAGTAACATGGAAGCATGAGCTGCAGTTCGGGACTAATCAGCTTAAAGGATAAAAGGATAAAGGACGGTGTTACTCAGTCTCTTTTGGGAAGCGCCACGCAATCTACATCTACGGGATGCCGTGGAGGCGATCTGAATACGTATTTGGCTAATGAATAGCGGTGGCCGGAACAAAGCTCTACCTCAGCTCTACCCTTCCCAGGCAAGCCCGAACCAGGAGCTTGGTATTGAAGGCGCGCAACAGCCGGCACCTCCTCTGACTGCGCTACACTCGCCCTCCTAACTACCTTAAATGTCTCAAAATATAGAGTGCGTTAGAATGAAATGTTTGGACGAGTAGCGTTGTGAATATCTACGACCTATTCAAGCTCCGAAAGAGTTTGCAGTGTTGCTGAAATGTCGGCCGAAATATGGCCATTAAAAATCTTGGATGACCCCAACAATTATGATTTTAGAGACATCAGCTCTTCAGCCTACACTTTTATGATATTACTCCGTTTTCTGGACGCGAATGCTCGTCTAGCTTTTTTGGGGGAGATTGCATACAACATTCTTGAAATAGCCAGAATCCTGGCCGGACTGCGACTCTTTGTGTTCAGACGACCAAAGCGGCGGAAACTTTTTGAATGACCGCATAACTGCGGTGGGGAACCATGTTGTATATCGCAAAGCACTGGAGCGTCTGAGGTTTATGTACCTGATTTAATTCTCGTCTGACATGGTACCATTGTGATTAACTGTAGAATTCGACGGTAAGGATTACGGATAAAAGAAGAGACTTTCCTTGAAGGAACTTTTTAAAAAGCATGACCACAACTGAACATAACGTAGACGGTCTGTGGAATGGCTGAAGTTTTTTTGGGCAAGATAAGACACTGATCTTATCTCTTTCTATAGAGTAGTTAAAAAAGTGATAAAAATTGGCGTGAATTTATCGCTATCGCACAAGCCAAGTCGTCGAAGATTAGGTGGACCGGTCAAGTAATGCGCTTCGCGTATACGTGCTATACGAGAGCCCCCACCGACGCTATTCCGTGGGATGTCAGAAGAACCACTCACGCTCTCCAACAAGAAGGTCGGACTTCTTCGTGAAATCGAGCGATACGACGGTTTCCGTGTTCTTCGAGCGATGAGTGTCAACTGGAGCACTTTGGCACGAAACAGGGGCGAATGGAGAAATCGCTGGCAACCACTCGAGCATCTGATCAATGGGCGACGAATGATACAGATCACTCGGTATATTCAATATATTTCGGTAGCCAGAGAGAAACACCGGTAGAAAATCCATTGTTTTACTCCCAAAAGACTCTTGGACCGTTTCATATGGTAAAGAGGCCTAGACGGGGACCAAACGAAAAACCTCGATTCAAGGTGCACAAGGCAGCTGGCGCCTCTTCCGATTGCGCTTCCACCCGTCGTTAGAGGCCAAAAGGACATTTGCACTGCCTTGACGACATCATGCAGTAGAAGCACATTGCGTGACTGTTCTCACAAAGGGATGTATTCCACCCTCTATTCTTTTTCCTGATTTCATAAAAAAACGGCAGATGCCAAGATTCCTAGAAAGTCGAATGTGGACCAAGATGCGACTATTTAAATTCAGCTCTCTGAAGGACGAAATCTTCTAAATGATTGACGCGAGTGAGGTACAAATACTCTGGCAAAGGTGACAGAGAAGAAGAGGAGTACGCGGGAGATGAGCCACGAGCGAACGACTTTCTGGCCGCCACCCACGTCGACGAGTAGCAGCACCCGCTGACGACGGTGGTGACGCTGCACGGACAGAAGTCATTACAATGGCTGTGTTTTGCTGTAGGCGAGTCCGACCTGGCGGCAGCGGTGGACGCGGATGCCGGAGCGGCGACGGCGCTGCCAATTTCGCGTTTCGCGCCGTTACATGCAAATCCCGTCGCCGTCCGATGCACACTCGACGAACCGACGATACCGGTCCGTCCCGCTCGGCGAACTGTGCTCCTCTGACGTGGCCACACAGGGACAAGAAACTGGCATGGAATCGATGAAGGAGTTCCCCCTATCATGGCCTACTTCCAGTGTAAACGCAGCAGTCAATTCTGTCGCTGACAGTCTGACAGATGCCGTTGTCACTGCGCAGTCTTTCTGCAAGGTGAGTTGCCCACGGACAATGGCCAAAAGAAACAAGGGACGAGTATAGGAGCTTCGGCTGTAGAAGACAACAGCGGAGCCAGGCTATCAGGTTACGGAAAAGTAGGCTTCTCACGGAAGAGGGGTGGAGTCAGCTTTTTTCAGCAGCGTTCTTGGATCTTCGATGACGTAGGACTTACTGGAGTTTCAAAATCATCAAATAGATAAAAATTGGAGGATTGTACAGCTAGCTCTACAAAGATTAACTGAACACGACGTTCATCACCAAACGGCGCGTTGAAAGAAGAGAACAGAAGCTGACTCGCAGGTGCTAACCGATTATGTCATTGTTCAGTGGTCTGTCTATAGGAAGAACATTTTAGTAGCAGATAAAGAGGTTGAGTTTAGACTTTTATTTCTTTATAGTCAAAAAAAATTGTAACAAAGCTCTTGAAATGAAAACGGTAAGTATGGGTAAGCCTAACTACAGCAGGAAAAGAGCATTTAATATGGTCGTGGGTGGGATAAAGCTGCCAGTTACGAGGGAGATACAGGGTGCACTTCTCTCGAGACTTGCACCCAAATTTGATGCCGTCTAAGCATCCGACTGCCTGCCAACCTATCGGCTCCACTGTTTTTTCTTCGCACCTGACGTTCGTCCCAAAGACATGAGCTATTATAGCGGTACAGGATAAAGTTAAGTTCAAGTCGTCTAAAAATTGGGAGGGCTTATCGTGGGATGCGCATCCCTCTGAACAAGAGCCGTTTTGAACTGATTCCGCGAGATGTCAATGAAATACCACATTACCCTCTAACGCGATACCCGCTCTTGTTCTCAAAAACCTTGAGCGAACGATTCCACGACGAAGAGAGATCCACTGGCGCACTTTGGCACGCGACAGGGACGAATGGATATGTTGATGGCGCTTGCTCGAGCAACTCCGTGATCAACAGAACGGAATGCTATACAGGTAAAAACATTCAATACATTACGTCGGTTCAAAAATAGTGCCGAACTTCAATACTATATGTTCAGCCTTTGACAGAATTAAGAATTTAACTTGTTTAGTAACACGTGATATGTTTTGTAAGAACATGAAAAAATTATGCAATTTTTGGATTTTATCCAAAAAGCGTCCGATTATTGCTATTTTTGGAGAGTCTTTTCTGATGCATAGGAGCGGATTCAGGACGTTTCCGCTTTCAAGTTTAAAACTAACGATATGTTTGCGAGAAGAAATCTAGAAACAAAGCCGTACCCGGTTATGGCACTTCAGTCCAATTCAGTTTTATCGCAGTTCACTTTTTTCGTTTGGTACCTCGTAGAGGAAGTAGTGCCTTCAAACTGCAGTCAAGTCGTTATATGACAGCAGATATTAAGGAATTCCTTGTGTGTGTGTGGGGGGGGGACTAACAGTAGATATGGAACACCATTGGGAAAAAAGAGAAGAGTAATGTTATATGTGTATACAATGCATTTAAATAGAAATGGATAGAAGAAAATGCCCCATAATTGTGGCTTTTATAAATTGGCCGACGAACACTATCGCATTCAGTCGGCGTAGCAATTCGCATTCGTTTTCGCATTTTCCCTTCTTCGTTGCATTCTAAATGCTCTTAGAATTCGAACTCTTCTGCGAGATTAAGAGCTGTTATGAAGAACAGCTGCACCTTCGGGCTTCATCAACAGATTCCAAATATTATGCTCAGAAATGACAGTGTCACTGTTTCTCCGAAATTCTCCGTCAAAACATTCTGACATCAACCTTGACCATAGTTCAGTACTTTGAAACGATAAAAGCCAAAGATGCACTGCAATTCTTTTACGTCTTCCTCTGAAGGTTTCTCTATGAGGATCGAATGCAGTTTTTGAATGTTCAAAGAAAACGTCACGAATATCCACTTTTTGTATGAAAAACACCAAAATTAAGAGAATTATAGCCGTTCCCAAATAAAGTTCTATACGTGATCAGATCCGGTCTCGCACTTGCAAAGAATATGCCATATGATGAAGAGAAATTTAGAAAATTTCCACTATGAGCATTTGTGAATAGAGTGTGAAATCGGACACCACAAATTTGAAGCAACTTAAAAGATGTGCGTTGATGAGGAAGTCAAGATGAACTAAAGAACTTCTCGAGCTCATGAGCTCGAGCAGTCAAGCGGACCGGGCCCCTACTGTTAATATGTTCCTAGTTAATTGGTTCAATCTGGAGAGCTGCAAACAATGCGAAAAGTGCTGGCTCTTTCGTTTATGACAGGTGTACATCTCAAGCAGTAAAAAGGATAACTGCTTCAGAATTATTGTCCTGTCTAAAGATGAAGTGAAGGATTGATTGCGGTGTTGATCAATCCCTTTGTAGGATGCGCAGCGCGTTCTTGTCCAACGTGGTAACGTGTAAAGAATTTGAACGTCGCATTTGCATACACAACGACTTGCGACGGTCTGCCGATGATCATGTCAGTGTTCTGCCTTTCCTGACAATTCGGATAGCAATTCGCTGATGCCGGTTGGATGGAATGCTTTACTGACTTGGGCTAGAATTGGTTCTTAGAATTGGTTCTTAAACCTTGAATCGAGATTCGCATGAAAGTGGTCTCCCATCGACCGCTTTTCCACAACTTTCATCAAGGTAGTGCTAACATTTCATTCAGTGCCCTAGGTTTTGTAGCTAATAGCACCGTCGAGTTGATCAATAGTAAGAGCAGAGCTCGTGCTCTCAAACCGTAAGAAGAATGCGAGATGAAAGAGGTCGTGAGGAAGTACAACAAGCAATCTGGATACTGTAGAGATGATCGAGGTGGAGCCAACCTTGTACCTGTACATGCACACTCTAATGCTGTAAAGTTACAAAGATCGGACGCTCGTCGAATGAAACTGGTTCCACAGAGAGCGACCTACAGGTGTGGATGCCATTGATCAGTTTGACTCCCTGAATATGACTGCTGCTTCCAAATGTGTCGTTGATCACATTTTGGCCGAAAAATTCGTCATGCAATCAAACCTGCGTTTTGTCATGCTAGGATTTCATGAGCCTTTTCCTTTTGTATGCTACACTGCTGTACTATAGTGTACAGTATACGTGTCCAATGCCGGTAAAATTTACGAACTGCATCCGCAATGCTTGGAGGTTGGCAGTGTTGCTGTGTTCTCAATATGCCTGCGAGTTTAATTTTGCAGTACCGGTGAAACCTGAAGCGGTATGTAGATATACAGTCCCCTCCCGTTATAACGCCTTCTGATAAGAAGGCTCTCGATATAGGTCCCGGCCAGCTTACCTTTACGCCAGTACAAACCAAATCCGCTTAAGACGCGTCGGATACAACGCCACCCCCGTTATAGCGCGGTTTTGGGAGGAACTCTGCGTTCAAAATGACTCCCGTTATAACGAGACTCGGGCTCAGTTCCGGTTCCAGACGGAAAATGAGGAGGAGCGAGGTGCTTACCGCGTCTGCGATCAGACCCACCCTTCCACTGCTTCGTTCCTAGTCGCGAGGTCATTTAAGCGTAACCAGAGCTTTCCTTGTAGCTGTGGCCCTTCTGCACCGATTCAATCCTTTGTATGTAGCGTTTAAAGTGAGGACTAAACACAGTGGTGTCGTACTTCAGTAATGGACGAATATATGATTTGAACGTATAAAGCAAAACAGCTGCTAAATTTGTAGATCACCTGTATCACCTGTCGTCCCGTTGATCATCGACTTGCTCGAGCGGGCGCCAGCAGCGTCTCCATTCGTCCCTGTCGCGTGCCAGAGTGGTCCAATGGATCCTCCTCGCTCGAGGGACACGAAGAGCGTCATATCGGTCGTTCAGGGCTTTCACGAAGAAGTCCGACCAACGCGTTGGTGGGCGTCCTGGTGTTCTTTTGACATCCCGCGGAATCCAGTCTGTGACGGCTCTCGTCCAGCGGGTGTCTGCGAATCGCATTACGTGGCCGGCCCACCTAATTTTCGACGACTTGGCCCATGCGACAGCGTCTCTGATCTTCGAACGTCGGCGAAGCTCGGAACTCCGGAGGCCTTCTCTCACTTGCGTGAGTCGTGTCACTCCGAGCATCGTCCTCTCGATTCCACGCTGCGCGACGCTGATCGCGTGTTCATCCTGCTTTCGTATAGCCCAGGTCTCTGAGGCGTATGTTAGGGCAGGAAGAACAGTGGAGTCGAATAGGTGGGCACGGAGTCGGACGTTCTTCGTTTTCTTCACGACTTCTTCGACGCTCTTGAAAGCTCCCCAAGCCGCTCGTTTCCTCCTGCTCAGCTCTGGTGCTAGGTCGTTGGCCATGTTGACTTCGCGACCCAGATACACATAGCTGGAGCATTCGGAGATGTTCGTTCCGTTGAGCGAGAATGGGGCATCAGAAACCCATCCGTTCTTCATGAACATCGTCTTCGTAAGATTCAGCTGCAGTCCAACGCTTCCACATACACGATCGAAGTCGGCCAGCATTCGCTCCGCCTGAGTGATGTTCGGTGTTATGAGCACGATGTCGTCAGCGAAGCGAAGATGGTGCAGTTGCCGGCCGTCGACCTTCACTCCCATGTCATCCCATTCTAGTTCGCGCATGACGTTTTCGAGGGTGGCGCTGAAGAGCTTCGGGGATATGGTATCCCCTTGTCGAACCCCTCTCTTCACGTCAATGACGACGTCGTTGTAGAATGGTGAGATCTTGGTCGTGAATCCACTGTACAGCTCTCGAAGGACTCTGATGTACTGAGTAGGAACGCCCTGGGTGAGCAGGGCTTCCATGACAGCTTCAGTCTCGACGGAGTCGAATGCCTTCTTCAAGTCAATGAACGTAAGGCAAAGCGGCAGCTTGTACTCTCGCGACACTTCGATGAGCTTCGTAATGGTGTGTATGTGGTCGATCGTGCTGAATCCTCTCCGAAATCCTGCTTGTTCGCATGGCTGTCCTTCGTCCAGCGTTCTACTAATCCTATTCAGGATGACTCGAGTGAACAGCTTGTAGACTACGGACAGCAGGCAGATCGGGCGATAGTTGCCAATGTCGTGCACGTCTCCCTTCTTGTACAGCAAGACGGTCTTGCTGGTCTTCCACTGAGATGGAACCTTGCATTCGGACAGGTAGCGTGTGAAGAGCCGCGCCAAGGTGTTGATGAGCGCTGGCGGGAGGTTCTTCAGGTGTTCAGCTCTGATCCTGTCAGGACCGGGTGCTGTACGTTTCTTCACCGACGAGATGGCGTGTCGGATCTCGGAAGGGAGAACAGAGGGGATGACGTATCCATCCTGCGGAAGATGGCGTAGGGGCAGGTGGACGTGGCTATCGAAGAGATCGGAGTAGAAGTCGTGGATGACTTTCTCCATGGTCCTTCTGGAAGAGGTGACGGTTCCGTCAGGACGTGAAATTGTAAATTGAAATCAAATTTGTAGATAGCGCTCTAAAATATTATGAGTAGGCCTTCCAGCTTTCCTTGCAGTCATCTCGCAATGCTCTGGAAAACCAACCATAAGTTGTTTATCCAAGTCGAAGCGCAGATCTCGCAGACTATTTTCACTTGGTAGGTTGCTTCTACATACCAAGGTTGTAAGTGCGCTTAGCCGAATTAGAATTGCCGAGATGAAAGTTCTAGTTTTTGGTGCAGAAATAGGTAATTTCCACCTGTCCGACCAAACGGCAACCTCTGAAACTGCATCTTGAAGGCCAAATGGTCCCCTAGTCTAGTGTTCTACTTGTATATTTTTATATAGTCAGCAAACATTTCGAACTTAACGCCATGTCGTTCGGACAAGTCAGGTCAGAAGTGATGAAGAGAATCGGTGACAATACTCCCCTGTGGAACGCCACCCGCAATTGAGTAAGACGGAGAAAATTTTTCATTATTCTTCTTATGGAAAGATCTACTCGAGACGAAATTTTTACCCACTTAACAAATCTATGATGAATACCAACAATTAAAGCTTGAAAATAAGCTCCTGGAAAGGCACCTTATCGAAAGCCTTGCTGAAGTCAGAAAAGACTACGTCAACGTCAGTGTTACCATATGTACAATGCCTTGGTCCAATCGTCCAAAGTAGACAGCATCAAGTTCTCAATCTTCCAGCTCTGAAGCCATATTGACTTTTTGGTATTACTCATGTGCTTCCATATGTTTCGCAAGAATCACTTCCAAAATTTTCTCGAATATTCTTGAAAAGATTGAAGAAGTACTAGTAGGACAATAGTTACATAGATACCATATCGTGTGTTGATTTCTTGTAGTTGTATACGATCGAGGTTTTTTTGGGGATACGTGAAACAAACTTATGCTTCCACCGATTTGGTATTGCACTTTGCATGCAACTTCTTCTTCTTCTTCAGCGTTTGTCCCGCTCCGTGGCGGGGTCCGCTATCCTGGTGTCATGACGCCACCTTTCCCGATCCAGCGCTAGATCAGGGTGGACACCAGCCGCTTTCAAGTCCATATGTAACGTATCAGACCAGTGCTGCTTCGGGCGCCATTTAGGCCGCTTTCCGATCACCTCGAAGTTAAGGCCTATCTTGCGGACGTTGTCTTCCTTTCCACGGAGAAGGTGGCCGTACCATCGCAACCGAGCTTCGCGCATCTTGTCCGCTATCGGCGCGACACCGAACTTTTGCCGAATGGCATCGTTTCGGATACGTTCCATGCGGGTGACTCCTGCCGTCCAGCGCAGTATCTTCGTCTCCATTACGCTGAGGCGCGTTTCAACTTCCTTAGTGGCAGGCCAACACTCAACGCTGTACATCGCTACTGGCCGGATGACTGCTCTGTAGATCTTTGACTTAAAGCGCTCTGGTATCTTCTTGTCGCAGAGCACGCCAGTCAACGAGCGCCACTTGGATCAAGCTGCACTCACGCGTGAATTCACTTCGACCATCAGTTTGCCATCAGACGTGACTGCTGATCCCAGGTACTTAAAGACCGAAGTGCGTGGAAGCTCGATGCCGTTAACCTTGATGGAGCTGGACTCAGTAACGTCTGTCGTTAGATATTCGGTCTGCTTCACGTCCAGTTTGAGTCCAAACCGCTCTAAGCGATCACACCAAGCTTGCAACTCTCGCTCGAGTTCACCTTTACCTTCGCTAGCGAGCATCACCTCATCGGCATAAAGCGACGTCCAGGGGACGGGCTTCTGAAGATCTCGTGTGATGGCATCCATGACGACAACAAAGAGTGGTGGGGAAGCTCAGACCCCTGGTGTACCCCGACAGAGATGGGAAACCCTATCGAGGTTCCTGCAGCTTGAACTCGACTCTTTGGGCAAGAGTAGAGCATCCGCACCCACTCTATAAGTTCCTCAGGTACGTTGTGTTGTCGCAAGGTGCACCATATAACCTTACGCGGTACACGGTCGAAGGCCTTCTCCAAGTCGGGAAAGGCGATATGCACTGGCTTCTGTTTCTCGCGGTGCTTCTCTATCAGGAGGCGGGCGGCGTGAATGGCATCAACGGTGCCACAGCCAGCCACGAAGCCGCACTGATTGCTGGAAAGCTGGACGATGTCCCGAATTCGTCCATCGACAATTCGCTCAAAGATCTTCATGCTGTGCGAAAGCAAGCGAATCGGACGGTAATTGGAGCAGTCAGCAGGACTGCCCTTCTTCTTCCAAATCGGAATCGTCGTACTTTGGCGCCAGCACTCGGGCACTTTCTTCTCCGCCACAACCTTATTAAAGAACTTCCCCAACCACTCTGAAGGGTACCAGTACTTGGACTTCCACAAATCAGCTGACACGTCATCGGGCCCAGTCGCTTTGCCTGGCCTCATCTTCTTCAAAGCCGCTTCAATCTCCTCCAAGGTGATCTTCTGAACGGGGCCGTGGGTTGGAGCCGTGGAAGGGATGGCTGGATGAGGAAATTCTACTGTAGAGATTTCCTCAAAGTAGTCGCGCCATCGCTTCAATGCCTTCTTGCGGTCCGTAAGAAGATGGCCGTTCTCATCATTGATGCCGAGAAACTTCTCAATATCCTCGGTCTGCCGATGGCGATTCTTAGCAAGCCGGTACAGATACCGCTCGCCATCGCGTGACTCGAACTCCTCGTTGATATCTCCATAATGAGTGGCTTTTACAACAGCCATGGCCTTGTTTGCAGCTTTCTTCGCTTCTTGGTACTTCCGCCAGTTATCGGCTGTCTTTTCGCCGAGAAACACGTGATAAAGCGACTTTTTCTCTCGCACTTTTGCTTTCACGTCATTTGTCCACATCCATGCCTGCTTGTCGACATTCCGTCGCCCAGGCTTCGTAATGCCGAGTTCCGACTGTGCAGCTTGACGAACCGCGTCGGCTTCTTCCAAGTTTCGTCGACAGTCGTGACTGTCGGTAACCGCACGCGAGAAATCACAGCTGCTTCCTTTTATCTCATTTGCCACCGCTTGATTCTTGCTGCACCGCATCGCTCGACCTGCTTCGCAGCCTCGGATGGGCGATCTTCAGAGTGCAGATCAGCGGTCGGTGCTGTGGGTCGACCGTCTCATACGGCACGATCTTCGCGTCTATGACAAGACTTCGGTCGCGATCTTTCGCAAGGACAAAGTCTGAGTCTTGGTACTCCCACTATAGTATACGATAAGGTGCGAGTCGCGTTTTCGAAAGACGTTGTTCACTATGGTGAGGTTATGCGATTCCGCGTAATCAAGAATGCGCTCACCATCGGCGTTACGTGATCCGTATCCGAAACCACCATGACAGCTGTACCCGTCTTTGGTAGCACCTATGTGCCCATTAAGGTCACCAGCGACTATGATGACATCGTTCGACGGTACCTCTGCTGTCTTCTCATCAAGCAGGCTCCAAAACTCTTCCTTGGCTTGATCCGAGCAGTCAGTCTGCGGAGCATACGCTGAGAAGAAGTGATAGAGTCGCTCCTTAGCGGCGACAACGATCTTCATCAATCGATCGTCAAAGCGCTCAACGCTTACAATCGAGACACGAAATCGTTCGGAGACGATTATTCCGACACCACTGGTGGTCCTGGGACTTCCACATAGAACGGCTTTGAAGCCACGTCCTATGTCCCTTGACTTGCGGAAGGACCACCTCGTCTCCTGCACCGCACAGAGATCAACTCTTCTACGCTCCAGTGCTTCAACCAACTCGCACTAGGGGCCCGTCAACGTACCCACATTCAGCGTAGCCACGCGGGTCCTGCTTACGTTACGGGACTTTCGGACTAACTCAGTTGCCTCCCGATGCCATCCTTGCATCAGGGACCCTCGCATACTTTTCACACTCGCCGAGCTTTGCGAGTGCGCGTCGGCTCCCGCGGACGCCGTAGCACTATCTCGATAAACGTGAACAGTCATACACCATGTGATGTGACATGGGTGTTTGTAGGCCGGCCTGTCACAAGGGCCTGTCGCCTGCAATCGAATGTCCGTGTTCTGCTTAGCTCGCAAAGCGGGCAGTTTCCAGTGGCACCACGTGGAGGAACTGACATCGCCACCATTTTCTGAGAATGCGGTCAATTTTAGTTTTAATAAACTTAAAACGTTTACAGATCTGAAGACAGAGTCCAGTCAGGCTTTTTCTTTAAGCTCAAAAATCTTTGACCGATGTGGTGGAATTTGGCTTCTACAGTGACATGGGGTGACCAGCTGACTGACAAGTCAGTGTTTTACGCTTCCCAGATAGAACTGGTAGCAATTATTCGAACTCGAACGGATAGACACTGATCGATTCGGGTGTGAGAGCTGGGGCCTCCACCGACTGCGCAACATGCGTTTGCGTTCTAAATTGAATAATTGTTGGTCATTACCTACCGACAGGGCGCGTGTAGCGCAGTTGGAGGAGGCGCGACTGTCGCGTGCACCCGATACCAGGTTCCTGGTTCGGATTTCCCGCCCAGGCCAACCAAGCCTTCCATCCCTCCGGGGTCGGTGAATTGGTACCAGACTTGTCTGGGAAGGATAGAGCGCTGACTTGTTCATCGGCTGGCCACCGCAAGTCATTGTATGGCCAAATACGCATTCATGTCGCCTCCACGACATCCCGTAGAAGTAGAATGCGCTGGCGCATCCCAGAAGGGATTGAGTAACGCCGTCCTTTATCCTTTATCCTTTACCTACCGACAGAATAGGCGCATCTCGCTTGACAGAAGCATGTGTTTCCATGAGATGTCAAATTGGCCGTGAATACCTGGAGAGAAACCCATCAAGTTGGAGTAGGTTCTACCTTCAAGTGGCACGGGACACTTCAAAATTGAAGCTGTTGCAGCCGTTAAGATCACCACACCGCTAAAATTGACCTAAGTAGACGAGACCATTCAAATCGCAAGAGAAACCATGTAAATGAGCTTACAAATGGATAGTGAAAACCAGGTGAGAATGGAGACGGTGAAAATGAGCATTGAAGACCGAGAGAACCCACCGTAGACTAAGAAATGACGAAGACGGTGAAGCACTCGTGTCACAAACAGCTTTCAAGTTCAGAATCTCAACTGAGCTGTGAAAAATAGCACCAAGAACATTCTCATCATTACGCCACTTTCAAAAATGATTCACGTTTTTGTGCATCATAAAAACGACAGACAAACCCTCCTAAGGGTCATTCACGTGGTTTCAAAACATAGGAAGAAAGAAGTACTGTACGACAGATAATGAAATGTGTAGTGCACCAGTATTCAATCCAACGAAGAAGAATGATATAGCCCTTCTAGAATGCATTCAAAAAGTTTACCCAGGAAGCCAATGATGACGCGTATTTTGAGAGATTATAGTACTACAATACTGCTCAAGTTCTTTGAAAAAAACTACGCTTTGCGACTGATTAATCCGTTACGCAGCGTCCGTCGCTATGTCACAACTTGCTTCACACTTTTTTCAAAGAACTCAAATACATGGTACCAACGATTCCTCCCTTAAACCGCTTTCGATAGCTGCTGTCAACGTCCATTTCGAGAAATAATGACCTAGTTATGAGGCAGCTTATACAAAGGAAGAAAGTCTTGTGAACGTTCCTTGTGCTTTGATTATGTAATCAATAACTTCAAAATTAACGAAATCAGGGGGTGTTTAATGCTACCATAATAGACATCGCATGCTAATTTCGGTTTTGGCAAGAAAACAGAGAGGGTCGGATTTCGACGAACCTGGTTCACGGATTGACCAAAGGAGACACCACTGGCGGTTATGGAAAAGAAGCAATCAAATAGTGATCCCTCAGAAGAAAATGCGTCATAAGTTGGTCATGACTTCTCGAACTGAACATTGATATTAGCTACTAAAAGCTCGGAAAATCAAACTGAATATTTTTCACATCAAAGTCACCTCATTCTACATTTAACTTGAGACACCCCAAAACGATTAGAATAATTTTTTATTTCATGAGAAATTAAGACTACTTTCCGTTGCGCTCGTCCAAGAGGACGTGGCGCAGTCTCTTTTTTGGCACCAAAAAGTTACATGGAATTTCACATTTGCTAACGATACAACAAGACAGCGGTAAATTACACACTTATTTGCCCATTGCAATTCAAGTAAGCAGCATTTACCCTGTCAATCAAATAAAAATCGCAGCGAGTTGACCGAGTGCACAGCGCGATCTTTTCTTTTACTGCAACAAAGAATTGCTACTCTGTTGCGCTTTAAAAAAATTTAATTTATTATTTTTCCTGAAAACAAAAATTTTACTTAAAAAAATTATTTCACTCATTCCGACAGCTGAACTAAAAAATTTCAAAGAAAGTTATACCATACTTTCCTTGAATAAGAAACTAATCTAATCATCTTTGAGAGTCTGTAGTTTCTCTTGAAAAAAGCTCGTTTCGATCAGGCAGACGTTTGCTTTGATTTCAGAAGAAAGAAGCTTCAGAAGTTTACTTAGGTGAGCATCTTCTTTGACGTGAAAGGTGTACAATTTGACTTGGACACTTTTCACTCCAAGCTGAACGCTCTCCTAAGCAGTTGGAAGAAAAAGAAAAAACGAAAGTGAAAGAAGTCGGTTTTTTATTTCTGGCAACTAAGCTATCCATCCATCCAGCAAATTGTTTTTTTAATGGGAAGCTGACAACATCTGTCGTGACTCATCGCAGGCCATAGGCCTTAGTCCACACCTCTGGGGCTCAGTAACCCTCAAAACATCCATGAGTGAAAAGTTGAAAATTCGAGTCTCTTTTGCAAAACCGCTAGATAACCTTGATAATAGAAAAATTGCCTTTTTAGCCTATCAAACTCTCAATAAATTCAACTTGCTGCTGGAAAGTATAAAGTACAAGGAGAAATTTTTGATCAAACCTAAAGAAGATTCTTAAAATCTTAGACACCAGGAGAAGTTGTAAAAGGTTTAGTTCGTTGTTTGCATAGCTGATGGTTACACAGCCTTATTTAATGCTGTTCAGTTGATGTTTTTCTACGTTCATACCACACGTCCGTCCATACCACGGGCTAGTAAATAAATAAAATAATGGCTTACAAACAAAAATGGAGGAACGTGTTCCTATCCACGAATCGTTGAAAGGTATCGACATCCTCATGGCTGTACCCTTACACCGGCTCAAGGAAATATTATTTGGTTGTCCGGAAAGTTTTTAGACTAATGTCGGAGAACATTGTGTAATTAATAACTTTTTTAACAACAACTACCGTTCAACAAAATATTTACCATTATGATCTACCACATATTGCCATCTTTTCGGTAGAGGGAGAATACCACGAGCGAAGAACCCCGGAGACTTGGACAGTAGGAAGTTGTTGACACCACTTTGACTTCCTCCAGAACCTTTTTCCATCTAAGAGAGACTGCAGCGACTGAAAACCGTGGTATTCCCTGGGTACAACGTCAGATGAGCACGGCGGATGGGGTACCAGCTCAATCCCGAATTTCTCCAAATTCCTCTGCGTATATTTTGCTGTGTGTGGTCTGGCGTTGTCCATGAGAAGAAGAATTTTCCTCTTCTGGGATTGCGATTAAGTAGGATTTTGCTCACTTTCTCTATCTGAGCGCAGAACATGTTCTAGTCTACCATGGAGCCGACAGGAACCAATTCCCAGAATAATGGGCCAATGATGTCTTACAAGAAGGAAAGCAACTCCTTTTTGTCGTGATCAAGACATTTCGGCTGAGGTTGGGGCAACTCATCGAAGTCCACCCAGTGCTTGCGACGCACCAAGTTGTCGTACATGTCGTCGTGACGTCGTACACGTCATCGTGAAGACCGAATCGATCCAAGCAAACGTACGGCGACGGTTGAGGAGAGAACTGCAGATATCAACACGCTTCCGTCTGTCCTGAGACGTCAAAGCATGTGCTACGACTCGAGGCAACTTCGAGTCGTAGCACATGCTTTCCCAGAAGACCGATTAACATATGGACTATGGACCTAGGAGTATTTGTAAAGTCTGAATGTTCGCGTACAGAAATTTCAGGTCGAGCACCGCAGGTGGCGAGTACGAGCTGTCTATTCTGCGTATGTGGTCGACCTGTGCGTCGGGAATCCTCGAGCGATTAGTCACCGTTGTCGAACTTGTGTCACCAATTGAGGCACGTCGCCCGAAAGGGGGCTTGTTCCTTCACTGTCTCCTGTGGAAAACGATGGGCCTCGTTCGCAGATCGGTCAGTGCGGTACTGTAGAAGGAAAGCTGGTCGGTAGAGCATCTTCTTGTCGTCCATTGCGAAGGCACCGCTGGGAACAGGAGACGATATGTCGCACATGCTGCTGGCAGTTACATACACAGGACATGAAACACAAATCTCCTAAGTTCGGCCAGCACACAACTTTAGCTGGCAAAGATACGTTGTCTTGAATCTTACCATGCAGTTGGTCTAAAAACTTTCCGGATAACCTAATAGGTTGTCCGGAAAGTTCTCAGCGTTCTATGCTACTATTTCTAATTCGTCTACTAGCAAGTAAAAATTCAATTTCCATTACGCATTAATGATACTTTCTGTACACAATTTTTCCCTCTATCTGACTAAAGAATTTATGTTTCAACGTTGTTTCATATTTCTGTTCTTGAAGGCTTACTGAAGTATGTCGAAGGAGCGATTCGAACGGTGTTTTATTTTGGCTTCCAGTTGGGATGATGCGAGGCAGCTCGACGAATCAATCAAGTGTGGGGGTTAATAGTGTTGGAGAAAGCACTGTGCGCCAGTGGTTCAGTGAATTTCGGAATGGAGATTTCTGCCTCGAAGATGTCCTCCGTAGTGGTCGACCTAAAGCGATCCTGGACGACGAGTTGAAGGAATTGGTGGAAGCTGTACCATCCCAAACAGTTCGTGGGATCACGAAAGAGCTAGACGTCAGTAAAACTGCTGTTGCGGATGCATCGAAACGCCTTGGGAAGCTGAAAGAGCTTGAAAAGTGGGTGCCCCGCGAGGTGAGTGAGCGGCAAAAATTGTCACGTTTCGGGATTTGTTATCCTCTACTTTTACGCAACAAAACTGCCCGTTTTTGGGTCCAACCATCACTTGTGATAAAAGGTGGACTCTTTATCATAGCAGGAAACGTTTCGGCCAATGGTTGCCGACGAACCTTCTTGGCATTTTCCAAAGGCAAACCTCCACCAAAAGAGGTAATGGTCACTGTGTGGTGGTCGGCGGCTGGTGTGATCCATTACAACTTTTTGGCACCAGAGTTCTACTGTAAGGAAATCGACGAAATGCACCGAAAATTGGTCAACTTCAGCCAGCATTGGTCATTAGAAGAGGCCCGATTCTTTTGCACGAAACCCCGCCCACACGTTTCACCAAAATATAACAATATTTAGGCTTGGTACTTAATCGCCTCTCACATGAGCTGCATGGAATAAGAACCCATTTACTTTATGTTAGGCTCTGCATTATCCTCTGAAAAATATCTTCACTGAATTCGCTCCATTTAAGTCTTCAGATGTGACTGCCGCTCAAAGGATATACAAAGGTAAGGTAAGTGGTTTCTAGAAAGATAAAGAAGGTCAGGTGACAATGGAAAGCCTTAGAGCACTCAGACAAACATATTTGGGAACAGGAGCAAATGTTGCTGCGACTGCATCCAGAGCCTGCATCGGGAAAGTGAGCCTAACACTAGCCGTCCAACCTAGCTGGTCATAAGTAATTGGCTGCTTTCTCCTATAATGAAGTTTGACTGGTGCTTGTTGTGGTGCCCACGCTTCGCGATTGTTTTTAGACATCGGCTCCAGAAGGTGCAGCTTATCATCTGCAGCACGTGAAAGAAATGACAGAAACGTCAAACGAAAGGGCTGTAAATGTGGAGAAGATTCTTCTCACCCATTTCGTGACTTACTCGCATACAGCTCTACCTCTGGTAGAGCGCAATAGCAGTCTTTGAAGGTTTGCCTGTTAGAGGTAGCATTCAAATAGAGGATGGCAGCCCATTTCTCGATGAGGTCCATATGTTCGCAGAACTTGGTAGAACATATTTTACTGGTGTAAAAACCAGGGACCGGATTCATCAACGACTTACAGCAATTCAACAGGGAAAATACAACCGAAATCTCTGACAGCACGGCGAAATGGTTCACCAAATCATTATCGCTGGATAAACCGCGCTATCAGGGATTTGGCTGCATTTTCTCTGTTAAATTTCTATAAAGGCTCGTGCACAGTTCGACAGCGCAGTGAACCACCCATGTTGTAGCATAGGCGGCTCACTGCGCTGTGCCACAGCGCGGAGCCACCGCGCGGTGAGGGGCCGTGCACACTCAAATGCAGTGGCACCGCGCGGTGTCACTGCGCTGAGGGAATTGGAGCTCCCATTTTCACCGCGCTGTGCCGTGGTGTGGCGTGTGGCTCGCGGGATTGCGTGCCTCTGCTGGCAACCTTCCAGCTACGCAGCGCTACCGCACCGCGCCGACGTGGGGGATGTGGCAAAAAATGAACCCCTCAGCGCGGTGCCACAGCGCAGTGAAACTGTGCACGAGCCTTAAGTCATTGATGAATCGGGCACCAGGATTGCTACGTGAAGCCGAAGTTGAGTAAACAAGCAAGAAGTCATGTGAGATACTGTGGTTGTCCTCATTTTCACAAGCAACATCATCTCTATTAACTTCCGAGTTCCTCCATTAAAGTATGTATCTTTTTGTTGAGGTGCTCAATTAAGGGGTAGTAGGTCTACTCATCAAACCTCACCCCCCCCCCTCGACCACCTGGCGCAGCTTGCAGCTCCATTAGAGGTTTGTCTTATCTACGACAACATGAAAAAATTCTGGTAGCAAGTTTCAACATATATATATAGCAGAGTAAACATCAAAGAAGCATTAGTCCAGCCATAAGGGTTGCTAAGGCTTTTCTGGCTTATTCGATAGAGCTCGAAATTCTGCTGCTGGAGATGGTAGGGTTTACATCAGTCCGATTCTTTGGTCTGCCACTGCAAGCCCTCTGATCCTCGTAGCTCTCTATCGATCGTATAGGGTGCGCCATAAATATGGTCACTCGATAAAAAGCGGATTACTTGCGCAGAATTGATCAAGAAGCTGCGAAACTTCGTCTACATTCAATATCGCCTTCTTTGGCACGAATGACGGTCCTCAGACGCTTAAAGGTGGACTCAATGGCGGTACGCAGGACTGCTTGCGGATTTTCCTTCCATGCTTTTTCCATTGGGGTTTCAGACCTTTAGTCGTAGTATGCTTTTGGGTGCGGACTTTTCCTTCCAGAACAGATCAAACGCAGTTGTCCATAACATTGAAATTTGGCGAGTTTATTGGCCATTCAGAGGCAGCGATGAAGTTGGGAAGATTCCCCGCGCACCGCTCCTGAGTCTTTTTGGAATTGTGAGCAGGTGCCCTGTCCTATTAAAAGGTCCATGTTAAATTCTCAAACTGCTCCTGAGTCCAAGGAAGCAACAGCTTCTTTAAAATATCGTTAAGCTAGTTGCTGATATGTAGGTGCTGATATTCACTCCTTTTTTAACAAAAACCATTGGTGACCGTGCTGTGGTGCAGATCCAGCCCAAGTTATCAGAAGATGCATGAGAGCTACTGTGAATGATTCTCTCCTTCCTGTCCACACCCTTAGCACTTTCTGCCAAAAACCTATTTTTGGCGGTAAGAAGACAGAAAGAAGACATCGAAAGAAATCCCGCAACCAACCCTGCATACCGTCATTAAAAAAAATCTAACCTAACCAAAACGCCGCGCGTCTAACCTAGGGCATCTGGAGGCTGTAGTCCGTGCCAAGGAGGCCGTGTTGAATGATATCCATTCTGCTTGTTAATTAGATTGTTAGTAAACTGTTGACTAAGTTTTGCAACTTCTTGATCAATTCCGCTTAAGTATTTCGCTTTTTATTGAGTGATCGCATTTATGGCGCACCCTGTAATCACACCAAATCTGGGGCCGGATTCATCAACGACTAACCTACGGGTATAGGGGGTAGAGATACCCACGATGAAGCCTGCGTCTCTGACTCTTACCTTATCTCTGCCTGGCTTTTATCTTTACCCTTTATACCCCGCATACCCACGGGTTTAACTGTTGATGAATCCGGCCCCTGATCCACCTGCGGGCTCCCGTGGTCGGCTGGGTCATCGTCGCCTCCGTGGCTAGCGTTACCTTGGCTCAACGGGAAACGGCGCGTGTCACGGAGCGAGCTAATTGGCTCCCCAGGCACTGTACGCGTTCTTTGCTCGCGCGGCCTTCTGGCAGATTGTCCCTCACCCGTGAATTACCACCAGAATATTTGTGTGTGTAGCATAAAATACTGACTTGTTTATCAGCTCGGCACCGCAAGTCGTAGTATGAGCCAAACATGCATCCATATTGCCTGAAGGATATCCAGCGGAAGTAAAGTGCGTGGCGCATCCCGGAAAGAGACTGACTAATGCATCCTTTATCTTTTATACCTCCATAGCCTACTTCAAGACAACAGTGGCTGTATTTATCTGGTTAAAAGTTTGGCGAAAAAATCGTGAACTATCTTATCGTTAGTTTAATAAAATCATCATCCATTTTCCTGAACATTGTGAGGTAATCGTGTGGAAGGACTCAATATTATGCTGAATTAGAACAATCCGCTAACGCAGAATTCGTAGAGAAGTAAAGTGCACAAGGGAGAAAAATGAATAAAAAAGCGATGGGAGAAAATGTGAGAAAAATAAAAAAGGTCTGGGGAAATATAGCTTCATCAGGTGGGAGAGTGGGGTTTTATTAAACAATAGCTTGTAAACATTTAGAATTTTAAGAGTGATATTAAGAACAATTAGTTAAATTTCTAGCGAAATCCAGCAAAAGAAGAAGCACTGGGATTAGAACTTTGCGGATTAGTTGGAAACAGATCGTCAAGAAAAGCCGTTTCCCGATATTAAGTTCTGTTATAAATGGAGGTATTAGGTTGGAAAAAAAGTCTCTTCACAATTCGAAATTTTTTTTACCCTTCCCCTTGTAAACGCACTACCCAATGTTGATTTCTGATTTCGTAATCCTATCACACTTGTCTACCGTTCGCACGCGGACACAGGTTAAGACTCTTCTTATAATTCGTTATCCATCCAATCTTCCGAACTCAATGCCAGATCTACTTCATGGCCATTTTCAGCACGGCATTCTTGATGAATTCATTAAAGAATCCACAGCACGTCAGGCAGCAGACCAAATTAACCATATATATGGCTTGGGATCTACTACTCATCGCGCCTGTTATGAGTGGTTCGGAAAGTCTTTAAAAGGAGATTATTCACTGAGGGCAAAGCATGGTCAGGAAGGCCAACTGGATTGGACGACAGTGAACTACACCATCTTCTTCGTACCGATAGTTGGCAGACGACACGTCAGCCGGCAGAGAAGCTCGAAGTGTCTCATAGGATAGTAGGAATCCATTTGAAGAATCTTGGCTTTCATGGAAATTTGGAGCTTGGATTCCACATGCCCTGTCAGACACTCAGAAAGGTCGACGGCTCTCCATCGCTGCTTCTCTTCTGTCCAGATAAGGAAGAAAATCGTTTCTTCCGCGGATTGTGACAGGCGAAGAGTCCTGGGTTCTGTGTGCCAACTTTCGAGGAAAAGGCAATGGGTACAAAAGGGAAAGAGCCCTAAGTCTGATCTCAAGTCCAATATTCACGAAAGGAAGATTCTCTTGAGTGTTTGGTGGGATATCAGAGAAGTGATTTATCGGCAAACTCTCAGAAGTGGAGAGACACTTACTGCTGTCACATACTGCGGCCAACTCCACAAAGTCGTCGCAACTCTCTAAGAAAACAAGCCGGAGAAGTCGAAGGTGATGATCCTGCATGACGATGCAGAACCACATGTTGCAAGACTCACAAGAGAAACAATAAAGGAGATGGGCTGGGAGGTAATGCCACATCCACCGTATAGCCCTAACCTTGTTCGTGCCGACTACCATCTCTTCCATGCTCTCAAGCAAGAAATTGGAGAGAAATATTTTGGAACGGATGAAGACATCAAAAATTGGTTTCAGCAATGGTTCGACTCCAGAACTGCAGTCTTTTAAGCGAGAGGAATTGGAAAATTACCCAGTCTTTGGAGAAGTGTAGTGGAACAAAATAGAGTTTATCTCAGTTGATTTGACTTTGTAGTTGTGAAATAATAAATCTTTGAAAAAAATGAAAAGACTTTTTTTCCAACCTAATATGAAAGGTGGATAGTTAGAAAGATACATGCAGTAAGTAGGTGGTTAGGAAGGCTTGCTGCATTTGGAAATAGCTTCTGGGTGGCATCAGATGGCAGAATAAACACTTATTTGGTGGGTATGTGTGCAATAAATTGCGGTGTTCAGCCGATAGACAAGTTCATTCCAGGCAAGTCCTGTGCCAATTGGACCACTCTGGAGAGGTCACAGCTTCACTGGAGACCTGAGGACCACAGGTAGGAATCTCGGTCATGTACGCTAGAGTAGACAACAATAAAGTCCTGTTGGTTTTCCACTGAGGTGTAGTCTTACACTCCGAGAGGTGGCGCGTGAAGAGCCAAACTGAAGAGTAAGTAGATCAAGAGCGCTGTGAAGGTGGAACTTTTCCTCGAATGCTAGGGATTTCCTGGAATTCCCAAGAATTTTCATGAAACTGGGGATTTTCAGGTCCATCGTAGGGTGGGAGGCTTCTCGAACTGCGTTCTCATGATGATATTCGTCGACATGATGAACTCAGGCAGTCTTTCGCCTTGCTATTGCCACTCCAAGCTAGGGTGATGCTCTCGAAGTTTTTTAGAAGGTTCGAATCGTTTCGAATTCTCACAAATTTCTATTAGTCGAATTCTAGTATATGTATATTCAAGCAACGCGATTTTTTAAAATTTGAAATCGGATACATTCGAGGGATGCAATTTTTATATATTTGAATAGAAAACGTTCGAAAAGCAGGATTTTTTTTAAATACTCCTGTGCGAATATATTCGAAAAATGCAACTTCTTGAATATTTGAATAAGCACTTTTAAAATCGAATATTCCCGATCTGAAGTTCTTTAGGCAAGCTTTGCTGCCGATCTCGGTGCTGAAACCATAGACGATAACAGTGCAGAAGCGGGATCTTCCTCACAATATTTATCCAGCTCCACGTGGAAATCTCTTTGTCGCAGCAGTCGGATGTTGGAATCTAAGCGGCTAATAGTACTCTTCCCACTTCATCAATTCGTATCATGTTTATGCGTTGTCTTTCAACCGTCAATGGCAAACGTACCGTCATTTTGTGTATAGCTGTGGCTTTACACGAGAGCTATGGGCATTTGCCTTTGCGGTCTTCATGTCCCTTTTCTTGCCCATTTTAGTACTCTTTCTTTCTTGAATGCGTACGATGACCTGAAGTGTTGTTTGCGTTACAATCACTTCATTATTATAGTGAAAATTCTCGAGCACTGCACCATTGTTACCGTTGCACCATTGTCTTGCTGTTGTGCAGGAGACTTCCGTGTAATGCGCTTGCAGTGAAAGGAACATTCTGACATTTATTTATTTATTGCACTCGTAGGTGCGCTCCAGGAGAGCCAGTATAGTTCTTTCTTTCTTGATCGCATCAGCACACAGTGATATACCTGCGAGTCAATGTTCATATTATATAGAAACATCCCAGCAGTCGATAGTTTATTGATCTTCACCTCCATTACGTGGTTTATATGGCGACAGTGGCTGTTTGTTCGGTATATTGCTTGATCATACATACGATAAAACAATGCCGCCACGTCAGATAAATCTGTCGCCAGAATCCGAAACCGGAAACCATCACACATCCATTTAGTTCACATCCTCAATCCGAAGCTGTATACATTTAGTTTGCCCAACCTATTTCTGAAGTCCTTAAAGTTCCTATATGAAATCAAGTGGAAGTTGATAGCGGTTCCCATAAAGAACGAATTAAACGCAATGTTTTCGATGGGACGGTTCAATTTACGGTGTTGTGTTGCTAGCACTGTTGTTCTTCTCCGACTTGGCTGAGATGTCGCTCCAGCGCTCCAGGAAAAACTATAAACTCCTTGTACGTTCAGCAAACTGCGTTCGCTTAAAAAACTGCATTGCACATAAATAATTTGTAATGATTATCGTTAAACAGCCCCATCAAATGGTGCGCCACGCGCTTTGCTTCTACATGACAACGAGGATTCAAGTTGAAGGTGAATTGGTGCCATGTGATGACTTGTGATGCGAAGGATGAACAAGGTTTCATCCTTCGCATACACGCCTGGTGCCAATTCGCCAATTCGTAAGGAATGCTTAGGCCATGCGGCACCTAAAACAAAGGTCGATTCGGAGTTTAGGCAAGAGCTGCCAACTCTTCGAGTTCAGCCGCACCTGTGCATGCTATGGAATAGACTAACAACACGTGCCTCTCTAAAAAGAAAAGCCGGTATGAAAAGGGAAGATTGTCGCATGCAGACTCGTTTAGTGGTCGTTTTGTCTGATAATGAGACAAATAGATGTGACGGATTTACCTCACTTACTGGAAGCGTTTTCATTAAAAATAGTCGATGAGAGAATTTATCGACCATAATTTAGGATCCACTCCTGCTTCAAAGTAATAAAATAAACGTGCCTGCGTTGCATCTTATAGCATATCTAAAACTTTTCTTCCTTACGTTTAGTTGTTGCTCGTCACGTCCAACGTCAACATATGGTTTTCAGGTTAGTTCACATCAGCAACCTTCTTCCTTCTTCTTTCTTCTCCCTTGCTAACGAGGACAGAGGATGGATATTCTTTTTGTTTGGTTTTCGTCTAAGGGAACTAGCTCTAAGAGTCTGAGGGGTGAATGCGAAAAAAACCAAGTTAATTTTTTGTTTTACATCCTTTTACAATTAAAGATACTGTCGCTCTTATGTGGCTTTACTCATTTAACATTCCTCCCATATTTTTGTCTGAAAACAGGAAAGGCACTTGTTTGCCTGATTGGGTCTTCGTACAAACGGCCAACACTTGGCAGTTGTTGCGTTTCCATAACTGTTCAATGGTGAATGAAGAGAAGCACTAATTGATAACGTTCGTTTTTCACTGACGCACATGATTTGTGACCCATGTACCTTGTGCTTAAATACGGAGCTTCGTTGGTGGCGCCACCAAATTGAGGACACCTTAGCGGCGCCAACAATGCAGGTACGTCAACAGTCCTAATCTGCTAAGCCTAATACTTTCAACAGCAGATAATGCGGCCTAACAAAAGGAAGTGCGGAGCGATAGGGCCTCTCCGGCGTTCGTCTTAACTTCTGACACCCGTAGTGATGGAGCTGTCAGTGTCAGAAATATTCGATGAGGTCCAAAATCATCGGCGAGCCCTACGAGGAGGCTTCTGGCATGTGCCGCACTTGTGCTTAAGAACCACGACATCTGCAACTCCTTCACAGATTCGGCGCTTTTCTGCGGCCTTGGTGTTCCAAACATATCATCCGAGTCCCTGTTGAACAATCAAAGATAGCAGCGAATGGTGCTGCCTTGGGGAGAATTGTAGCTGATCAGTGCTTGTGCTTCTATCAGCTCCACTGGCAACTCGCATTCAAGCTTGTTTCTCATCGGCTGCTCAGCAGCATCACTTTCGCAGGAATTCTGGAGTATCTGCGTCAACGAGCTCAAGCGAGCCTGTCTACTGTGCTTTTGCGGCAGCCTTTTGATTCCTCTGCGCCAGAATTCTGATACTTTGAGGA
Source organism: Heligmosomoides polygyrus bakeri (assembly GCA_947359475.1). NCBI lineage: Eukaryota > Metazoa > Nematoda > Chromadorea > Rhabditida > Heligmosomidae > Heligmosomoides > Heligmosomoides polygyrus. The sequence continues at coordinate 26,266,770 of OX375869.1, read as the reverse complement.
ACAAGCAGAGAGGCGTCAATCTCCAGCTTGTACCCCGAAGTGGCTCGGAGCGCAGTGGATAGCGACGTTGCTTTGTGCGAGCAGGTCGGGGATTCGGTTCTTCTATGCTGCTGCATTTCAGCATTTTAACGATTGGTTGAAATTTAGGGGATTTTGACGTCTATACAATTTTCGGATGTTTTTTTTGCCTAATTTTCCAGCTAAATGCCGTGGTATTCAACATGATGATGTAGGAATGTTCAACACACAGGTACAAAGTGCATGAAGAAGCACTGTGCATAATACGGGCAACGTGTAAAGCTACAGGTTCCTTTCAGTTTTCCCCTACATGGGCCAGTGACCTCGGGAAAAACCTTCCTGCTTGTATTTTCAAAAGAGACCAGGATGTGACGTCGGGTTGGTTAAAATGAGAAACGAGGACTGTGGATTCCGCAAATTAACACAAACGGCATCGATACACTCCTTCCCTCATCTTTGCCTGTCACTTGGAAATCTGAGGTCTGTTGAGGGTTTTCTAAAACTTAACATCAACAATGGTCGCCGATGCTCGAGAGGAGATCCACCTGCTCACGCTAAAATGGGATCCACCTTTAGACAAGGAACCTTCGAGGGAAGAAATGGAGGCGACCGAACGGATGGCCAGCAGAAAGTCTTCGAAGCACGTCAATTTGAAGTTGACGAAGACGTTGTGGTTAAAAAACCAGTCAATAATAAACAAGTCACAAGAAAGGTACTCTCCGCAGCGTACAGCTAGAAAAAAATCGCAGAAAACGTCTGAAAATGGAATAGGCGTCAGAATCCTTCAAATCTCAACCATTCAATTGAAATGCAAAAATCCAGCTGCGCAGAAGAAGCGAACCCAGACCTTGCTCGCATGGAGCAACATCACTATCCACTGCGCTCCGAGCAGCCTGGCAGCAGAGGCATCTCGAGCGTACAAGACCCCCAAACTCGTGATGCGCCGCATTTCATTCTAACTTCAAGGACCCAGTACTCCTTGGGTTTAACGACTTGGCAAAAATAAACATTTTCATACTCATAGAAGGGTTCTTCCTAAATGACTCGCTCCCCGCGTTCAAAGATACGCTTCAGGCCCTTCTCTTGTAAGAGAGTCTAGATCCCTAATCCTCCGCTTTTCGGGAAAAAAAGCTAGTCCATAACACCGCAGTCGCTGTTTCATAACATCGACGATATCCTCGTCGTTGCTATTGTAAGTGTCATTTTTGGTTAAACAGCCACCTTCTCTAGTAGCGCAAGCTAATAGCAGAGGATGCGGGTTCCAGTTCTTTCTAGTGCAAAAGTTTTGAGCGCAGCAAAATGTATGTGTTCGTGAGATGCCAAGATTCACGGAAAGCGGATTTGGACAGTGTCACGTTTATTTGGAGGATTTTGTAGCCTTTACAGCAGCAGCTATTTTAAAAAGCAATTTAAAAACAATTTTGCGACCTTTCTTTATTTTTTGTGCCAACGACGCTGGTAGTTGGAAATATTTTTTATGCCTGGCGGACCGTTTCGTCGTTTTCGGAGAAGAGGTTTTCCACTGGAGCGTGTGGCGATATGCCTACTACTCGCGAAACGGTTTTGCTATTGGTCAACTAAACCCGAGTGCTAGCGACATCACTACACTCTGTGATGGAAAGCCGTGCGTCTGAAGATGACGAAACGATCAAAACGTCTGGCCTAAAATGAATGTTTCCACCTGGGAACCTCATTGATAAGGAATAATGCCAAGGCTTTAGGGCGAGAGGGGCATGGAGAATTTTGTGACAGTTTTCACGTCTTCTGGCTGCTAAATGGCCACGATTTCATATTCGCTGAAACCCGGTCTGTGATTCTCTCTTCAGCAATGAGTTATCTATCTTTGGCTCCTGCTTGTGCTTCTGCGACCATTGTGGAATTTGGCCTGAATGAATGGAATAGGGGCCCGGCTGTAGAATACTCGTGTCGAATAGGATGAAGTTTTTAGGGTGGAACGCTGTCTTTTCATGGATGCTCTATGAGAAAGATTCTCGAGAAATGCCCTTGTATGCCCTCGGATTTCATTGCAACCAGTTTTCTTTACTGAACTTATGGAATGGAAAAACCGAAATGATCCCCAATCTCAGTGCATCCGACAAAAAGCCTGATGAAACACGAAGAATAACATCCAACAAGGATAGTCTGGGGTATATATTCCACAGCCCCTCGATGAGATCTTAGGTTATCACGGAGTTTATTCAGCTGCTCTCGACAATGAAAACCGGAGAACAAAATTCGTGCGGTTAGAATACCTTGTCAGTCAAACTTTAAAAGTAGTATGAGTCCTTCTTCAAAATCGCCTATAAAAAGGGTTTTCGTTCGTGTTCCGTGGTTATGTTCACTATTGCCTAACTACATTTTTTTTTGGGGGGGGGGGCGATCTACAACCGTGACATTTTCCATCGAATATGACCTCCAAGACTTCTGTCTAATTACTCCTTCCCAGACTTCCTCTTTTTCAGCTTCTGCTTTTGTGTCTTCTGTATTTTGTTGCGGCCTCATACGAGCAGGAAACTGGTGCAGGTGAGGACTGAGGAAAACGAACAATGGTTCAGAAATTTTCCAGCATACTTCGTCGAACAGATCCGAGTGCGGTTTCAGTAGGAATTTGAGTTCTCAAGTAAAGTTGAAGTAACCTACTGCACATCTGATTTAGTCTTCGTGTGCCCATTCTCCAACCTACGATTCAAAGAAACACATTTCATTCTCTTATGAAATGACATTTTTATTTAAGCATAACAATAATTTAGAACATAGCGAGTGAGTGGAAGTGGGAGTTTTAATCCTAGCAAAGCATCGTTATGAGAATCTAGCACAGAGCTGTTCAGATATGCTCTGCTGTTTTCAGCACCCAAAGTTATCCCGCTGGAAGCTCTGAAGCTGACGGGCCAGGCACTGGTTGATTATGTGAACAAGCAGAACTCTTTTAAGGTGCTCGACCTATTTCTGAATGAATTTTTAAGGAGTTGTTAAGCTGAGTTAAGTTAACGTAAACTAACTACACTCTATAGTCTTAAAATTTAGGCCACCTATTCTCCGGAAAGAACCAAGTTCATCATGTCACGCCTGATGAGGAAGGACTTCATGGAGAAAGCGAGGGCGCTAAGAGCCAACCGTACATTCCTGGAGATGCCAGTCGATTTGGCCAACGTTCCGCTTCCTGAAAGGTGAGCACTTCATTTACAGCAGCTGAATTGGCGCATTGGATTTGGGTGCCAAATGGCGCACTGTCTTGTTTAGAAAGAAAACGACTTTTTCATGAAACAACGGCAAGATATAGTGAAGGGGTGGCTTGTACTTCGAGGGGGCGCAAAAATAAATAGTATGTATGCCAAACTTTGTAGAACTTCAAATCAATTTTTTACCTTGGTGGTAAAATGAACTGAAAGTTTTAACCTGGAATAGCCTGATTCCACCTCCATGTTGCGCTTTATGAAAAAGGAGGAAGAGTAAAGGATGCTGTTAGTCATTCCCCTTGTGGGATTCGAAATGCACTCTACACCTGTGCGATATTGAGGAGCCCAGTTTAATGCGTATTTGGTCAATACAATAACTTGCCCGACTGAGTTACCACGCGAATTCTGTGCTGAATATGTTGAAGTTTTATCCTTCCCAGATTGTCTCAATTTACCGGCTGAGAGTACTATCCCGACTTTTTTGAACATAAATTCCGGATCACGTACCTAATTGTGTCACGTACACCTCTTTTCTTATATAAATGACTTACTTTATCCATTGCTGCAGATTTTCTCTTCAGATTTGATGCTAGAGATGCGTGGCCGAACTGCCCATCAATTACGTACATTCGAGACCAATCGGCGTGCGGTAAGTCCCCGCTTGAAGCGGCTGTGTATGTACTATTTTCACGTCAAACTGAACACTTTTCAAACCAAATTGGAAACTTGGAAACCAAAATTGTAGGAAAGTGTTCAATCTGGGGCCGGGTTTATCAACGACTTACAGGGATTTAACGGAGAAATTACAGCCGAATTTTCTGAGAAACGCGAGCTAACGCGGCTTATCAACAATCGTCATGGTGAAATGATGGCATTATCAGGAATTTCGGCTGTAATTTCATTAAACCTCTGTAACTCGTTGATCAATCTGGCCCCTGATTTGAGAAGTGTGCGATTTTGACGCGATACTGTGCCACGTGAATATGTATTTGAGAAGGAAGAAAGTAGAAAATTTTATCGGATGGTTGCTCGAAAACTTCGTTAGAGAGCAATCATTTGTTGAGCAATATGCCATCATCTTTATTCTTAGCGATACCGCAAGGGGCTAGGCTTGCTAAGAAGAAGAGATCACGATATTTTATTCCTTAAAAAACTGTATAGAACTGGTTCTATAGGGTCTAAAGAACAAGCATATATAATAATATAATAAAATAATAATATATAGCGATGCTTTCCAAGAATAAATTAATCATTATGCACTGTCTTCTGCACGCTCTTCGTCTTAGAAGGATGGCGGCGAAATGGCTCGCGCAAGGAGGACCCATTAGGCTACTTTACCACATGATGGAGAGGAATTTAGGGGTTGGTAGAGCCTATTCGACTATTCGAAGAGTTTTGAAAGCAAACGCATAAGGTTCCGACATAAAGGATAAAAGATAAAGGACGGCTTTACTCTATCCCTTTCTAGAAGCATTCTACTTCTTCAGGATGTTTTGGAGGCGATTTGAATGCCTATTTGGCCATTCAATGGCTTCCGGTTGCTCGCCGACGGACAAATCTGCGCTTTATCCTTTCCAAACAGGTCCGATACCAATTCACCGACTCTGGTGGGATGAAATGCTTGTTTGTTGGCCTGAGCAGACAATCCGAACCAGGAACCTGATATTGGGTGCACGCGACAGCTGGCCTCTCCTCCGACTGCGCTACACGCGCCCAGGTTTCTACATGTCCATTGAAGATACACAGTAAGCACCTTTGGCTGACTGAAATTCGACGGATAACAGGGTTAGCCAGGGTGTAAAATAGAGATAAAATTTGTGTGCTAATCGAAAAGTAGGCGTCGTACCATTAGGAATTATTACATATAACTGGACCCCTTCCGCTGCTGATCAGTTAGAAAAAGTGGTCTGAGTGTTCTTCAAAAGGCTACAACTAAAGATGAGTATATTAATATCCTTTTTAGCTGTTTAACTGTTGCGAAAATAGCAATGCTTCAAGTTGACACGGTGCGCCGACTTTCCGACATCGTTACTCCATGAAATCGTCACATAATCAACATATAAGCAATCCTCGACTTACAATCGTACGCTGTCTTTGTCGGCTAGCAGTTGTTCCAACGCTCCTGCTTTCACTCTCACCACAAGTACTTGGCCATTCAACGAACGACCGCCTTTTCTTGTACACTATTGGTGTCAGACAGTTCCCGCGATAGGGTTTGCTGGAGAACGCACTAACCACGATAAGACAGGGCAGTGGTATGCAGTACCAAAGAAGTGCTCTGATAAGAGTCACATGGACCGACGAAGCAGACGTGTGTCCATCAGGAAGGAGTTGTAAAACTCCGCCGTGCGTCAGTTCATGGTTTGGGCACATAAGAAGCGAAGAGCGGTGTTCCTTGTGGCTTGGTGATTCAAGATCACTAGGGTCCTTGTTTGTCAGATTGCCATGGCCAAGCAGTTTTTGACAGCTCTAGTAATATGTCTCGTATGTATAAGCTCCAGCAAGCGTCTATACACAACAGATCTTATCTTCCGGGTTCCACGAGGTGTGGATGTCCCCTATGGTCAGTAGGAGGTGCGGGTTCGAGTCTCACCTGGCGCTAGAGTTTAAGTCGCAACAAAACATTGTTATGAAAGTTTACATCGTTGGTACCAGCCACATGAGGCTTAAAGAAGCTGAATTGAATCGCTTTTATCAAGTCCGTCAGCTAAACGGTTGCATGCTGATATCAGCGGCCGGCTCATCCCGATAGAGGGATAGTTACGAGGTGTGGATGTTGCGTTCGATCAGGGAGCGCCAGTGGTATAATGGCGTGCAGCATTCCCACCCGGCGAGCAGCAAACATGGGTTCGACTCCTGCCAAGGGTTTTGCTCACAACAAAACATAGTTCTAACAAAGGCCTTAAGGCCTTAGTTTTTAAAAACAAGAAAACGCTTGGGGATCAGAGAGGATCTAGGATAAATTATCCTTTATGCGGCCCTACGGAGCTGTAGGACTTCCCACAACAACTTTCCTAAATGAATAAATAAATAAATAAAACTTCCTTGAAAAATTTGAGAATGACAAGCATAATTTTGAGCAATGCAAGCGCACCAACTTACTCATCGAAGAAGTGAACCAAATTACGTCATCGGTAAGGTTACCCTTCTTTAGCCTACAGGGGGATAGCGTATTGGGATTGCGTAGGACGGCCAATTTGTATGTGTTACCTTGATGTAGCACTTGGAGCGCATATACCACAAGACCTTGAGGAAACCTGGTAGAAAGCCATGCAACAGAAGAAACTTGATAGATCGGAAAGGAAGAGTGCATAACTGACCTAAATTCGGCGCTTCCGCAAGTTCAGTTCAGTGAACCACCTTCGGTGTGTTCTGCAGAGAACGTAGAGCGCGTCAGCTTCGAAAATGCACCTCTCTAGTTGGGTCGCGCACATCTATTTTCTTTATTCCACGTTGTATTATTTTATTCGTATTGTGGTAAGTATAGAAGCAAAAGCGTATTGTCTAGATAATGCATCCCCTTAAGGCCCACTCTCAACTTGTATTGTGTCTATATGAGAAACGGCCTCAAGGTTTTTGGTGCTGCAGATATTTTTTTGCTACAAAACTGAGGCTAAAAAATGGAAAATTTTAATGAAGTCACTTGAGAGAGGCAGGTAAAAATAGGCACTTTATTGGTAAACGCCAGTTGCGATGTTTTTTAACATGCTTTTTCAAAATACGATAAGAATGGTGTACTTTGGACAACAAAACAAAAAACAGCTACTGCGCACAGCCTTATCAGACAGCCATTGATGCCCCGAACGTTTTTCCCTTCAGTGTGGAATGTGTCGGCCACTTCGTAGTGATCGCGAGAAAAACCGATGAAGATAAGATAGTAGGGTCATGGAAAACAACCACAATTTTAATCACTTAATGCCCAAGACAATTTCTGTTAGTGTAATCCGCTCTAATCACTCTATTTGCCCAAGCACTTGCTCTTCGATTAAAAAAGACCAGCTGTCCGTGCGGCCTCTCGGCCGCACCGACGGCTTTTTGACGGCTTCGCCGTGGCAATAACTTCTCATCTTCAATTGTAGCTGACACCTTTGTCATGGTTTCTTCAGGAAGAACATCTTAACTACGTCGATTAGGGCAAGTTAGAAAAAAAGCGAAAAAATGGACGACATCCACAAAAACGCTTATTTTCCCAATATCGATTGATGGCGATCGACAGTTCAAAAACGAACTTCAGATTCGTGTTCGGCGACCTCGATTACACCCAGAGCTAGTTTCGTGCCGCTTGAACGTCATCCTCAAAAAAATCGATAATATCGATCGATATCGATTGGTCGACTTCAGATTCGTGTTCAGCGACCTCGATTACCCCCGGGACTGAAGTTTCGTGCCGCTTGAACGTCACCCTCAAAAAAATCGATGATATCGATCGATATCGATTGCCTCCAAAAGCCCTCCCGTCGATGGTCATCTAAATGCCCAGGCACGCTTGCCGACGTGTTCGGCACGTCTACGGCTCGCCATGCACGGTTGCCGACGTGTTCGGCACGTCTACGGCTCGCCATGCATGGCTGCCGACGTGTTCGGCACGTCGACGGCTCGCCATGCATGGCTGCCGACGTGTTCGGCACGTCGACGGCTCGCCATGCACGGTTGCCGACGTGTTCGGCACGTCTACGGCTCGCCATGCATGGTTGCCGACGTGTTCGGCACGTCGACGGCTCGCCATGCACGGTTGCCGACTGTTCGGCACGTCTACGGCTCGCCATGCACGGTTGCCGACGTGTTCGGCACATCGACGGCTCGCCATGCATAGTTGCCAACTCACCATCAGTGCCTCCATTCCAGTTGTGACGGAAACACACACACACACACACACACACACACACACACACACACACACACACACACACACACACACACACACACACACACACACACACACACACACACACACACACACACACACACACACACACACACACACACACACACACACACACACACACACACACACACACACACACACACACACACACACACACACACACACACACACACACACACACACACACACACACACACGCACACACACACGCTTGCTCCTTTATATATAGTAGGATAACACTTCCCTAACGCTCACTCAGAACGTAATAGTATGTTCTTAGTTGTAAGCTGGAAGAAGATGGCCTTTTCTTGGCCACTGTGAAGCAGCAACAGTTAATTATTACTACAGTCATACTTATATTTTTAATGTATTAAAACGGGATAAAGATCAAAGGACGGCGGTATTCAATCCCCGTTCGGATGCGCCACGCATTGCACTTCTACGGGATGTCATACAGGCAATTTGAATGCGTATTTGGCATAGACCATAACTTGTTGTGGTGAGCCGACAGACAAGTCATTGCGTTGTCCTTCCCGGACAAGTGTGGTGCCAGTTCACCGCATCTGGAAGGAAGGAAGTCTTGGTAGGACCGGGTGGGAAATCCGAATCCGGAACCTGAACTCGCGAGCACGCGACAGCCGCCGCCTCAGGCGACTCTGCTACAACGCGGATAAAAATTTTCAGAGATCTATCTTCAAAAGTATCGTTCCTCGTTTATAATCCCCGAAGATTCGTCTTACCTTGAGAAGGTTGAGGTAGCCTGTAATTAAAGTGGAGAATGTTAAAACGCAACCAGAGAAGACTTCATTTTACTAACACAACTGCGAACATGGCGTACTTCATTGTTAGGCAAAATAGAGGTATCCCGTGATGCTCTTCTTAAAAGGTGGAGGAAGCAATGCTTTGCTTCGACCAATAAGTCCCCGCCGTTGTGGACGTTCAAATTCGAACGATCGTCACTTGATTCCGACCAAATCATTCTGTCATTTTCTTCGTTTTGACATTGTTAGCACTCCCTTAGTGAGTTTGAGCTATCGCTGTAGATTGATATGGAGTGCCCCCCCCCCCCCCCCATTGAGATTGAACCGAAATCGATATAAGAATCCGCTCGCCAGGAATTCAACTGTGGAGTAGGCCACGAAACGCGTTGTTGGGAGCGCAACAAGACCTGTGATGAAGTTAAGCGAAACTTTAACAGACATTTCCAAGCGTAAACGACTCCCTCTGACAATCCGTTGGTTGGATGTAGTGCGGTGGCGGACTCGCTCGTCGACATCCTACGACTGCAGATTGAGTTCTGTAACTCTCAACCACCTGGATTTCTTAAAATGCAAATTTCTTTATGTGTTGAAATAGCACATAAATTAGGCTATTGAAACTAAACTTAAATATCTTAAGTAATTTTTATTATTTGACAATTAATTGTTAATAATTAATTTTTTAATTTAATATGTTTATACTTAAATATTATGTAAGTCCGTCGTAAACCTATCACCCAAACGCAACGCAGGTAGTGTTCTTCCGATTCTGATTCTTCTTAAGACGTACGCGGCTCACGAAGTGATGATTGGACACCTCATGTTCTGTTAAGAAAAGTGGCAGAACGGAATTCCGCTGGAAACACCTTCCACATTATGTAATTTCAACCAATCAGGCATGAAGAAAACGCACGAAAATGCTTAGGACGCGAAGACAGCGTAGACTTCCTGAACATCCTAATTCTACGTTGACACGTCAGAAGGCCCCCGCACACTTCTGCGGAAACGCCGCTCGCCGCTATGGTTAAGGATAGGGCAGGGACGCCGACGGCGAGCTCTGCGTCCCTTACGAAATATCTTGCACGCTCTGAGTCCCTCTCCAAATGCAAACAGCTTGACAACGCAGACATCCATGATTGCTTAAGAAAACGGTGGTATGGTATTAGAATGGAGTGGTTTCGTCTGCAGAGGAGAAGGCGCTGAGCTGTTACGCAGGCTTGCTCACTGCTAATTTATAAGAAATACTCATATATACCATTTTCACGTTAAACTAGACACTTTTTAAACAAAATTGGACACGTCTCAAATCAAATTGGACAGCGAGAAATAAAAGCGATCAATCTAGACTCGGCGCGGCGCTTGCTTTCGAGTATAGATTGATCGCGTTTATTTCTCGCTGAACTTTAGACGATGCAGCTCCTCCCGTGGCCCTCTCCGATGCTGTGCGGTCGACTGGAGCCAGAGCCACTTCAAGTTGGACACTTTTCACGTAACATTGGACACTATTCTAAGCTAGCCTCAGACGTTTGAAATCAAAGGGAACTCTTCCAAAGCGAAATGACCTTTAATAAGGTTAAACTACAAATTCACTTACGATTAGATAGTTAGAATAATTTTTTGGTCAAGAAAAATTTGGTAGAACTTTTTTGAAACTTTTTAGTTCACCTGGCTTAAGACGTGTAATATTTTTATAAAAGTTTTACTCTTTGAAAAAAATAATAAATTAAAATTTGATTTGAAGCGCAACAAGGCAGCAATTAAGCAGTGCATTGAAAGACTGGATCGTGTCATGAATTCAGAAAGCAAGTCGCGATGTTTATTTGATTGATAGGGTAAGTACTGCTTATAGATATGTGAGTTATACCATTGTCCATGTTGCCCCGCTTGCAGGTATGAAATTGCATGCAAACAAATTTTGCTATTAATCGAACAAAAATCGCGAGGTTTCGTACGGGGCGTGGAGCAAAATCTGTTTTGGCAACATAAAATGGCACGTTTCTGCTATTTAAAATAAGCTTTGAATCATTGTCTTTCCCAAAAAATAAATTTTTTATAAAATTTCAAACGGTGTTTTCTTATTGGGAAGTTAACTAAAATTTCAAGTTATACTAAAATTTTCCTTGAACAACAAATTATTCGAACATTTATGGAGAGTATCTAGTTTAATGTAGAAGAAGCTCATTTCAATTTGGAAGCTTAGAAGAAGGTCCAGTTTGCATTGAAAAGTGTCCAAGTGTTATTTGTTTATTTATTTGTTCAATACGAACGCGATAAGCGCGGCCGCTAGATACGCAGACACACCAATAGAACAGTACGACCGAAGCGCAACATCAAAAGCATACTCAGGGAAAAATCGAAAAAAAAACATAGCAACAAATCAAATGAAATGAGTTTAGATCTGCAAGCAAAAATAGCACAACACAGCTTACTTAAAGAGCAACCCAGAGTCAAAAAAGAGGCACCTCAGTCATAAACCTCATAACTCAGCAACGATTTTTGAACTGACCGCTTAAGCTGGCCCAGAGAAAATGAGGATTGCATGCATTTCGTTACCGCTTGCTGCCCTGTCAGGGAAGAGGGCTTACCTTAAACCTGCTCCTAGGGCAGGAGAGGAAGATCTTTTCTTGCTCTCCCTTAGTGTGAGAAGCACACATTGTAAAGAAACTGGATTCCCTATGACGCGGTTGGTGGAGTAACTCATAGACCATGCAAATGTCAAAGATTTTTCTACGAGATGCCAGGGAATGGAGACCTAGGAATTTATTCCTTATTGAGGCTCTAGGTACCCTGGAGTACAAAAAGCCCCCAATATGCATGAGCATCTTGCGAGTAAAGTTATTCTGTGCTTTTTCCAGCGCATTAATCAGGTTTTTCCTACTGGGGAAAAGACCGTAGTGGAGGACTCCACTAACGGACGCACATACGACTTGTAAGCCCTTACCAAAACAGCCTTATTTCTGGTAGTCAAACCTTTGAAAATCTGATAGGTTCTGTGCTGGGCGCGCCTGCAACAATTGGACACGTGCTCGGAGAAATCCACTTTAACGTCATAACGGAAGCCAAGATCTTTGACGCTACCCACCGCTTGGATAGGAAAATGGCCAATACGATGCTCACGATCACGAAAGACAGAGGAACGGCCCTGGTGAAGCGACATGTACACAGTTTTACTCGGGACAGTGGAAGCTGCCAGCTCTTACTCCACTGGGCTAGCAGACACCCCGCCTTCTGAAGCCTTAAAACATCCCCCGAATCTACAATTATCCTATACAACTTGATGTCGTCGGCGTACATCCTGACCTTGACCTCAGTGGGCTCTATGATTGTAGGCAAATCAGCAGCGTAAAGATTGAATAAGATTGGTAATAAGACACCACCTTGAGGCACGCCGCTGGAGACGGTTTGACTCCAGAAAGGGACTGCCCCAAACGCACTTGGAACGTTCTGCTGCTTAAAAAATTGAATTGGAAAGTGTCCAATTTGACGTAAAAAGTGTCCAATTCGACAAGAAAATGGTACACATGAAATACTATATATCTATACGAATTTATAGATAACGTTGCATAGTTGTGCTGCTCCTCATTGATTTTCCTTGCAGGGTCATGTTGGGCAGTGTCAGCAGCTGAAACCATCTCGGATCGAATCTGTATACACTCCAAGGGAAAGATAAAAGTCAGTCGGACAGTCGCAATTCTTGGCTCCCCATTTCAGATGACATGTGCCCCATGTTCCAGATGATTGCCTCCGACACTGATATCCTTGCCTGTTGTGGAGATCAATGTGGATATGGGTAAGCGTTCTGTGTGTCTGGCCTATAGCAGGTCATGTATTAGGTTGTCCGGAACTTGCACTACGATTCCTTGGTCTGCATTGAATAATCAGAGATGAATTATCGAGAATGAATCCTTCCGTTTGACCAATTTATTGGTTAGTACCTCCTAAATTAGTATTGATTTTCATAAATTCTGGAGTTATGCATTGTTTGGTTATTATTTTTACCCTTCCTACTTCTTCACACATGAAGTTTTGTCTTTGCGTCGCCGAGAGTAGTCCTTGACTATAATTTATTATAACAGGTTGTCCGGAAAGTTCTCAGCGTTTTGAGGACTTCACTTTAAACTACCATAATTTTCTCAAACTTTATCGGATTTAGTCGAAATAAGTGCCTATCCAATGGGCCACCAGTCGAATTATTCCACCAGCGCAAAAATTGGGTGACCCGAGATTCGATGAAATCCACGAAAACTATTTTGGCTTGGCCCTGATTGGTAAAGGTATTACCAGCGAGAAAGTTTTGAAAGTGTTGGAAAAGGTGATGTCGGTTAGTGAGAGGTCTGAAGAATAGGCCGGGTGTGGTAGAACTTCAATCCTTAATTCGTTCACTTTTCGAATAGTGATTTGTGAAACGTGTGGGAGGGCGTTATCGTGCAAAAGAATCTGGCCTCTTGACCAATGCTGGCTGAAGTTGACGCAATTTTCAGTGCATTTCGTCGAATTCCTTACAGTAGGACTCTGCTGTGGTTGTTTGGTCTGGTGCCAAGGGGGTTCGTCGACAACCACTGTCCGGAACCTTTCCTGTTACCAACAGAATCCACTTTCCATCACTAGGGATGATTGGGTCCAAAAACGGGTCAGTTTTGCTGCGTAAAAGTAGAGCAGAACAAATCATCTCGAAGCATAACAATTTTTGCCACCCTCTCAACTCGTGGGGCACCCACATTTCGAGCTTTTTCGCCTTTCCAATGCGTTTCAAAGTATCCGCAACAGCTGTTTTACTGACGTCTAGCTCTTCCGCGATCCCACGAATTGTTCGGGATGGTTCAGCTCCCAGCAATTCATTCAACTCGTTGTTCAGGATTGCTCTGGGCCCACCTGTACGGGATTCGAGACTGAAATCTCCGGTCCAAAATTCACTGAACCTCTGGCGCACAGTGTTTTCTCCAACACTATTAGCCTCCCCCCCCCACATATTGATGTGTCGAGCTGCCTCGCTGCGAATTGTCCCAATTTGAAGTCAAAATAAAATTCGGAATTGCTCCTTCGACATACTCCATAGATAGAAATATAAAACAATATTGGAACACAAATTGTTTAGTCAGATAGGGCGAAAAATTCTGTATAGAAAATAGCATTAATGCGCAATGCAAGTTGAAATTTTACATAATAATAAACGAATACGAAATGTTATAGTAGCACAACACGCTGAAAACTTTTCGAACAACCTAACATCTCTAATCAACAGTTGTGGAATGGTGAATGATCTCTGAGATTTTTCAAGTGATGTCGGAAGTATTCGATTGAAGATTGCATAATCATGTCGACCGAAACATCACTCACTTTGAGCGAATGGGACTTATTGAGTAGCCTACCTCAATACTGCCTCAATTTTTAAACCTCAACTTTTATTAAGCCTAAATATTTACGCATTTTAGTATCATACGCGGAGAGCAGTAAATGCTGGTTGGGGTCCTGCCTGGCGGAAAAGTTTTGCTCGCGACTTAATATCCTGTCACAGCAGATGACTAAAACTTAATTAAAGTTACTGGAATCCATCTCACATCACGCGACAGCATTTCGAATACGAAAGATGTGTACAAATTAACCTTTGTAATGCTGTAATGCTGTATATTTCCTGGTAGGTAAGATTTTCACGCTTGATATTTTGTCTCTGACCAAGAAAGCATGGATGGCATGAATATCGTGGTTGGCATGCAGATTCCCAATACATAGGTTCCTGAAACAATTCTCCACTCACGATCCGGTCTATGTCGTCAATATAGATTAAATTTACCCTCTTAGCGGTTAGCAATTTTGACAACGAGGAAGGAGGAAAATACAGCAGATGAGTGATTGCGATTACAAATTCTTTTACAAAGGGTCGCCACACCTTGGAGGATGTGACAAAAGCTGAAGATTCCCTAAGTGCATAAGTGAAAAGCTGTGCTACGTCTCAAATACAGTTCCTAAAACCTTCACTGAATCAAACAATTTAAATCGCTTTTGCATACAGGCATCAACGGTGTCACGTGTTACTATCCGAAAAGGAAAACATAGCTTTTGACGTCGTATCGGACACGTTTCAATTTATCAGGTTGTAACGAATTAAATGGCACTGGCTCGCGCCATTTTTTGGCGCGTCTTTACGCGTCTGATCAAGAGCAAACCGTAACATGTGGCATATCATTTAGAAGCGCAAACTTTGCTCTACCGGTGAGTACCAAATTTTCTATGTAAAAGTGGGAAAACTTTAGAGTTTTATTGACTTTTTTGCAGATGGACAAAAGGGTAATCCGAGGCATTTACTTGTATGAATTCAAGCTGGGCACCACAGCTAAGGAGGCGGACGAGAAGATCAACGCCGCATTCGGTCAAGGATGTTCCACAATTCGGACGGCGTATCGTTGGTGTCAGAAGTTCCGGAATGGAGATGAGAGCTTGGAAGAACATGAAGGTCGTGGAGGCATAGTGATGTTGATGAGGACAAGCTGAGAGATGTGGTAGAGGAGGGTCCACACAAAGGTACCAGGGAGATAGCGAAGGTTCTTGGCGTCAGTCACAACACAACTGCTCGGCTTCTGAAGGAAACTGGAAAGACCAAAAAGCTGGAAAGATGGGTGCCTCACGAGCTGTCTGAGGAGCAAAGAAACCGACGATATGAGATCTCGTCCGCACTGCTTCTACGGAACGAAACGGACCCATTCCTTGATCGCATCGTAACCTGTGACGAGAAATGGATAATGTACGACAACAGGCGACGATCGGCACAGTGGGTGGACAGCGACGAGAGCCCCAAGGTTTTTGCGAAGCCGGAATTGCACCAAAAGAAAGTAATGGTGACAGTATGGTGGTGTTCGCTGGGAATTATTCACCACAGCTTCCTCCCTCCCGGTGAATCCATCACGGCAGAGAAGTACTGCATTGAAATTTAAGAAATGATGAAAAAGTTGAAGGATATCCGGCCGGCCTTGGTAAACCGAAGGCGAGTTCTCCTTCTGCACGACAATGCACGCCCCCATGCAGCACGAATGACGTTGCAGAAATTGGATGAACTGAGCATTGAAACTGTACCACATCCTCCGTTTTCTCCCGACCTCTCCCCAACAGACTACCATTTCTTCAAGCATCTTGGCGACTTCTTGGTAGGGGAAATATTCAAATACCAACAGGATGCCGAAAGTGCCTTCGAAGATTTCGTCAATTCCAGAACTTCTGATTTTTAGGCTACTGGGATAAAAAAGCTTGTGTGACGTTGGCAAAGATGTGTAGAATCAGAAGGTTTTTATATCGATTAATAAACTTGCCTACAAGCCGAGATATTAACTGTTTAAATTTACAGTGGTTCAGTGCCATTTATTTCGTTACAACTTAATAAATTAGACACCTTTTAAATTCAATTAGACATTAATTTCTAATTTTCGAAAATAATATTTTTAAAAAATTGTTATACTTATTGGAGCAGGTAAAATAAAAAATTTGAAAGAATGTTATGCCAAATTTTCCATGAATAAAATTGTTTTAACCATCTTATTAAGTGTGTAGTTAGACTGCTTGAAGGCATTTCAATTCAGAAGAGTTTGCTTTGATTTCAGAAGTCTTAAAGCTAGCTTAGAATGCATCCAATTTGATTTGAAAAGTGACGAATTCGACGTGACAATGGTATAGATCCATCTTGCAGCCAGACGGTAACAAAAAATTAAACGCCATAGACAATTGTTCCTTAGGTTGTGGTCGAAATTCTTCAATGAAGAAATCCATCAAACCCAGCAAGTAATTTCTAGTCAAGCTCAAGTTTTTTTTAAATCAAGTTTTAGTTGATATATTTGTTCCGAACTATGCAGCAGCACCGGCACTTCTTCTTGGGTACAATAGTTTATGTTCGGCAAAAGACAATTGAGCTGAATTTTAGCGACTACTGGTCGAATATAAGTTGTATATGCTCCAACAAGAGGGTCATCACTGCCGTTGCTTCGAGAGATTGAACAGTTGCGTTATGGGGCAGTATTCACTTCCAAGCAATGCGATCAGAGAAATGGAGCCTATGGCTGTTGCGAACTTTCTTGCACCTTGTCCCACCTTGTTGACAAGTTTCACCTTAAACAGGTGCGAAGGAGGCTACCCGATAGAAGCTTGGAGATACGTCAAGCGCAATGGAGTGTGCAGCGGAGGACGCTACGGAACCAAGGTGAGCGTGGAACGATGACTGTTGAACAGTGCCACTCCACCCTCTACTAACTATTTGGTCACTCTAAAAGTAATGTCGGTTTTCTGTCGCCAAATTCAAACTCAAAGATTTTTGATTTTTTGAAAACCAGTTTTTGGGATCAACTCTAGGCTGGCTAGGATCTACATCTCTTTTCTGGCTATGAATACACTCACGCTAGACTCTTGGAAGAGGATGTTGGTTTCTTCATTGTATCAAAGTACACACAACTTTTTTTCTAAGGGTTTTCGTGTTAGATGATATTTTGTTCTGGGACTGCAGCGTGCTGGTTGAATTCGCAAAAATCACTGAACCTATTTACCTGAGGGTCAATTTTTCTGCGTAAGATGGTTTTATGGGCGCGTCGCGCAGTCGGAGGAGGCGCCGACTCTTGCTTTACCCGATACCAGGTTCCTGGTTCGGATTTCCCGCCCAGGCCTACCAAACCTTCCATCCCTCCGGGGTCGGTGGATTGGTACCAGACTTGTTTGGGAAGGATAAAGCACTGACTTGCACATCGGCTGGCCACCGCAAGTCATTGTGTGGCCAAATGCGCGTTCAACACGCTTCTACGACATCCCGTAAAAGTAGAATGTGTGGCGCATTCCAAAAAGGATTGAATAACGCCGTCCTTTATCTTTTTATTTTAAGATGGTTTACGTTGGAGGCAAAAAATAAACATAAAAATTGAGCAAATTTTATGTGGTTCTGGGATTTGACAGTCTGCTAGAACCGACGCTATGTATTTATTTATCTTTGCTTTTGCTTATTTATTTATGTATTTCAAAACAAACAGCTACTTCCTAAAAGAAGGATAAAGGATAAAGGACGGCGTTACTCAATCCCTTCTGGGATGCGCCAGCGCATTCTACTTCTACGGGATGTCGTGGAGGCGACATGAATGCGTATTTGGCCATACAATGACTTGCGGTGGCCAGCCGATGAGCAATTCAGCGCTTTATCCTTCCCAGGCACGACTGGTACCAATTCACCGACCCCGGAGGGTTGGAAGGCTTTGTTGGCCTGGGCGGGAAATCCGAACCAGTAACCTGGTATCGGGTGCACGCGACCATCGGCGCCTCCTCCGACTGCGCTACACGCGCCCAGCTACTTTCTACGAACCAATATTTGGACCAAATAGAATAGCAAAATCCGGCATCAATTTTAAAGCGACCTAACACCTCCGAAACTTAAAACATTAGAGTAGGACCGCATTACACTTTCAGGATGCGTGCAAGCCGTATGCGATTCACCCGTGTGGAAAGCATGTCAATGAGACGTACTACGGGGAATGCCCTAACGATGTGTGGCCGACGCCAGCTTGTAAGAACAAATGCCAACCAGGATACAAAACGCCCTACAGAAAGGACAAAATATACGGTATGTCGCAGTTTTGCGATTGCGTCTCAACGGTAAAACGCAATGGGTTGTGCAAAGGTATAATGGATTGGCTGGCTTCAGTCGCTTGGACAGTCACGTTTCCGGCTAAAAGACTGTCCAATTCTTACAGGTCAAGCAGATACGAAGTCTTCCACTGAATCGATGAAGACTGATAAAGTCGTTGAAGTTAAGACACATCGGCATCAGTTCCACGTTCGTTTCTCCCGCTTAGTGGCGGGGTCCTCTATTCCAGTGTGGTGATACCAATTCTCCCCATCAGATGCTTGATCACGGCACCATCTATCTTTACTTCCAAGCACAATGTATCTAGCCAACGTTACCTAGGACGCCCTTGGGCCACTTTCCAGGAACGTTTAGATTAAGGTGAGTCCTACGGACGGTGCCATCATTAGCTCGATGGATTGGTCGTGTCATCTGAGGCGAGTTTTGCGCAAATTGTCGACTGTCGGAGTGACAACGAGTCTCTCTCGCATGGTGTCATTGCGAGCCAGGCCCAAATGTGTTCCACTGACGACTAATATGAAACGCTTTGAGACTTCCATTTCATTTCTGGTTTTAATTTCACAGCTTCAATTATCACAGTTGGTCTCCAAAATAGCAATTCATTCAACTGTGCAATAGCGTTTGACTCCTCCCTAAAGATCAGTGGCAGAGTACCAAATAAGTCTGGCAGTGTTGAATCCATATTTCGGAAACTTTTTTATCTCAGGGGTCGAGATATATAGGGCTCATGAGAGTCAAGCCGGAAAGGTGAGCTGGGTAAAACACCAAGTCCATCCTACTTTTGTTTGTTATGACAAGCAGCGTCATCTACTAGGAGAGAACTTTGAATTGAAGTGGGATTAGGAAAAAATAAAGGAGGGTGGTTCTCAATCCCTTTTGGGTTGCGCTACGCATTCTACTCTCACACCATTCCACCGCTTGCCATACATCTGATACATTTGACTGGCAAGAGGCGTTTCCAAGAACTTTGAAGCGCCTGGGGGATGTACTGAATATGATAGAGGGCAAATAATAAGGAACGGCGTTGACAAACTCCTTTTAGGATACACCACGCATTCTACTTGTAAGGGATGTCGTGGAGGCGATTTGAATGCGTACTTGGCCACGCAATGTATTGCTGTAGCAGGCCGATGAACAATTCAGCGCTTATTCTTCTCGGACAAGTCTGGCGCATATCCACCAACCCCGGAAGGAAAGAAGGCTTGGTTGCCTGGGCGGGAAATCCGAACCAAGAACCTGGCATCGGGTGCATGCTTACAATCAGCTCCTCCTCTAACTGCGCTGCGCGAGCCATTCAACGAAGTGGGATAACCGTTATAATTCTTCGCTTTTTTTGAAAAGTCGTTGTGAGAGTCCAAATTACAGCCGTTTTCTTTAGCGAAGTCGGCGTACTACGTACGACCGATAGAGAAGCAGATCCAGTACGAGATTATGACAAGGGGTCCTGTACAGGCAGGATTCGACGTCTATGAGGACTTTACATCCTACACATCCGGCATTTATGAGGTAAATTTATTCCAAAAATGTTCACAATCTAGGAGAACGTGTTCGTATTTTCTTAAGTTTAGCATCTCGCCGGTGAGCAAGTCGGAGGACATGCAGTAAAAATCATTGGATGGGGAGAGGAAGATGGCAAGAAATACTGGATCATCGCCAATTCCTGGAACACTGACTGGGGAGAGGACCATGGTATGACAAGCAATCTTTCCAACGTGATAGTCAGGCCTTTTCCATGACTTCCATTAATAGACCTACATACAGCCACCGTCTAGAACTGACAGCAGAGCTATTTGGCGATGAACTTTGCACATATTTAGGCTACTTCCGTATGATTCGTGGCGTCAACGACTGCAATCTTGAATCAGAAATCGTTGGCGGTATCATGGATGTGTAGACTGCACAATATGCCACAGTTAGCTTTCTGAATAAAGTAACAGCATTTCTGACACATGGTTCCATTCCACATGATACTGCACACCAATTTTGGTAAAACATAAAAAGAAACATTAAAACTGAAGAAAAAGAATTTAGGCCTGTTAGCACACTCCGTGTGGGAAAGGCTGAAAAGCGAAAAATTGGCAGATTTATGCTATGCATGTAAAATCTGAGCGTGCTTCGCTATTCCGTTCGCTCTCCGGGGATTACTGAATCGGTCTAGTGAGCAGGGGTAACCCACTATCCGTCCATTTGACCTGCACAGCATGTCCTTCTTCTCCGCCGAGAGATTCGAAGAGCGTACCACCTTCTGCTCAGCGTTCAGCGTGGAATTGCATCCAACCGAACAAAGCATGACATACGAAGCTCAAAACAACAAAATTGGCAACAGGTTGGTCTGGAGATGCGTCTTTATCGGAAATTCGTCTAAACCACTAATATAAATAACAGGAGATGTCCAAAGCATTTGAAATAACTACTGTACGTCTTCAATAAAACGATTGGGAGATTGCACAACTTTTTCGAGGGCCTTTCCAAGTATTTTTATTCGTCTTAGACTTTTTTGTTCAGGGTGCGAAGCGTCGTGACCCAAAATCAATCCATAAGAGATTCAGTGCGTTAAGAAGATGACTCACTACATCTCAGGACATCCATTTGATTACTAATTTTGAAGAACGTCGTTCTCAAAAGTAATTCATTTATGTGGGCGCACTACTAGAAATTCTAGTCATACATCTGTGCGCAACGTTCTTTCTGAATTCCGGTACATATCTACTTCCTCTGATCTTAATAATCCCTCAGCCGTGGGCATAGACTAATTTAATTAAGCAATTGCATTCAGGGACATTTACCAACACTCTAGAAGCTTTTAAAAATAGTTGTTTTCATGTAAACATAAAGTTAATACAGATGCAGATCTTCTTATTGTTTACGTCTTACCTAAGCTGCATAAAAGTCATAGTAAATGTAAAGTTAAAAACTAGATTCATCACTGGAGCTAGAAATGGAGTGTGCAATCAATTGCTTTGAAGCATTGCTGCATTTTTTCGTTTTTTTTTTGTCTCAAACATTTTATCAACTACGCTAAAAGTGTGTCTAACAATTCCAGAATTTGAAACATTTTGGTCTGCCCTTAATGCAAGTTCATGTCTCTCACAAAACTTTCCAGACTAGGTGGTACAGGAAGCCGAGCAACAAGAACATCATTGTTCATTGCAGGTCTGCACACCCTAGCAGTGCCAAGAGGGCCATTGTAAGTAACATATTTCCCACAGCGGCGTTGGGGTCCTCCAACGACGAACTCGAGTCCGCTTCAAGGGAGATGGCATCTCGTATAGCGTTGTTCAATAGGTGCACTTTTGATAGCCTGCCTAAGCAACGTCGTCCGCCTGCGGTGCACAAAGACGCAGAGAACAAGAGCGCACCAAAATTCCTTTCTTGGTGCCCTTCATCACGGATGCTCTTAGTGCTCAAGTACGGGAATGTATACGCAAGGCTGATTTAGAAGGTCTGGTCAGGCTAGTTAACATACCGCCTGCTAACCTCAGGACCCAACTTGTTAGAAACCGGCTGTACGATCGCGCTTGTGATACCCCGTCCTGCATGGTCTGCCCGTTCGGAAAGGAAGGGGATTGCACGGCTTCAGGTGTGGTCTACCTCATCACTTGCACGGAGTGCAATAAGGAATACATCGGTGAGACGGGCAGGCCGCTTCGAATGAGGGTCAAGGAACACATGGACGGGCTTCGGAGATGCCAGATTTCCACGCCGTTGGGGAGCTCAGGCAGCGTAGCCATGGTGGCACAGTGGTTGGGGTCGTGGTTACAATCCTTGCTCGAGAGGTCGATATCACAGCACGCAAGACTCTCGAAGGGCTTTGGATTTCCTTCAAGAATCCCGCGATCAATAGGAGGGAAGAGCGCGTAGCGCTAACCCAGGTGATGGCCCCATTTGCTGACCTCTGTCGGCTCGACCCCGGAGGGCGACAGCCGGAGGGTCGCTGAGCGGTTGACCTTAGATAGTATTCTCATTCACCCAAACTGCCACAATCTGAGGGTGACGCACCAGCCTCTTGGCTGCTTCCATAAGGTTAGTTGGGCTGTCTCACTCCCCTTTCGTCTCCTTTTCCTATTAATTCCGAAAACTCATGTGACTTGAAATAGTTCTTGGACGAGTAACCTTTCAAACCTCGCTTGACGTTTCAAGGCTCTGAAAAAGGCGGTTACGCCGAAACGTCAGCCGAATAAAGTGTGGTTAACAATCTTGACCCCA
This sequence comes from Heligmosomoides polygyrus bakeri, assembly GCA_947359475.1. Classification (NCBI taxonomy): domain Eukaryota; kingdom Metazoa; phylum Nematoda; class Chromadorea; order Rhabditida; family Heligmosomidae; genus Heligmosomoides; species Heligmosomoides polygyrus. The sequence continues at coordinate 26,244,123 of OX375869.1, read as the reverse complement.
CAGCTGTAACAGTCCTATTGGTATCAACGTCATGCCAAGATTCAACGACAGTCGATCATGGAATATTAAAGAGGAATGTGATAACTTGCGCAGTTCGCAATTAGAATGGGATCTGCATTCCTTCCTGGCAATTAAAACTTCCTATTCAGTAGAAAAATGTAGCTAATTAAAGGAAATGAAAATTGGTAAGACTAAGACGAGAGTAAGGTAGGATTTAAGCAACCCTCGGTTTGGAGATCATCGACCATCGGAACTGTCTGCCAGCTAAAAAGGGCGCGTACAAAATTATCGAGATGGCATCGGGAACCTGGTAGCTGGCATGAAATCCCTAGGTAGCCTCCATGGCTTGGCAGCCCCTTCGTTTGGTTTAGTTTCTCATGCACTCCTAGTAGCCCTCGTTACTCTTGTTTTCATTGTGGTAGAGCGAGCTGGAGTAAGCCTTCCAATCCTATTTTGATGGACTTCTCGTGCTTAAACAATCGGGAAAGATCAACACTTCGACTGGAACACAAAATTCATTATCCTGCAGTGCTCGTTATTCTGTGTGATAAAGAGGGAATGCAAACCATTAGGTCATGTCTTCAAGAACGAACTCTGTTAAAGAGACGGGAGCAATATGCTTCTGCTCCGCCCATCTCTATGAGGGATATTATTATGGTTGTGCGGTAAAGGCATGTGGATGGTCAAAGGTCACGCGGGAAATTTGGGTGCGTACAAGTAGATCTGGCAGAGGATAGAAATCAGCGTTCTGTAGTCGCTTCGGCTAAAGGGTGGCTACCTACCCGCACCCTTCTTGGTGTTCGCGGATATTACGCTCGTCGTTTTAGTGAACCCTAGTGGTGGTTGCGTTTTGCGAACTATGTATTGGATTGATCGAAAAGTCTTGCAACACTAGCACAACAATATTACAATGCAGTGCAAGATAACAATATACAAAAACTCAGTCCACGATATATTCCACATCCAAGTCTAATCGTAAGATCCTGCCCTGTCTTTCAGGCAGCCTTTCAATTTCTTTCTGCCAGAATTTCGAGGGCTGTGAGGAAACGATTTCAGAAACTCCATTTCCGTTGACGTCTACTCAGAAGATGTTGCTTCAGAGCTCTGAAAGGTGGTACTCAAAAGGAGCGAGGTCTGGAGAGTACGGTATAAGGGGCAGTACTTCCCAGCCTAACCACTGGATTTTCTTGCTTTTTGTTTTCGCGACATGAGGATGCGCGTTGTCGTAGCAGGTAGACATCTTCCGGTTCTGGAGGATTTTGGCGCATGGCATCGGCCCAGCTCTGAAGCTGAGTAGCTTATACAGGTGCTGTGAATGTGGTCTCACTACCCAGCAACTCCCAGTAAAGCATGCCTTCTGAGTCCCACCAGCTACACAGAAGAACCTTCTTTTCGTGGTGTTCACGTTTCGGTTGTCTTGGAGCCATTGGCTCTTGCGAGTGTGGTTAGCAGAAAGAGCCCACCTTTCATCACCTAGTAACAATGTCCTTCAGAAAGTCCTTTCTTTGTAGGCGAAGAAGCAGCGACTCAGCAACATTGATTCGGTATGCCTTGTCAGAGTCCCACAGCTAATGTGGTACCCAAGACAACAAATCTTTGCAGTACCCAAGGATCTCCAGCTGCCTCACGACAGTGCTTTGCGTACACCCAAGTGTCGCCACCAATTTGCGAGTGGTTGAATTTGGCTTCACTTTGAGGGCTTCGCGCAAGCTGTCTTCTTCCACAACAGAAGGACGTCCGGAAGGAGGTCAGCCTTCGAGAGAGATATCTCCAGCATTGAAGCGCTGATACCAACGGGCCACTGTGGAATAGTGAATGATTTCCTCCTTGAATGCAGCGCAGATATTCGGGGCTGCAGCCGTTGCGAAACAGCCTAGCAGAAATTGTAGTAGACGATAGGCCCCAGGATGCTGCTGCTTATCGTTGGCATTGTTGCTGTATTTGTACTCCACAAGGTCTTATATAGTGTGCTTGAGAAAGCTTTGAGAATGTGCTGTGACGTCACTACACAAGACCAATACTGTAAGAGCTTTAACAAATTTAACAGGCAGTGGCGTAAATTGTTGCAAGACTTCTCGATCAACCTAATAAATTACGTCGAGTCTTCATCCGTCGTTTTCTGGAGCCCCTTGTAGTCTAACTCAAAACCTCTTGGTGTTTCCTGTCACCGATCTCCGTCATTTTTCATTGTGTCTCGTTCAGTTGCGCTCAGCTTACAAATACAGTCTCCTCTCGTTATAGCGCGTTTGAGGGGATCAGAGAAAATCCTCGTTATAACGGGAGTCGCGTCCTAACCAGAGCTAACCTTTTGTTACACCAATTTATGCACAGATTATTCTAAAATCATATGAAGTGACTAAATATGGCGGCATCAATAAAATAGGTGACACTGAAGAGAGAGCAAATGCAAAGAGCGCCTTTATATTATTAATGTTTCCTCGGAGATACTCTCTGCTATATGCATAAGCATGACATATGTGTGAGGAATAACGAGTACCAGAGGAAAATTAGAAGCGATCAACAGTAAAATTGCGTAACCCGATGTCGCAATATCTTTTGCCGCCAACAAAATTCTCGCGCCAGATGGGACATGCACCTGCACTCTCTACCTTCCAGGCAGGATGTTAGCCCACTACGCTATTAGCGTTGTTAAATCGCGCCACCTCCGCCATATCCTCGTTGCAGTTGCCTCTCAGCACTCCCCCAGGCTATAGGGGTGTTGCATGCGATCAAACAGCGTTGTTGCTGTATTTTCTGAAGGCAGCAGTTGCACGTACAAGCTATGCATGCGCGAGAGTTCCGACCGCAACAAAACATCATGTGACAGCACATGGCCTCTATACCAGCTGCTCTAGTCTTAAAACAAATGTATGGGATATTGTTTTGAAAAATCTGAGTTTTAGTCCACATCCAAAAGGATGACGGGTTAACACCTTGTTCAGAAAATGTGGAAACTGCTGCGAATGGATGTAGGAGATGCCAAAGTGGTTCCAAAATAGACACGTGCAACTTATTCGATATACACAGGCGCCGCAACGAGAACAGTGAGAGTTTATCTAAAGGTAAAATATGGTAGAATTAGTACCTCACAGAAATAGGAGCTTACATTTTTCTCGCTTCTACAGGCTGTCGATGGTGACATTGTGATGGCTTAGTTTTATTCTAAAAAATGGTTTATTCCCATTCTCCAAGCTCAACAATGAGATCGAGGAATATGGAACAATGTGGCAGTTCCTTTGTGTAAAATTAGCGGGGTCCACCTCATCACCATTGCAGTTGGCGCATGGCGCATATGGATGCCCTGTGATGCTTGTGATTGCGTATCTGACGACGAGTGGTAGTTTCTCCTAAACTCTAAATGCCGACACAGTACACAAAGGTGTCACTTCATTAATTGCCAATTTCGAAAAAACACCGTAAATAGGAGCTTTTGGTTTAGTTCCCGTGAGTCCCGTGAGGAAGTGCATGTGTTAGGCCATCCAGCTTGCTTGCCTGCTTCCTACTGAGTATACTGTTCTTGAATGATGCATGCCATGCTTCTGGTTAATGATGGTCGTAGTTGTGAAGGGTGTTTGACAACGTATTAATACTTCTTTGCCACGAGAGGACCCAGAGTTTATTGGAAGGGCGCTTGTTTTGCATAGCAATCAGCACGTTCCTTCCTCCTTCCGGCGTAATTGTTTTTGAATTGCTATAAGGGAGTTAAAAAGGATAAAGGATAAAGGACGGCGTTATTCATTTTTCTTTGGGATGCGCCACGCATTCCACTTCTACGGGACGTCGTGGAGGCGTGTTGTATTTGGCCACACAATGACTTGCGGTGGGCAGCCGATGTACAATTCAGTGCTTTATCCTTCCCAGACAAGTCTGGTACCATTTCACCGACCCCAGAGGGATGGAAGGCTTGGTTGGCCTGGGCGGGAAATCCGAACCAGGAACCTGGTATCGGGTGCAGGCGACAGCCGGCGCCTACTCCGACTGCGCTCCACGTGCCACGCTATAAGGAAGTTATATCAGTAAAATACATTAAGTTTATGATAACCCCACCTCTTCCGTTTCGAAGAATAAGACTATTGACACAAGTTGTGATAGGTAGTACCAAAAAACAATTCACATCGCTTAACGGTAGCTTTGTAAAAAAAAGCCTTCTAAAGAGCTCATCACCCAAGTATACATAAGGACTCTGGCAAATACAGAGTTGAACAGAGTTGAAAGACTAGGAATAAAGGAGTACCTTGACCAGCTCTTCATGCCTTTTCTTCAGTGTTTGCACTATATGAAAGGAGCACGATAGTTTGGATGTTTTGGAAAAGGGGGAAGTAGAAGAGAAATGTGCTGCAGAACACGGTGGTATCATCGCAGATGAAGAACCCTGCCTCGAAATCCGGTATTAAGTTCTGTACCAAAAAGGCTTTAGCACTGACGTCAAACAACGATGCTATATAAGACTGATCACCTTAAGCAGTGTAAATAGATGTTGACTTCTACTGATGCCATTCTGTACGACAGAAGATTATCGCAAAGGAGGCAATTTCTCAAATGGTCCGATATCAAACGTGTTGCTAGCCAGAACAAGTATCCAGTTGCCGGATTCATTAACAACTTACATAACGTTAACAGAGAATAAGCCGAACGCTTAAATAACGCGACCTAGCAGCGATCTTTACGGTGAAAGCTCTGTTAATCCGCTGTTAAAGTTGCTTCGTAGCTCTGTGAAATTTCTGTAACCTCCGAAGCAGTAGCGCTCCACGGCTAAATCCCGACCCAGCGGCAACGAGCTGGGCACATTACTAAGAGTAGGAGACAGATCCTAACATCGAGCTGGAGGAGTTGCCTTCAAATTTCTCGTTGTGATCTTTCTTAAGTCACTTCTATTCTTATTAATACTTGATAATGTCTGTGCTGGAAACGTGTTCGACACATCTGAAGCTTCAAATAAGCCAAAGCACTTTGGGAGTGATGAAATTACAGCAGTGGCTTAATGATATTATTCATACGGTACTCGCTAATCGCTACTCAGAGTAACGAAATGCAAGTACTTATTTCTACCTGAGCCTCGCATAAAGCAGAGCTACCGGCTGATTAAAGGCGCACTTTCAGCTCGGGGGAGGGTGATGTGGTTAGTATGAATGGAGGGAAGAATTGGTTCCAAAATGGAGGAAACAGAAGAAAGTGAGAGTCGACCGCTCAAGGCTCGTCGATGTGACTCTAATGGGCTGAGCCTCGACGGTTGTTTTATGCAATGACATGATTGCATACCATAAAACAGCCGTCGAATCCTGAACTCCGTTAGTTTTGCAGCGTTACAGCGCTTGTCGAGTAGGAATCAGGGTCAAGCTTGAGGTTCGGGAATCGACGGGGGGGTCGTACTGTGGCCTCGTCTGGAGGGGGGGGGGTCGTGCTCTTCCGGTTTTGGCAGAGGATTCTCTCTTATTCTTCAGGTTTTTTGGTGATTTTTTAATTCTTAATAAGTTGTTTTTTCCAGGAATGCTTACGAAGGTGTGGAGTCCCTCCTTCGTCCGCGAAGTTGTAAAAATTAATATAACAAGTTTCAAATAGTGATTGTATTACTCGTTAGAAATAAAGATTTTTCGCGGCAGATTTGGAGTCAATGAGAACTTTCCATTTTTCAGTTTTTTTTTTCAGGAAGTCATGGATGCGACAGTTTTCTGCCTGAACGAGCGACATCTACGTCCTAAATTGCAGTCTATAAAATTTGAAGTGTCAATTGCTAAGGAAAATTAAGTGCTTTTACTACAAGATTTTTGGAAGCACTCTTGGAAGCGGTGACCGAATGGCAACCGAGGATGAACTTGTCACGGAGCTAATTTTCTCTCTTCTGCTGGAAACAGCATCAGAAAGTGAAGTTGTACCCAATAAAGTTTTAATCCATCGGTTGACACAAGGGAATAAAACGTGTTTTTGTGAGACAATCTTCTGTATAAACAGACGCTCCGATTTGTATCATTTGCCGAAAAAATTCGACACCGTTAATCACATGGGTGCCGCTATTTTTACAAGCTGCTTTTTAAAGCGTAGAACCCACATCTCTTACAGTTTTAAAAGCTTTGTGAATTTTTCAGAGATGTCGCACAAACTCCGAAATCTGGCAGGTTACGTGGAGCCATTGCGTTCTCCGATATCACCGATCGCCACTGAAGGACGGACTTCTTGCGGCAAAAAAAATTCTACCTTCTGGAGGAAGAGCATCAGAGACTGAAAACTGTGCCAACTTAGAGTTCAAGATGTGATTAATGTACAATCATAAACTAATCTTCTTCGCAGCGATCTCCGATATGATTAGGGCTGATCGCATTTAAATTTTTCGTTTTTCAAGAAAAATTAATTAATTTTTACCTGAAGCAGATCACCCACACAGTTGAAATCTTGCCACAAAAAGTTTCAATTTTTGTTTAATGCACAGTGTAAAAATCATGGTTTTCTGGAACGAATAGATTGTATTGACCTCTGATCGATATGGCACCGACGTCATGGGAGCGACGAAATTCGACGTTCACAAAATTGACTATAACTCGGTAAGTTTTCCACAATTTAAAAAGCCAATAGCTTTTTAAAAACTACAAAAAAAGTGTTTCATACGGTGTGAAAATCGGTTTTTAAAAACTAGATCTTCATACGGGGCGGAGGCCTTCGATTTTTGAGCGAAAATTTGAAGTGATTTTGTTTAAACAATTATATCCCGGTAGGTTTTTCGAATTTTGAAAGATTTAATAGTTTTTTAAAAACTAGAGAAAAATCGTTTTCGAACCATGTAAAATTTAGTTTTCATCAGGGAGGTCTTCATAGGGGGCGGTGGGGGTTCGATTTCTGGTCCACTGTTGCAGAAATACGTGCCAAAAGTAGAACCCCCCTCGCCCCTATGAAGACCTTCTTTTTGAAAGACGATTTATGCACGGTCAGTTAGCATATTTCCTCTACATTTCAAAAAACAATTAGGATTTTTGAATTTCGAAAAATGAACGGAGTTATGATTATTTTTATGAAATCACTCCAATGTCGACGGTTGAGAGTCTGCGAGCCGTTCTTCAGAAATTTGATCATAACTTGGTTCAATTTTTGAAATTCAAAAATCCAAATTGTTTTTTAAAAAATAAAGAAGAGATGCTTTCTATCCATATAGGAACCGGTTTTCAAAAAAGGGGTCTTCATAGGGGCAAGGGGGTTCGATTTTTGGCACGTATTTCTGGACCAGAAATCGAACCCCTACCGCCCCCTATGAAGACCTCCCTGATGGAAAGAAATTTCTACATGTTTTGAAAGCGCTTTTTCTCTAGTTAATAAATGGCTATTGGCTTTTGTAAAACTCGGAAAACATACCGGGATATAATTGTTTATACAAAATCACTTCAATTTTTTCGCTCAAAAATCGAAGGCCTCCGCCCCGTATGAAGATCTAGTTTTTGAAAACCGATTTTTACACCGTATGAAATACTTTTCTTGTAGTTTTTAAAAAGCTTTCGGCTTTTTAAAATTGTTGAAAACTTTCCGAGATATAGTCATTTTTGCGAATGTCGAATTTCGTCGCTCCTATGACGACGGTGCCATATCGATCAGAGGTCGATACAATCTATTCGTTTCAGAAAACCATGATTTTTACATTGTGCATTGAACAAGACTTGATACTTTTTGTGGCAAGATTTCAACTGTGTGGGTGATCTGCATCAGGTAAAAATTAATTAATTTTTCTTGAAAAGCGAAAAATTTAAATGCGATCAGCCCTAATCATATCGGAGATCGCTGCGAAGAAGCTCAGATTTTTACTGTGTAATACTCATGACTTGAAAATCCATGAACCACAATTTCACTCTCGCGTGTTCTTTCCTTGAGAAGATTGAAAAATTTTCCGCGAGAAGACCACCCTCAGTCTCCATCGATGATATCGGCGAACGCAATGGCTCCACGTAACCTACCATATTTCGGAGTTTGTTCAACGTATCTGAAAAATTTGCAGAGTTTTTAAAACAATAAAAAGTGTCGATTCTACGCTTTAAAAAGCAGGATCCATGCTTCCATGTGATTAACGGTGTCGAAAATTTTCGGCAAATGACACAAATCGGAGCGTCTGTTCACAAAGGATCGTTTCAGAAAAACAGGTTTTATTGCCATGTGTCAAACGGGGGCTTAAAATTTTATTGGGTACAACTTCACTTTCTGATGCTGTTTCCAGCAGAAGAGAGAAAATTAGTTCCGTGACAAGTCCATCCTCCGGTTGCCATTCCGTCATCGCTTCCGAGAGTTTCTAAAAAATGTTGTGGATAAAGCACTTAAGTCAGCTTTAGCAATTAACGCTCTGCATTGTATAGAGTACAATTTCGAATGCAGATGTTGCTCCTTCACGTACAAAAATGTTCCGTGTTCACGAGATGCTCAGAAAGCCTGAAAAGTTGAACTCGTTGTGATTAATTCGACAACTGCTCTCAAAAGTGCTTTATTTTCAACTGTTAACAAACAAAATATTATTATCAGAAGATGACATACACAAAACCTTTATCAGCTTTTTTCTAACAAATTACTAAATCAAACAGTTGCCCTCTTTCTTCAGCTAATCTGATATAGTCGACGCTGCATCTGGAAAGAAGGACCTATTAAAGGGTACAAAAATTGCATAGAAAATTTAAAAAAATCAATGCGGATAGGAAATAAAACGGTGGTCTACACAAGGGGGAGGGTCGTACCAGATCCGCACTGGGAGGGGGGGGGGTCGTAAATGTTCGGCAAAAATTGGATCCCACGCTTGACCCTGGTAGAAATGCAGCAGCAATGTCAACGATAAGCAGCAGCATCCCAGGGCCTATCGCCTACTACGAATTTCTGCTAGGCCGTTCCGCAAGGACTGCAACCTCCAACATCTGTGCTGCATTAAGGAGGAAGTGGTTACTATTGCACAGTGGCCCGTTGGTACCAGCTCTTCAAGGCTGGAGATATCTCTCTCGAAGGCTGACTTCGTTCCGGACGCCCTTCTGTTGTGGAAGAAGACAGCTTGCGCGAAGCCCTCAATGTGAAGCCAAATTTAACCACTCGTGAATTGGCGGCGACACTTGGATGTACGAAAGTACCGTAGTGAGGCAGCTGGAGATCCTTGGGTACCGCAAAGTTTTGTCGCCTTGGGTACCACATGAGCTGTAGGACTCTGACAAGGCATTCCGAATTAATGTTGCTGAGTCGCTGCTTCTTCGCCAGTACAGAAAGAAAGTTTTGAAGAAGATTGTTACTAGGTGATGAAAGGTGGGTTCTTTCTGTTAACCACAGCAAGGGCCAATGGCTCCCACGCGGAGAACCAGCTCCAAGACAACCGAAACGTGAACACCACGAAAAGAAGGTTCTTCTGTGCTGACAAACTTTTTAAATCTGCGATTTATTTAGACCTTCCCACAACTTGTCCAATTCGATTTTAAAGGTGCTCAATTGATTGTAAAGCTGTCCAGCTAGGTAAAAAGGTGTGCTGATAGACTGAAAATATTAAAATCCGGGTCTTATCGCTACTCTTACACCATGCGCTATTTTTGGCCCGCCGTATCCTTTCGCTCGCGCTACCTAGGCTTGAACCCGCCCCCCCCCCCCTTGACACTTCAAAGACGCGAAGTCTACGCCGGGCTTTGGTTTGCAGCGAATGCAGAATCCGTAGCCTCACGCTTGGGGAAATCTAACCGCATAGCCCAAGATCGCCAATGGTACCTCTAGCATCTGGTCACCTGCTCCATTTTCTCTTTCGCTGGCAATCGTGGGTTGTGATCGGAGGTAATCCACTTCCGTGTTGAGTCTAATCTCTGATTACTACGTTTACAACATTCAATCATGAAAGGGGGTGATGATCGCCGTGCTGTTTATAGCTGTCGTGATAATAATCAGGATCCTTATAATGCCCTTCACAGCTTCGTAGACAAGCAGGTTCACAGTAAAATAGGCGGTATATGTCGAAGACGGGCAGCATTTGAAGATTGGAACGCCCCATCCAATCACACCACATTGAATGGGCGTGCCATTGAGAGAGGGTATGTACAGTCGGTACCCTGATCGGCTGCCATGTGTTCGGTCTGCGCTCTGTTTGGTTATTATTGGCTGGCGCGCTCCTACCTACCAGTGCTGCTCAACTTCGCGACATGTACCGTTTGTAGTACATCCCCTTATGGAATAAACTAGGATGTCTACAGATTTACAAGCATTGTGAAGCTAAAAATCTTTTCAATTCAGATTATTTTTTCTTTCTGCAACTGCTTTTCTTGGCGCGAACGGAGTACACATTTTCAGTATAAGGTTTTCATAAGGCTAACAATTCCCATATCTGTCAGTTTCTGTCACTGGATTGGAGAATGCTTCTTTAGGGATACCATTCCGTTAATGACAAATATGAGTTCTTACTATCTGTATTGCATAGCTGCATTCAAGTGTTCGTGCCCTTGGAAAGGCTGCCTCTCAACTATGGTAAGCTGCCACCCAACTTGGTCAGGATTTTTGATTTTCTACTTCTTCTTCAGCGTTTATCCCGCATCGTAGCGGGTCCGCTATTCTGGTGTTATGACGCCACCATCGCCAGATCAGGATGAACACCAGTAATCTTCAAGTCCGTATGTAACGTATCTAACCAGCGCTGCTTCGGGCGCCCTCAAGGCCGCTTTCCAATTACGTCTAAGTTGAGGCCTATTTTGCGGACGATGTCTTCCTTTCCACGCAGAACGTGAACGTACCATCGTAAGCGAGCTTTGCGCATCTTGTCAGCTATCGGCGGGACACCAAAGTTTTGCCGAATAATCTTTTGCCATATTTCGGATGCGATCCAGGCGCGTAACTGCTGCCGTCCATCGCAGCGTCTTCGTTTCCACGTTGCCATCCTTTTATTGCAAATCATGATTCATCTTCGAAATTACCTTTTGTTCTGAATTATGGTACGTGCCTGATTAAATGGCCGGGAAAACTACCATACACGTTTGCAGAAATGCTTGAAGACAAAAAGCTGCTATGGTGACATTTCTATTTACTCTGGTACCCCAAATTCAGCGAAAGGAATTTACACAATCTTTACTGGTGAAAAGGACATATTGAGTGAAGAAAAAGCAGTAGATCAACGACATCTTCCTTATCGTACATTCTATTTACTTTTTTTACTTCACACATTTTTTATGCTTTGTTCCATGAATGCCATGGTTGTTAGAAACTCCTCTAGTTATTCAATATATGATTTAGAATCTATTTGTGCAAAATAGTAGATAAAAATGTCTCCATAGTAGTTTTTTGCCTTCAAGCATTTTTACAAACGTGTATGGCAGTTTTCCCGGCTATTTAATCCGACACGTGTCATAGTTCAGAACAAAAGGTCATTTCGAAGATGAACTATGATTTGCAAGAAACGGGCAGCAGCGGGAACCGAACCAACAACATCGCACCCGATGACCGTGAGCGCTACCCCTGCGCCACCGCCGCAACTGGCGGTCCCTTCTTACGGAGCCCTGATGACTCACCACTCTCGCGCCCGGTGCGTCGTAGAGCCAACCTGAGGTGAGCCCCCCGATTTCGGCAGGCCATAACTTGCTCAAGAGTTTCATTTTGCAATTTTGAGACCAATATTCGTAATCAGCATTCCGAGCTCTTTCTAATGATCCTGGTCTAATAAGCCGTGTGCGTAATCTATTATTGAGCAACCAGACGTTCAGCGGCCTAGCGGCCGCCAAACGTCTGGTTGGGGCTTCGCCCCCAAACCCCGAAAACAGAACAACCCTAGACTTCCTCCATTCTTCTTTAGGCCTTCTTACAGTAAAAAAACTGGTTTTACTATATAGATTAGTGCAGTGGGATACGATAGGGCAGAAGTTTCACTGCGCATATGAGGCCCTTCCATCCTCCATTACATGCACGCGATTTATTCTCCGAAGCGCTCGTTCTCTACGTGTCGAGAAGCAGGTAATGAGAGTCCCAATCCGGTGCTTAATCAGCAAATTCATAATTAAAATTAATTGATATTGGTCGACATCGCTTACTGTAATCTTATAGTCACCCTCTCTACCCCTCCTCCCCCTCCCCTCCTCAAATACTTCCTTTCCTATGTGCCGGCAAAGAAACGGAGTGGAAGTCAAGCACGCACATGTGGCATTGAGTACCGATTCACGTGTCACTACGTTGCCACGACGTCTATGACACTCTTTTTGCACTATAACACGTGCCGCGACTTCATTAAGCCGTCTTCAGAAATCCGACACACACTGAACGATGTTGAGGTAAAAATGCTGCCCCTCTTATTCACGCTCCCCCTCTCTAATGGTCCCCCTTTGTTGGTCCTCTCCTATTGGTCGCCCTTACTCGGAATCCCTTTCTTCAGCGCGTCTTCTGAATCCAGACGCACCTGAACGACGTTTAGGGCACGCCTCCTGAATCCCTACGCACGTTGGACGATGTCTTCAGCACCTCTTCTGAATTCCTGCGCACGTTGGACGCCTAGCGCAGGTCTTCTGAATCTTGATTCACTACATCTAGCGCAGGTCTTCTGAATCTTGACTCACGAAGTCTGGCGAGGGTCTTCTGAATACCTACACACGTTGGACGGCGTCTTCAGCACGTCTTCTGAATCTCAGTGCACGTAAGACAACGTTTAGCCAGGTCTTCTGAATCGTGACTCACGACGTCTGGCGAAGACATCTGAATACTCGCGCACGTTAGGCGACATCTTCAGCACGTCTTTTGAATCCCTACGCTCTGCGCTCGATCCCCATTCATACCCCGACGCGTTGCCCTTGAATATCTCGTAAACTTGGACGATCAGCCGCCAATGATATAGTTCTCCAGCAATCGTCCATGGTTAAGCTCAAAGAAAGCCCGGCTGGCATACCCGCACTGTCGTGGGTATCTTTTGGCTTCAGTCCCCCCTCCCCGTGACGGACACGTGACATTAGCCGATTATATATAATAGGATAGGATGCGGTGGTCACCCGATAGTCAATTCAGTGCTTTGCCCTTTCCATGCAAACCTGGTGCCACCAATCCAGTAACCTCAAAGTAATGTTTGGTTGGCGTGGGAGGGAAACTTGAAACATGGAATAGGGACCTGGAATCGGATGCACCATGCCTCATCCACCATGCCATGGCGCAGAAATAAAGCCGACAACTTCACATCTACGACATCCTCCCATTCACGGAATGACACATTTGAAAGAGACCTCAGCTGTTCCTAGTCCAGATCCCCAGGCCATCAATGCCTTCCATCTTACCGAGGACGGTTACATTATATCCAGTGTGCGTAGAATAACGTCAGCAGGATGGACTAGCCCTTCGAAATCACCCTTATCCATAAGATTTCTGAATTGTTCCTTATAAAATGGTTGAAATGGAAAAACGATGACTTGCAACAACTTTTTAACATTTCATTCGAAAAAAGCTTCTTCTATGCATTGAGAGAATTGTGTTTTTGAAGCATATTGATTATAATAAAACAGCTACAAAGCACAAAATATGACGAACGGATTCAATATCATTCTCGCTCGGTCCGTCCTGGTGAGCGGCTGCGTTTGTAGCGCTCGTCTCATCGATCATTCTATTTTGACTCTTTTCATATTACATTTATTCGGTTTTAGTTAGTTCTTGTTCGCTGTCTGTCTGTCTCTAATCTTAACTGTTACGAATTGTCTTTCCTAACTGACATTTTGATTTCGACTTTGCGTTCTTTTTGCTAGTTTGAAAATCAATATTTCTAGATAATTGTTGATCAAAGAATGGCCCGCACCAACCGCAAGCAAATGATCAACGAGGACAGCAGCGGCCAGGATAGCGCTAGCACTATCAGTGGATCTAACACTTTGCCTCCTCTTGCTCCACACGACGGCGATTTCAGTAAAATGTCGCCGAATGAACTGACAAAAAGCATGCTGGAGCGCAACAGGGATCCAGTGATCGCGCAAATGCTGATGGCGTTGTCTGAGAAGATCCCCATGGCATTCTCTGAATTCATGAAGGAGGAAAAACGCTCGCGCAGCAATGTAATTACAGGCGTTAAGGAGACCGATGAAAAGTTCTGCCCATCTCAACGACAGATGGATTTAGAGGGCAAGGTAACAAACATCCTTGACGCCTTGCAGGTAGAATGCCGACCTGTTGAAATATACAGGATGGGAAAACTCAGCCCAGAACGGCCAAGGTTGGTAAAAGTCGTTTTGCCATCATCTTCTCATTGGAGAAGAGCACTGGCAAACGCGCGGCTCCTCCGCACAGCCGGCTTTACGGATGCCTTCATCCGTAAAAGTATGATGGCGGAGGAAAGACAAAAGGAATTCGAGTTGAGGATGCAGGCGAAAGAAAAAACAGAGGAAAAGGTACACGAGAATGGGTGGTGTACCGAGGCGAGCTCAGGCGCATTTCCGAGATTTCCCGTAGGGCTCCGGGAAACGCCTGAGCGAGCACGGTTGTTCCGCTTCGTTCTCGTGCTACCTTTTCAATGCTCGGAGTCTAAAGAATAAACTTTACCATCTCCAGTACTTTCTTTCGGAATCAAAGCCGGATATCGTTTTTATTACAGAAACCTGGCTCACGCCTGCAATTCTTGATTACGAAATTATTGGGAGCACCCCATATGAAATACATAGGGTCGATCGAAGTAGGGCTAGAGGAGGTGGTGTTTGTTGCCTAACGAGAAGTGGTATCTTTGAACATCCGATTAACATTGGTGATTCTCTAAAATCAGATGTTCTCTGTGTAGAGGTACTTTCTCCTGACCTATCATCCCAAATAAAATTTGTACTGGTATACCGACCCCCGAACTCATTGAAATGTGACGATGACGACTTCATCAGAGTATTTTCCAATGTTTTCTCGACAGGCAAAAATATTACAGTTCTTGGCAACCTTAAGACTGGAACAACGTTACCTTTTCTGGAACCTCTTCACAACTTGTGAAATTTTTTATTGATTCCGGTTTCCAACAGATGGTAAATGAGCCGACATATGATAATAGTACACTTGATGTAATTCTCATAACATCTCCTATTATACCTAGCGTTGCAACACTTCCTCCTCTAGCCACTTCTGACCACAAGATTATTCGCTTCTTCGTGAACGCCTGCAGAATGCCATTACAGGACTTGGTTCCTTTGCCTGATTTCCTAAACGCTGACTATCACTCACTTGACGAATGCCTTAATAAAGTGGACTGGATAAAACTTTTCGATGGATACTCGTCCGCGGCTGATTTATACCAAAGATTCTGTAGAGTACTTTATGTTAGGTTAGCCAAATTCGTTCCCTTCAAGGAAAAAAAACAATATCAGCTGAACTTTCCTCGACATATACAAAACCTACTCAACCAAAAGAATCGAGTTTTCAGTCAGTCTCCAAATCCGCTGAATGACCCTTTTTACAAGAAGATTTGCTCAGATATCGACCACCATCTGAAGAAGTTTCTGTCCAATAGAGAACGTCGACTTGCATCGCACACATCCCTGAGGAAGCTGCATCTTTACCTCCGCAATGAGATGAAGCCTTGTCGTCAGTTTCCAGCGTTTCTTGATAATGACGGGTCCAAATGCATTAGCGACGTAAAGTTTCAGCATTAGGCGACTATTTCGCTTCCGTATTTTCCATTGACAGTTCTCCTCTCAGAAATGTTACATGCGAATCAACACCTAACCATAAGGTTTCTAGCATTTACTTTTATCCCTCTGAAGTGTATAAACTTCTCAAAGGTTTGAAGCCTTCAATTACTGAACCTTATGATGGGATCCCCTCAATAGTATACAAGAATTGCGCCCGATCTCTATGTACACCTCTATCGTATATTTTCAATGTTTCTCTTATGCTTCGTGAGGTTCCTGAAATTTGGAAAGATGCAGTAGTTACCGAAATTCCTAAAAAACCTAATGCAATGCGTGTTTCTAATTATCGCCCAATAAGCTTGACTCCTTCTCCAGTAAAAGTAATGGAAAAAATTATCAGAGAAGAACTGGTAACTCACATCAACAGGCTTCACCTTATTCCAAAAGAACAACATGGCTTCCTCTCTGGACTATCAACGACAACTAACCTTGTCGACACCTTGTTTGACTGGAATTACGCACTGAGCCAAGGCTGCTCGATAGATGTGATTTACGTTGACTTATCGAAAGCATTCGATAAAGTAAGTCACCGCAAATAACTTCAAAAGTTGCAGTCAACTGGCATAGATGGAAATCTGTTAAGCTGGATTGAGTCATACCTTGATCAAAGACACATGACAGTAAGACTAGGCAGACATTTTTCTAAGCGATATCGGTGTTCTAGCGGAGTACTCCAAGGAAGTGTACTTTCACCTCTGCTCTTCCTCATTTATACAATTGAACTTCCGCATTTGCTTAAAACATCTACTTCAGTAAAAGTTTAGTTGTATGCCTACGATATCAAGATTTATGGAATATACAATAAGGACAATCGCAACGAAATAGCATTAGCTTTAAGACACTCCATAGAAAAGCTTAGTTGTTGGGCTGTAGAATGGGACCTGACCGTGAATCTGGAGAAATCTTTTGTCCTTCACATTAGCGATTTGCCCTCTAACAGGTACGAAATAAGTGGTGTTCTTCTAAACAACCGTGACGTAGCTAAAGATCTTGGTGTTCTTGTCGACTCGTCACTTAAATTTTCGTCTCACATAGACGAAGTGGTAAGAAAAGCGTATGCGGCTCTCTTTTCCATCTTTCGCAACATTCACAGTAATAATCCATCAATTTTTGTCCGACTTTATAGATCCTATGTCCTGCCTCATCTAGAGTATTGTTCCCAGGTCTGGAGTCCAACAACTAAAAAAACTAATGATTAAATTGGAGCGGGTGCAGAAAACATTTACAAGGCTAGCGTACTGCAGACTGTCTCGTGACCTCAATTGGCAGCACATACCACCTTACAGTGAGCGTTTGAAACTGTTCGGTCTAAGATCTCTGCTACACAGGCGGATTGTTGCAGATCTAGTGTTTTGCTTCCGTTTACTTCGTGGTGAGACAAAACTTACTCCTAGTAAGTATTGGATCTTTCGACCATGCAGCGAGCGCATTGGAAGATTTAAAATTGGTTGTCGTTTGAGCCTGGAAAGTAGGAGCTCCAAGGTCTTCAATTTCCTTCTCTTGCGGTTCATCAGGTGGCTACAAATGTTACCTTCTGAGCTGTTAGCCTCTAGAAATAGTAGTATCTTCAAAAGAAATTTGAGCAAGATTGATTTACTGCGAGTATTAGGTATTGAGGATTTGCGGTAATTGATCCACCTCCTAGTTGACGAATGCATTCCCAATAAGAACGTCTAGAATGAAGCATTTTAGCACCCTCTCCGTGCAGGCAAGGTTGCAACATTATCTTAGCTCTATAAACTGCCCTACAAATATAGGGTACTGCCTTGTGAGGGAAGTTTTCAACTCCTTGTTATGCCATTTTTTTACGGAAGTAGAATTGTTTTACTTAGTTGCAGGTCTCGCACGTGCTTGGATCCATTATCGCTGCCTCGGGCACAATCACTTCCATAGATAGGCTTATCTCATTTTCTTGGATGATAGCGCGATATTGATGTTCACTACTCTTATCTGATTTTATCTGCTATCGCCTGGGGTGCGTATTAGTTTAAAGAGGTTCTTGAAATAGAGAACCCGCCCCGGTATGGCTATGCCAGTCGCGTGCCTATTAAGTCGTAGCACTCAAAGTGGAGCGACCCTTCAAGCTATATAGTATAAGTCGAGAGTGATCTGTTCTTAATTATATTTTCATGTCTTATTCATTTTTTGCTACCATCGATCAGCTGCTTGTTTTGCTTTCTGGGTGATCTTTCTGTTTATATAAATAGAGCCGCAGTGTGGACCTGTCTTCCTTGCCTGCATTTAGTGGGGTTGAATTATTACCTCGAGAGTAATATTCTTCCCAGCTTTCGAAAATAATGAGGTATTTCAGGATCAGCATTATTTACAGAGCAGCCAAATCACCTCCGTTTTCTACACTTGTTGTGTTCTTGATTTATTTTATCCTTGCTCTTTTTATTGCGTTCTGAAATAATGATGTTGGTTCTCCTTTCATTGTCTCTAACACTTTTCCTTTGTGGCGCACCCACGTGTGCATGAAATAAATAAATAAATAAATAAATAAAATATTTTTAGAAAGAAATTAAACGAAGGGGAAAACTAAATAATAATTTTTTACTCGCATATCCAGTCAATTGCTGTACTCACTCCAAACTCCCAGGCACAAATATTTTACTCAGGTTTCAATTCTGATTGAAAAAAGTACTGGACAGAATATTGTTCCCCTTTATTAGGACACACGACTATTTTGAATTGATTGACTTAAAAATCTTATAAATTCATGAATGCTTTTACAATATCGTAACAGTTTTAGCGTGAAATGTACTATATGTTTTTTCGACGTCAACAAGGTTTGGTTCCAGGCAGCGTTGTCTCCATTCCCCTTGGAAGACGTTTATGCTCGCTTAATGAAACTTGAATATCTAGAGCAGGAAGAGCAGACGAGTTACCAAAAAAAAAACTTATGCAAACGTAAACGACTCCTCTCAACGCTGGCAATAGCGACAAGCTTTCTGAAAGGTAGGCGATGCTTTTTGTTGAATTTAAGCTCAGTAGTAGTGATGGAGTCCTTGAAGTTGCTCACATCTACAAGGAGCGTAGAAAATACCCTCCTCCAGAAACGCATACCTCTGACCTAAGCTACGACTCAGTTAAGGTTTTGCTTCTGCACTTGTTTTTTGCTAAACGACAAATAGTGTACAAGAGATCGATAGACTGAACAGCGCAAATTGAGAATGACTGGGATGACGATTTGCACTTACAACGTCCTTAGGCTCGCATAGAAAGCATCCGTCGAGGACCTGATGATGCAAATCAGGAAGATCATGTACGACGTCATCGGACAGAGAAGATACCACGTTCTATACGCCGCCCACGATTCCGGAGAAAAACTGTTCCCCGGAACATGCGACAGCAAGGGAGTAGGTGGCGTTGGTGTCCTCGGCAATCGCACTTGGCCATGAACACCGATTCGTACGAGTGTCTGATAAGTCGAATCGGATGTCTCCGACTGAAGCGATGTAGCTCCGTACCGGCTTTCATTGCGTTAGGTGACCACACCACCCCCACTTCAAAGGTCAGTGTCAGCAAGGTGGCATTGACGGTTCTTTTTTCTTCGTTATCAAAAGTGTTGATGCTCTTTCTAGACATCGGGATTCCTCCCCTGTCCTTTCCGACGGCTTACTTTGGCGTGTTAGCTAGTTTTAGACAAGAATTTAGATAAGCGTTATCACTGGCACATCCTTTTCAGGGCTTCGTCACAGAATAGAATCTGTGGAACTCCAATTCAACCAGAGACTGGTTTGATACAATTGTGGCAGACAACTTCCACACAAACGCAAGTTCTCGATAGTCAAATAGTCATTCAGTTTCACACAGCGCTGTACGCACATACTTTGCTACTATCAATTTGCGTGAACAGTGCTTAAAGAATAAATAAGTCGTTCGGGTTAATCAAATAATTCCATTTGGATGATTTGCATCCTTCTTCTCCATGAAAGAATTTTTGGTTAGTAATAAATAGTCCTACGCAGGAAATGAGAGCTGATGTTTGAGTCGATAATTAGTCATGCAAAAGAAGTGAAAGAATTATTGAAAGTCCCGATAGATGCTGAAGACGGGTACCTTTGCCTTAAATTAAACCTAATGTTAGCCACGGTCCGGTCAAAAGTGCCGCCTAAAAAGGGTAGCCACACTTCGGCCTGATGAAAAAATGAAGTACTTACGATTAGTAAGATGGACACCTCTTTCGACCCATAAGCAAATTCAATATCATAGTAGTTTGTAAAGCATTCAGTGTAGTTTCCATGACATCGTTATTGCTAATCGCATTAAGGGCACGTAAAAAATAAAGTAGGAAGATTCTTCTCTAGGCATTTTCTTAATTACGTAAATTGCGTTGCTTCTAATTTCCCACTGATGAAAACACCGCACTCTCCTTCACATTATTAATTTCACCGAAGTTTCATATCACTACTTCGGGCTGCCAAACGCATTGTTTGAAACGGTGTTCATGTCGTAATGTTGAAGGAAAGCTTATTCGCAAGACTAAGGGGCAAAATTTATGGCTCATTAATTACGGTCACCTAAAATTTCAGAGATCGCTTATCTATATACATAAAAGCAACTATTATATTTCTATGTGAATTTATGGAAACAGCATATGAACGTGGAGTGTGTAACACCCTTTGTAAATTAGGCCTGAGTTTTTAAATAACAGCTCACGACGGGTAGTCTAGCGAAGCCTTATCTGCGTCGAAGTTATAAAGAGAGCCAAATAAAATATCGCTGGACTAGATCGGGTTCTGGAATTACCAACTGTGCATAGAACGGTGCACATAATTTAGGCATAGGGTAACTGACTTTACATTATTGTATGAGCTGACAACAAACAAGATTAGACTTAGCAATTCTGTCTTTTTCAAGGTCTCCCAGACTATCAGCAGATTGGTGAGTCATCCATTACGTATAAGATCTGAACTTTTTAACTCGACCTGCTATGAAAACTCCTTTCTTGTTTGAGGAGTTGCAGAGTGGGGTAATCTGCACCCCGATATTTTCATTCAAAGAAAGTCTTACACATTCCAAACCCGTTTGGCCCAATAGCTAAGGGAGGGTTGATGCATTGGCTAATGATTTACACTGAATCTGAAATCTCAGTCGGTTTTACATGCCATACGCACAATTACGGCTACACTGTGATTGGTGAACCCTGCACTCAGAGAGGGCCTCAACGCTGATCGAACTTATTTACACGCGTTATTTTTTTGCGGTTTGTTAGTCCTTTCCGTCCACTAGTGAAGAGTTCGCTTTCCTCCTCTACAAGGGGCGTTTGGCACCCGCTTACATTCGACGGCAGAAGGTTCTAGAACGATCAGTGGCTAAATAATGGTAATGCATAGTCTTATGGCCTCTACAGAGTCTCGCGGCAGCACCCCGAGAACTCGTCCATATCGCTCCCGCCGCAGTGGGACCCACGCTGCCACTGTGGCGGAAGCCGCGGCGCGGACGAGTTGTCACGGTGCCGCTGCACGCAAAGGTCTCTGGGGGGGGGGGGGGGTTGACGGGCAACTCGGCCCCGCTCGTCCTCGCTACTGCTGAGTCACGTCGATTTGCAGCGTGTCTGCCACCTCTCGCTCCCTCTCCGCTATTTCGCGCGCCTCTACCGTCTCACGTGGGACATGCTCTTTCTTGAGCGCTTTGCACAACCGGCGTCTCATCATCGCGTGATATATTTCCACACCAATTGTACTGTTGGTGATATCACTGAGGAAATAAACCGATCCAGCCACAACGGTCACTGAGTTTCTGCAGGATGTTTAGAGACATGTTTGAGACTTGTCTTTTGTTTGAGATAAATACTTTAGGACACTCTCTGTCAAAGCGTTTGAAGTACAAATGGCAACATGCGAGTAAAAACAACTGAATCATGTGAAGCATGAGATTACATTTGTGAGCAAGCATATACGTGAATACAAAGGCAAGTATGCTAACAGTTGCCTCACGGAATGGGCAGGATAACATGCATAGGGCTCTTCAGAGGAGAACGAGGGGACGGGGACACATTAAGAGCTAACTAGTGGGCAAGGTTGCTGGCTAAGGTATCAAGGTGATCCTTACACTCTCTTGTGGTAGGTGGACGACCATCCGCCTGGAGGAACTGTCTGAAGCGCCTCGTCTCATCGTGTATTTCATTTTGCCTGCAGGCTTCGCAACTTCGCATACATCTTGTCGCCATTTCTCCATTTGCTATAGGCAGGATCTGCGATCTGGCCATAGTTAACTGTGAGGCCAAAACCTGGCAGGGGTGCGAGTAGGAAACGCCCTTCGAAGTTTACCCTGAAACCGTTCAACGAAGTTCGCAGGTTATCGAACAGTTAGGTGTTCCACCATTGCCATCCGCTCTGGGGCTGTGAAAGTATCGCCTGAAGCCATAAATATCGTTCTCTAAACAATATTTGTTCTCATGTGTCACCTTACCGAAGCGCGGCTTTGCCAAATCAGCTACTAAGCCTTGGATAACGCTGGTTGGAGTTCCCGTATAGAGTTGTGCCCTCAATTCGTTGCACCTCTCGATCACCCCACGGCGCATAATAGAACGAGGGGCGCTTCTTGGCTCACAGAAGTGGGGGCGAACCGGATTTGCAGGATCCTTTATGAAGTGTCCACTTCTGACTTTGCAGGAAGGCACAGGCTGATTGTACACCTCGCGCTCTCGATCCTTAAGCGATCGGTATCCACAGCACATAAAGGTGCTGGTCACTCCGTCTGAGAGTGTCGTCCTATACGCCCACTCATAGCACAACTGACGATCTCGAGGTAGGATATATCGCGATATCTCTACCCCTTTGCTGTGAGGGAGCAAACATCACTCGAACCGGTTCGAACGACGCCATTTCTCAACAACGGTACTTCCAAATCCTGTGACATCTTCTTTCATTTTGATCTCATGTGAAGTCTCTCCATCATGGAAAAGCAATCGCATGAATTGCACGTGCGGCTAGAGATGTAGGGTCGGCGGAGGCGCCGGCACTCTTCCGTCTGGGATCTGCCCGCCGCGATGACTCAACATGCTCGGGGCCGAGCTGCCCCGTAATCCTCTGGGGGCTGCCGAGGTTCAGGCCTGAGTTATACTCCCGCGGGAGCATCCGCGGAAGGGCGGGAATCGAGCCGAGACCCCTTACCTGGCCAATGGCCGCGCCCCGCCACGCCCGCGGTCCGCGGTGCACCCTTGGTCCGCGGACGTTCCGCGGATGCTCCCGCGGGAGTATAACAGAGGCCTCACGGCTGCTCTCACCCGCAGCGCCAGGAGCTGCGGGTGAGACACGCCGGGGGCGTGATAGATGAGTGTCGACTATGGTTCATCTGTTTGAAAACATTTTTTAAACAAATCTACATGCTAGGAATATAATAGGTTGGTGCATAATTTCTGTCCATAAAGGAGTTTCACAACCAACAATATAAGCATCGTTAGTGTCGACAAATGGGGGGGGGGGGGTATGGAATCCTGCACTCAAAACGTAACGCAAAACACCTTAGCGCGATATTAGGTAACCTCTATTGGACTGAAAATCTTCGTAGCCTTCCAACCACAAGTTGGCCGTGTGAGGTTTAGGGAAAACCCTTGCACAGAAACGCAACAACAAAGCAGACCGTTCTTATTATTATGAGCTACAGCTGCATCGGACAGACCTCTCGGACTCAAAAAGGCATCGGAGGGAATGTTGTCATCACAAGGGCTACCACATTGTCTTCGAGCTGCTTGTCAACCAAGGAACTTTCAGTAGAGGTAGAACAAAGAAAGTGAGAGCAAGCGCAAAATGGTACAAAAATCTTGGGTTATAAGAAGTGTTCTATTAGATTTCGGGGCCTACATTCAAGAACTCCTAACTTGGCTTTGAAAACGCCTTTTCACAAAACAAAAAGTATTCTGCTTACTGCTTTCTCAGAGGTCGCAAATGCCCGCAAAAGTACGCAGTATTGCGTACAGTAACCCTCGCGGCGTCGCACCACCCGCCGTTGTCATGGCGGGTCCGCTGCGCCCGCACGACTCTGCTGCCGGCCTTAGACAATGAGTGTGGTGTTAGTGTAGCACAATTATCATACCAGTCCAGAGATGAGCTTAGTCGCCAAGCTGCTCGATACGTCAATCAGACGGACAGCGATATAGTCTTCCAGAAAACGCGAGCTTCTTTCAATGTCTGCGTTTCCATTTTAAGCATTTTTGTCTGACAATATGCATAACCATTTCAACGTGGAGCTTAAATTCCTCTATAAAGCAAATAGCAGATGAGGCACTAATGCCATTTCACGTCCTACCCGTAGATATTACTATTGTTAGATTATTGGAAGAGATGTAATTGAGCGCTCATGACCTCATATTGGGGAGACCTCGGGGACCCGCACTTCATGGTTGCCTCCTATGGCAGTGCCATCTGCTTATCATCTGACTGTGCACCGCGGTAAATTGCAGATGTGTGCTTTGCAAACAAAAATAGAGAGCATTCATTAAAACTCTCCTGCCCTGCGTTTGCTGCAGTTAAGATTTAGGTCCCCCTATTTCCCTTTCTTTCTTTGGATTCAGTTTTTCTCACTTCTCCCAGTTTTCGGCATTGCTCAGCCTTCACACTCTTTATTCTCCCCTTCAATTTTATTAGTATTTCTCAGCCAGTTACTCTATTTTCTCGATCATTGCGTTTTCAGGATCTTACAATAGCATTGGAAAGAATACTTGAAAATTCTAAGTGACTTTTCTAGAACCTTATTTCAAAATAATAAGTCGAAATACGAAGTTCGTGATACTATGTAAGGACGCATTGAACCCCAAGCTCCACAGCCTTGCTTCTAGCACTTTAGACAAGTAGCTTAGCTTACGAGAAGCGCCCATCATTTTTTAATTTCGTAAGCTGGCCGATCTTATAAAATTCCATCACATTTATTGTGCTAATACCAAAAAGTTATGGGGCATAGGAACTCAAAAAAGTGACTGTAAAGTGAAAAAGTGAAAAAGTATAAAAAAAGTGAAAGTGAAAAAGTGAAGTGGTTAACGGAAATGTAGTAGCGTAGCGAGGTGATACGCTTCTGGCATGGAAACACTTGCGCACAGATCTACTCCCTATTGCTTACCCCGTGTCTCTGTGGTTTCCTAGTTTTAGGTGCGGTTAGGTCACTCTCACTTCACTCATGGTTTCGCTTCTCGAATCAAGGAAGGCCGGAAATTTTAGGTGTTCCTGGATCGCCTGTATCTCCTATCCTGGCTTGCTGGCTGCAGTCTACAAATTCTCCATTCAAGTCGTCTTGAATTGGACCGGCGGCAAGATCAACAAAAAGAACCAAGCAGCATCCTGGAAAGTCTTCAACATGATCGCCCACATCCACGTTCTATGTTTTCAACCATCCTAGCCACTATGACTTACGTTCATAGACCTGATAAAGACTTTCGACTAGGTCTAATAGGGAAGCGATACAGCTAGAATCCGCCCAAAACCTGATAATCAATAGCAATTTCACCAATATCATGATGTGCTTAGCAAGAATATGATGTAATTCTTATGCTTTTCATTTCGCCAAAGCATACGAGCTTTCAAATGGGAAGGTGCAGCGTTTTAATGACGACATCATGTCCATAACACGGGGCGAATCTCAAATTATTGAATTTGGACATGTTGAAATTGGAACTACAAGAGAATCTTATCAAGATGAGGATATTCATGAAAAGCTGAGCAGTTTCTACGTCTCATTCCCACTCAGCGCAGTGAACGTTTCCGACTGCTCCAGGCGCGTTTGCCTACGAGTGCACCAAAAACATGAGCATAAATGTTCATTTTCGATTGCAGAAATTTCGGGTGAGTGGCGTTCGCATCGCCTGCTCGAGTGCGTCCAGTCAGCAGTACTTGCTGCGTCAACCTCCTGCTCACCGCCTCTACTCGCGATGTGGCACTCATTTTATACCTATGAAACGTCATTCGGTCAATAACAGATATCAGCCGTTGGCATGCGATTTGTCAGTAACTATTAGAGTGCATTTTGAGAGGGCGTAACCGATGAGCTGTCAAAGAAATCAGATAAGCGCTTGCACTTGAGGCAGAAGTTGTCATCTGACGTCTTCGGCTGCTCGCAATGTTGGTTAGTTTCGGTTTTCTTTTCCGAGTCTTTCCATGCTCGTAACTGGTAGTAGTCTAGAACAGCGGGTTCAGTTACAACCCAGGTCAGATCACGGCGCCTGACCTACATGACATGGTACAATTCTAGACACCTAGCTGGTTCGGATTTGGCGTCTGCAACGTCGGAACCTCGGAACATCGGAATCGTTGAGAGCCGAGATTCCGGAAATCCGAACAAACCGCTGGTTTCAGACCGTCGAGTAGAATTCAGAAATCCAGATAATTTTTACGTTATTCCCATCTTGATCTACTCTACAATTTTCTCCATGGCAACGTTGACGGCAACTCTGCGATATTCGCCCTCTTCAAAAGGACCCGCATTCATAGAAATAGACATATTCAGAATCCTCATTGAACCCTTACAAAGGTGTGTGAATTATAAAATATTGAAGCCACACAAATGTGATAGTTACTTTATTTATGAAAGTATGGAAAACAAAGAAATTGTTTGGTTTTCGTTTTGCAATAGCCCTTAGACAAAGACCAAGCAGACAGGGTATACTTCCCCGGCGGTCATCAGTAAGGGAGGGGAAGAAAGGAAGAGTAGGTGCTGATGTAAACTAACTCGAACACCTTCTGTTGACGTTGGACATCACGAACACAATTAAATCCAAAGAGGTAAGTTTTAGATGTTATAAAATTAATGCTATAATAAGGCTACCAGAAGTAAAAAAAATCATGAATGAAAACATAAAGAGCATATGCATGACCATTGAGAGCATCAGCAGCGGTAGGAAGGGTAGCAGAAAAGTAGAATAGACACAACTACTCGCAGCAATTGCACGGAGAGCGCAACGTGGTTCAACGAGAAGATCCACCTTGGATAAGGGAATGGATTAGTAGAAAGGAGAAAAAAGGTTGGTAGAAAAGGGGTTAGTTGAGGTGGAACGAGAAAACCAACCAGTAATTAAAAGGTGAACCTCCATGCCGAATCACCAAACGCCTCCCAGTCAACCACCACGAGCATCCATAAGTTAGGGAGTATGTTTTATAGTATATGTGCTAGAATCTAAAATGTGATAAAATCATGAACTAGTGAAAATAACATAATCAAATCATTTATATAACGAGTCCTTTTATTTGAATATTAGTATAGCCTAGATCGCATTTATATTGGATAAATTTTTATGAATGCATTTAAATAGCGAGAAATTGAAAAAAGTACTGTCGTAACCTGACTCGAACAGCTGCCTTTTAGTATGCAAAAGTCTAGCTTCAAAATCCTCTTTAAAGCTACAATTGTGCGCAATTCCTAGAATTTCTGCATAGATCGTAGCTTTCTTGATATTAGGTGACAGATTTTTATCGAAATGTGGAAATCTCTTGGTACTAAAGTTAGAAGAATCTCTCTTACTATAAAGCCTACTTAGTCTACTGTGGCAATCTTGAGGTCTTTGTTTTCATACTTTCATATTTCTAAATAGTTGCACAATAAGTCGTTGTCATGGTAATACCTAAGTTGAAGACATCATTATAGACGTTTATAGTTTCGTTACAAATATCATTAGTGTTACTGTTATAGACCATGAATTGGTCGTGACTAGCATTGCTACTCTGCGGTACTCCCACATTTGAATAAACAAATAGTCCGAGAATTTACAGTAGCTGTTACTTCAAGGAAAGCCATTTGTGGTGGAATTTTTACAGGATGTAGGGTCCTGTGTGGGGAGTCCAAAACCATTGTTAGTTTTTGGAATGCTCTTCTGTGGTCGAAAAAAAGCGTGTGAAGACGTGACGTGAGCGGAATGTTCATAACGTCTTGCCGCTCCGAAGGAAAGTGGTTGGTTGGCGCAGTGGATAGTGTTGTCGCTTCACAGAAACGTGGTTGTGGGTTCAATTCCCCTATATGCGTGTGCTTTTGCATTTTGTGATTTATCGTCAGTGAGATCCTTTATCCAGGTAAGCAGGTTAAAAACTGATGCCAGATTCGTGATCAGCACCCTAAATAACCTTCATGCACAAAGTTTGGGCGAAATTGGTGCATACCACCTCAAAACCCTCTAACTTGTCATAAGAAAAAGGGAAATCCAGAAACCGACGGCAGATTCATGATCAGGACCCCAAGTAACACTCGTAACCGAAGTATGATTACTTTTTTTCGACCTCGCTAGTACAGTGCATTGCCTCTTTTGATTTTAGATCAGTCAAGCTGTTTCAAAATGATAGGGTGTTGTAGATAGCAAATTCTATTATACTCTTCACATGTCAAAAATGTAGTAACCAACTGGTAAGAATGGCTAGTGATGTACCAACTTCTTCAACAATGAAGGAAGATTGCAAATAAGCATGTAAGCGAAACACGCTGCTCACAAACTGAACATCTACGCTTCAGGTACGGTTGACTAGGGCTGTTGAGGTCATAAACATCGATTTTGCCCAAACTTCTCCCAGAGGGCTTATTTGTGGTGCTGGTCTGACATTGGTTTTTGAAATTTCGTCTGATTACGGTAGGTTACAGCAGCTAAGGGTGACTAGGGCTGTTGAGATCATACTAGTGTGTTGATCACAAATCTGGGGTGCTAATCACAAATCTGACCGTTTTGACAAGCTGGAGTGAAATATATGTGTAGGAGATGTCTAGGAAGCAAGTTGGTGGCGTCAGCGGTTATGAAAAAATGCAAAACTAGTGCACAGTACGGGAGTCAAACGTCTGGTGGATCACCTATGAAGCACTCCGGCACCTTGCTGAGCCACCAAATCGCTTGCCACAGAGGCTTTCGCCGCGTCCCATACAACAGCGCGCGCATGCATGTGGGTACGTGCTGACGGTGCACTACTGTATCCCGCCTTCGAGGGCCCGTAACTCTTTTGGTTGAAGGACTCAGCAAAAACGAAACATGTTCTTCTACTCTATGGAGATTCTCGTAGTAGTATTCATTTCCCTGTACAGACCAACGACTGATACCCTAAGCTGGCTAGTATTAGGTTTTAAGGAAAGTTTTGAAAGTTTCTGAGACCTGTATTGAAAAAGTCATAACTCGGCTGGGAAAGCAGCTTTTTACTCGAACTAAATACTGTTACATGCGCCTCTTCGATGTCCATGTCGTTCTAAGAAATATCAGGTGATCGCCCTTTTTTTAAGACCTGATGAATTATGGCGCCTGGAACCAGCGAAGATGAAAAAAAAAAACATTCGGTTAGGACTAAGTTTGGTGATTATACTGCATGCCGATGATCCTTGATCTAGAGTTCGTTAAACTTTTACATAACGATCCTTTAAACGTGTGCAGACGGGTCATCATGCAGAAAGTATCTAATAACTGCCATCCATAGCCTTCAGACTTAGCAGCTTCAGTTTAGCACATTTTTTCTCTAGATGTCCTGTAGGATCGACTGATAGTAGTTTGAGTTGATTTAAAAAAGAAACTACGGACCAGTCCGACGGTGGATCTCCAAGCCCCTTCGGATGACTTCAGCTGGGCAAAACAGGCTTCAAAAAGACGCGTAGAAGTTCATAAATAGGGAGACACTTATAACAACGGTAATACCTAATCTAAAATGTCCTTTTTCTGCATAAAACAGTAAACTAATAAAGGAGTACTTCCACACGATTCGTTCCGAAGGATGCACCACTACTGTTGGCGTGTGCCGGCTGCGATGCGTGGGTGAGGAAATGTGGCACCCAACTGTTGCGCCTTTTGTTCAATTTCAAGTCTCTTGAAATGGTTGGCAATACCTATATTTTAAAAGCCTACATCTTTAGCGATCTAACTGAATGACTGTTGTTTGTCGCTAATGTCTGCTTTCCTTCAATAGCTATGCTCAACTAAAGTGGGTCTTTCAGGCTCTCATTTGTTTTGTAACCAGCATAGTCCTCAAAGAATTGCTGGAATCTGGTAGTAAGAAGTTTTTTCCTTTTCAGCGATCTTTCTTCTTTTAGTTGCTACAGTAGCATTAGCATTCCTTGATTTTCTACCAAGTTAGAGCTCATAAAGTTTGGATGTACGAAAAACAGTAGTATGTATGCTTCGAAAAAAGATGTAGTAGTCCAAATATGTCAGCGATTCTTAAGAAATACATGTAGTTGCAAAGAGCAAGTCTTGTGCTTTTCAAGAAGTACAAGGTATTAGGTGGGTGATCAGGGATCAAATTTTAGTACGCGTTTATATCACGGGTGCGCGCAAACTGCCAGAACTTTCCTTACAACCCAATATCATGAAGATTTCAATGGCACCTCGTAGAATTGAACCATTATCCTGTCTTTGTTCACGAAATCACTTGATTCAGGAAAACCTGCTTTGAGAACTGCTCTTTGTAGCTTGTTGCGCGCTGATCCCGCAGCTTCCGATACCAAATTCCGAGTTCTCACCTTACCTTGGGTTTGCTGGGTAAAGGTATAGTCAGATCGGCTACCAAGGGCCTGTGTTGCAATGCTACATCTTCCGCTCGAAGGGCTTTTACATCCCAGATGGTTCTCCCTACTCAGAGCAGGTCTTCGCACCGGGATGTGGTCGACTTCTATATTTTTCCTCCACAAGCATAGGTCACCTTCTAGCCGCCTTCTTTCTTTTTAGCTATCCCCACCCGTCTTTCTTGGTGTCCTCTTCGTTCTTTTCTTTGTAGTACAGCTTGACCGTTTCCAATCTCTATGTCCTCCGCCCATTTCCATCGCGTTTCCTGCAGACAAAGGACTTACCATTCTGAGCTTCATTAGGTCAGCAACATCCCTTGATTTCCCTGTCAGCGTTCCTACATTCAGAATCCGCAGTCGAATTAGCCTTTTCGCTGAGATCGGCGGTCCCGGGTAGCCCTTGCATACTCACCACAAAACTCGGGCGGCGTTCTGTTCATCACTTCCGAGAGACATCATTTAGCCTTTAGACCGATTCTATTATGACTGCTGAACATATTTTCAGACGAGGTTTCTCCATCAGCTGGACTGTTAACCTGGCCTGAAGCTGGAGCTGTTGCCATTTTTTCAATTTTAGCAGGCATTGCGTGCCGAAGGCGCGAGACAAACCTGTGACTATTTGTGCATGAGACTGCATTACTAACCACATGGCAACTTTGGCTCAAAAATACATACATTCATATACAATAAAATTTATTTGCAAATGGTTCTGTTTGAAAGATACCACAAAATTATATCTATGGCGCACTTCTAGTTCACATTGGGTATGTGAAGAATCTGCTAAGCAACTCAATCAATCAATTAAAATGCAGGTTCATCCATCTGATTCCTTAATTCTTCGCCCTAAAGATAGATTTCATCTAATTCATTACTATTGTGGAAGGCTTGATGGGCTCGAGGCATGTTGATGGGATAAACGCCGAAATTAACCCTTTTCTGAAATGCGCCACGCATCCTTCTTCTAAGGGAAGTCGTGGAAACGACTTGAATTCCATGTTGGCAGTGCAAAATCTTACCGTGGTCAGCTGATGAGGAATTCATTGCTCTATCCTTCCCGCACGAATTTGGCACCGATTTGCCGACCCCAGAGTGAAGAAAGTCTTGGTTAACATAGCCGGGACTGAACCAAGAACCTGGAATCGGGTACGCCCACCGTTGCTGACTTCCAATTTTCGTCAATTTTCTCTTCACCTATCATTTAGCATCTTCATCTGGTTTTTTTACCTACCATTTCAGATCTTCATCTGGTTTCAACTGTTTCTCTTGGTGTGCACGGAGCATATCTCAACTATAGGTAAATCAATTTCCATAATGCTTTTTCTAGTGAAATGAAAGAATGCGGTCTTGAAGCGCTGTAAGGCATCCTCAGGGTGAGCAAAGAATAAGAGCGTAACTTTTCACTCTTGCTATAAACATCACAAAACTGAGCGCTTAGTTGTTTATTTTGATTTTGTGTTCCCCATCCCCGATTTTTTTATCGTCTTGCTATTTCTATGGTTTATGTTATGGAAAGGGTAGGTATCGATATATGCTCTCCACGTGGTGTGACTAGAAACTGTCCGCTTCTGCAAGCTGAGCTAAACACGGGCATTCGACTACTGGCGACAGGTGCTTGTGGCAGGAGATCCCATGTCACATCACACGGTTGATATCGTCATGTGCTATGCTGTTTTTATTTACTTTTATTTATCTTTTTGTTTATTTGCGGTGCCGCAGTGTTAGCAGTACAACACCGTGAATTGAACCGTCCCATCAGAAACATTGCGTGTAATTCATTCTTTATGCAAACCGCTAGATGGCCTAATCAACTTCCACTGGATTTGATTTTATGTAGAAATTTTAAGGACTTTCGAATAAGTTGCGCAAACTAAATCTATTACAAATGCTTCGGATTTAGGATGTGAACTGAATGGTCTATTTTCACTTCTTCTGATCACTAACACTAGTTCAAGTGAAGATACAGTCTTAGAAATTTTCTTTTAAAAAATTCTTACCTAAATAGTACGAACTTCACATTTTTTAGGATGTGTGATGGTTTCTGTTTTCGGATTTTGCAGACAAATCTATATGATGTGGCGACATCTTTTATCATATGTTTGATCAAACAATATACCGAAGAAACAACGAGTGCCGCGATATAAATCACGTAATGGAATGGAAGATCAAAAAAATATCGATTGCTGGATGTTTCTATGTATAATGACCATTGTCTCGCGGATATTTCACTATGTGCTGATGCGAGCAAGAAGGGAAGAACTATAATGGCTCTCCTAGAGTGCACCTACGAGTGCAATAAGTAAACAAAAAATGTGAGTATCGACGAGCTACGGCGTCCACAGCGCGCAAAGCTAAGCGAGTGTGAGGAGTAGCGAGGATGCTCAGTTGCTCTTGAGGCAACTGAGCTGGTCCGAAAGTCCCGTAACGTAAGGAAGACCGGTGTGGCTACGCTCAATGCGATTACGTTGAAGGACCGACCGTGCGAGTTAGCAGAAGCACTCGAGCGAAGGCGATTCGACCTGTGTGCAGTGCAGAATACGGGGCGGCCCTGCTGTAAGTCGAGGGACTTAGGCCGAGGCTTTACTTCCATCTGTGCGGCATTCCCGAAAACATCAGTGGTGTTGTTGTTGGCGTAATTGTCTCCGAACGTTTCCGAGACGCGATTGCTACCGTGGAACATTTAAAGACCGCTTGATGAACACCGAATGTACCATTTCTTCTTTGCGTACGCTCCGCAGACATGTTGCTCCTGGTGAGTCAAGGATGAGTTTTGATGAGAGGACAACAGAGGTAGGTACCGTCAAAAGAAGCTGTCGTTATCGCAGGTGATCTCAACGGCCACATTTGGAATGCCAAGCCCGTTTTGGCTATGGGGCACGCAGCGCTGATTGTGAACACCGTATTTCGAAAGCATGACTCGTATCTTGTCTTTCAATAGCGGAAACATCACTTTGCCGACTTGCCAAAGCATGCTATTGTCAGATGATGACGTCGAGAAACTCTTGGGCTTCAACGGTGAGGCCCACGATCCGCAAGAGGGCTATCACACGATACTTCGAGCGAATTTCGACAGTGGAGTTTGTCTATCTGCCTTCCATTGCATCCCTGCTACGCTCGGTCCTGTGCAGAAAATCGCTGTGTAGGAAAAGGAAACGGCTTTGAAGAAGATGAAGCCAGGCAAAGCAACGGGCCCCGATGAGATAGCGGTCGACCTATGGAAATTGAGGTGCTGGAGTCCTGCTGAGTGGCTAACGAAGTTTTTCAGCCAGGTTGTTACAGAAAACAACATACCTGGTAGTTGGCAGGGAGCATGACGGTCCCGATTTCGAAGAAGGGCAGTCCTGTGGACTGCACGAATTACTGTCCAATCTTGCACAGCATGAAAATCTTCATATTTATTTATATTTGCATGTATTCGCGATATCGTTCAGATTTCCACCAACCAATACCTTACCATTAGTAGCCTGTGACACCATCGATGCCACACATGCTCCTCGTTTTCTGGTAGGGAGAATCGCGAAAAGCAGAAACCGCTGTACCTAGCTTTTCTCGACTTGGAGAAAGCATTTGATTGGGTAACGCGTGAGCTCATATGCCTTACGACAATACGGTGGTCCCGAGGAGCGCATTGTGTGGGTGCGCATACTTTGCTCTTTCCCAAAGAGTAAAGTGCGAGCGCCAGCAGGCACAACGGTGAAGCTTCTTATCCCTGTCGGTGTTCACAAAGGCTCTGTGCTTTCCCCGCTCCTTTTCTTGGTCGTGATGGATGCCATTTCGAGAGAGCTTCAAATGCTTATTACTGGACGCTGCTGTATGCAGATGAGTAATTTTTGCCAGAAGAGAACATTGAACTCCACCGACAAGCGCAAGCTTGGTGCTTGGTGCGACCGCTTGGCTATGTTCGGGAACTCCATCTTGTAGCCGGTAGCCGGTAGTAACATTTTGTTCAACGTATTTCGAGGAATAGTTTTACTCTTGTTCAAACCTTCCGGGAATGAGAAGACTCCGAAATATCGGATAGAGTAATGAGTTTACAACTGAACAAAATTGGTTCAACAGGCTCATCCTTCTTGTTTCAGAAGAATTTCTCGCTACGCCTATACCGAAAGAAGCACATGAGTTGACCGGACAAGCCTTGGTTGACTATGTTAACCAACGACAGCCGTTCTTCGAGGTTGCTGTTCACAATCGTTTTGCTGGATCATCTTTGTATTGCTTGTATCGTTCAAAAAATTGCTTCGGATCAACCAGGCCTTTATCCAGAGGCAATTAACTTGCAGAAAATATGGCGCTCATAATTCGCGGAGTAGATGTAATTGAAGTGGTTGCCTTCTGGTGATACCATTGAAGCTGCAGTTGAGGAATCGAGGCCTCTAGGCTCACTTTCCAACATTACTTCCAAGGATATTGTCATATGTTATAGAGGTATATGTAGCCTAAAGCTGGTTTTAGGCCAGTCTTTCACCGCTATCAAAACAGGAGCGCCAGTGGCGATTGATGAAACTCAAGTACCTGGAGAAGCCAGACGAGCTACGGAAAAAGCACATGCAGAACGAGGCAGCCTCCTTAGATCTCAACACCACTGATTTGCCCGAAAGGTAAGTCATCACATGAGGTGTAATTGAAAGCTAAGAAAGCAAGTAAAAAAGGAAAGCATGAGGTTCAAATTCTCCTGTATTTAATGATACCTTCGGGGCGTTTGGAATACCTAGATAACGTTTTCGCAGGATGTATATCAACGTCGTGGACGTTCTCCTAGTTTGGTAAACTGCAATATTGCGCGATCCTCTTTTAACGCCTAAATAACGCATTATTTTGCAACCTTTTCTTTTTTTTTTGTTATCTATTCTTGCTACAACTCTTGCTCCACTCCAAAACGATTCTTACTTGACAATAGAGCGTACTAGAGAGGATTCCCCTCATTACTCATTAGTCTTCTATTTATTCATTTTGGACGTGGAAAATCACGCAGAGTTGAAACCAAAAAAGAAGTAAAAGACAGAGAATAGAAAATATAATATTAGTCAAGTACTGCTATTTAGGGACAACATGCACAAATGCCACAAAGAGATAAAAAAGTCCTGGGGATTATAGCATTTTATATGCTTCAGTGAATTTGGCCCAACATTCATTTATTGTTGCACATGAAGTGCGATTGTGATAAGAGACAAAAAATATACGTCTTGCGGGCGAAAAATAGAAACAAGACTGTAACAAGCATTCAGCCCATGCACAATCATTCAAGTCTGAAATACAAGGTTTCAAGCGGGGGCATGACGTAATCTTGACTGTTTATACGCCTCAAAAACATCGTTACTCTGTGCTTTAATATTAGTCTCAAACATCTTCAAGAACTTCACTAGCTGCAATGTTAGAACGTTTCAAACAGTACCTGCATTTTTTAGGATACCCTGCATTTTCCGCAAACCATAGTGTGTTTTTAAGTTTTAAACCCTAAAAGAAGCACAAATCAATCGAAACGACCGCATAGTAAAAAAGCAATCAAAGTGGCTACTTTTTGAAGAAATTATAACATTTATTCAAGCGAAACACAATCAATCGAGTATAAAATGCAGAATTTCAGACGCGGCGGGCCTGGCCATTCCATGCCACTATATCAGAAAAGTGATATCTTCTTAAGATTTTATATGAGCCCTTAATTTCTTTAGTATCTTTACCGTAAGCAACGCTACCACCTTACAAACAGTGTATACATTTTTTGAGACACCTGGCATTTATCGATTATTTGAGTGATGCTATCGGATTTCCCTCAGATCTATCCCATCGGGGTGGGAGTTACATGATTGCGTTGGTCGACGGAAGCGTTTCACAGCAATTGGGGCATTTCGAACAAACAGTCAATATCGATCGCTATTATCGATCGTTTGAACGTGATGCTGAATTTCTCTCAGATGCATTGAAGGAAAGAAAATCAATCGTAGGCAGAAAATCCCACCGAAGGAGGTAGGCATGAGCAACTTTCTGTAGTGGTTCACCAACAGAAAAAATCATGTTCCCAACCCCCCCCCCCGTCAAAGTTTTCGGCTACACCGGGCTCTCGTATATAATTTTTCCTCCCCTCAAAATTAGTGGCCAATGTCATGACCTGGAAAACGCTCCGTTTGATTTGAAAATTTTTCACTTTGGTCTCAAGAGCGTACTTACTTCGCGCGCTGGGTTACTAAGCTGTTCCTACCTGCCCAAGTTCTCCAATGTTCAGCGGTGGACTACGACAAGTCAGAGAAGAAAGATGGTGGGACCTACGATCGGTTCTTTCAACCAAGTCTTGCTCTTTAGGTCCTTAGTTTTTGGCAGTACTTTGACCAGTTTCCATACTACTATATGCAGTAGAGGATAGTATTTTTGTCCTAAGTCACCTTCTCCGAAATTCATCACACCTCGTGGCATAACGTACGACGACTGAACGGAAACGTCGGACATTCGATTAGGCTTGACAAGCTGCAATAAGTTGCGAATACAACCCTAGACGAAGCAGGAGTGTTGCAAACATTTTCTTGGGTGATATAAAGGAATTTGAGTGATACTCAGCAAGACATCAATCAATCTGTAGTAAGCGTACGTTTCTACGAGTTCGACTTCGACGCTGGGTGAGTAAGCACCCCCAGGTAGGCTTGGGCTATGTTTCTAGAGTGGCCACAATCTAGGAACCGACGCCGGCAAGCCTGGCTTGGCCGGCACGTCCAGCATCAGACGCCAGTGAAGCCGGCCACGGACGCTGGTTTGGCATATAACAAATTGTAGATTTTTTCAAAGGCAGACATTTCTGCAGTTGTGATCTTCAGTCATAGATTGCGAATAGCCTTGTGAAGGTACACTGAAGACTACTTGAGGATTAGATATTGGCTTTCACGTGAAAGGTATTGTTGTATGTAAACCCAATTACACGTGAAGATTATTCCGAAGGCCTGTTGTGTTCATGAAAAATTAATTAATAAAGCAGTTATGTTAGTGATGTCATGCTAAACTAGGCTTTCAATTCGTTGAAAAACGCAATTTCACCTTCTTTTTTTGTGTGTTGCTGGTTTTGTTTTCGCAACCTGTAGGGGAAGCAGACCGTGCACGTCGTACACTGTAAGAGAGGTGCCCTTGATAATGGGAGTGCTGGTCGCCCCGCCGAAAGCTCGTTCGTGCCTGCGCTATCTTGTAAAGACGAACTAACCAGGAAAGGGTCTCAGACGTAGGTATGAACGGGGTAAATGGATAGTACGGCGAGAATTTCCACCTCCATATAGTAGAAGAGCGTATTTCGTTTTCGCTGAGTCTTTGAACCAAAAGAGCTACGAGCCCTCGAAGGTGGGATGCAGAACCGCACCGCCAGCGCGTGCAAGCATGCATACGTACGTGCGGGGACGTATGGGACGTGGCGAATGCTCCGCGGTGAGCGAATCGATTGCTCAGCAGGGTGCGACGCTGGCTCACAGGTGCTAAGCCAGAGATGTTCGACTCCCGTGCTATGCACTATTTTTGCATTTTTTATGACCCCGCTTCCTTTAACAATTTGCTTTCAGCACATCTCGCACACATTTATTTCACTTTAAAGAAATCAAATAAGGGTCAGATTCGTGCTCAACACCTAGATAACCCCTATAAACAAAGCTTGGGCGAAAACGGTGGCTATGGGTTATCTGGGGTTGCTGATCACGTATCTGACATCATCATTATTTTCATTAGCGTCTGTCCCGCTTGGTGGCGGGGTCCGCTCTTCTTGTGTGGTGACGCCAATTCTCCCGATCAAATGCTTGATCAGCGTGCACACCAACCATCTTTAAGTCCAAGTGCAACGTGTCTAGCCAACCTTGATTCGGGCGTCCCCTGGGCCGCTTTCCAGTGACCTCAAGGTTGAGGCCAATCTTACGGACGGTGTCGTCGTTAAGTACATGGCCGTACCATCGAAGACGAGCTCCGCGCAGCTTCTTGGCTATCGGGGCGACACCGAACCTCTGTCGTATGGCGTCGTTGCGAACGCAGCCCGAACGCCTAACTCCAGCCGTCCGCCGTAGCATTTCGCTTCCATTACACTGAGGCGGTTTTCAATTTCCTTCGTCATGGGACAACACTCAGCACCGTACGTCGCTAACGACCGTTCTACAAACCTTCGATTTGAGGTGCTCATGCATTGTCCTGTCGCAAAGCGCCCCAGTCAGTGAGCGCCATTTGGACCAGACTGCACTCACGCGTGCGTTCACCTCCAACTTTAGGCTGCCATCGGACGTGACTCTTAATCCGAGGTACTAGAAAGATATAACTCGTGAGAGTTCAGTACCATTGATCTTAATAGAGCCGTGATCATTCACATTCGTCGTCAAATACTCCGTCTTTTTGACGTTTAGTTCGAGTGCCAAGCAACCGCACCATCCCTGTGCCTGTCGCGCGAGTTCGGTTTTGTCTTCACATGCAAGCAAGATGTCGTCAGCATACAGCAACGTCCAAGGTGCCCCCATTTGGAGATCTCGTGATATTGCATCCATCACGACCGCGGAGAGCAGTGGGAATAGCGCAGATCCTTGATGCACCCCTACAAAGATAGGAAATCCCGTCGAGAATGTCCGCTGGCGCTCGTACTCGACTCCTTGGGCAAGAGTACAGAATGCGCACCCACTCAATAAGCTCTTCAGGAATACCATGTTCTCGCGACGTGTACCATATAACTTCTCGTGGAACGCAGTCGAATGTCTTCTCCAGATCCAGAAAGGCAAAGTGCACCGGTTTTTGATTCTCGCGGTGCTCCTTTAGCAAATAACGAACAAAGTGAATGGCATCAACAGTGCCACAGCCAGAGACGAAACCACACTGATTCGTGGAAAGCTGGACGACATCCCGGATACGTCCATCGACAATTCGCTTAAAGCTTTTCATGTGCGAAAGAAGGCGAATTGGACAGTAACCAGCGCAGTCTGCAAGGCTGCCCTTCTTCCTTCAAATTGGGATGGTCGTGCTTTGCTGCCAGCTCTCGGGCACTTTCTTCTCAGCAACAACGGGATTGAAAAACTCTGTCAGCCAGTCAGCAGGGCACCAGCCCTTCGACTTCCACAGGCAGATCATCGAGACCAGTGGCTTTGCCTGGCATCATCTTTTTCAGAGCTGCTTCGGTTCCGCTCACTGTGATCTTCTGAACGGGACCGTATACAGGAGATGCAAAAGGAATAGCAGGATGGTCAAATTCAACTCTCGAGATTTCCTCGGACTAGTCGTGCCATCGCTTCACAGTCCTCTTACGATCCATCAGAAGATGTTCGTTTTCGTCGTTAATGCCAAAGAATTCTCGATGTCTTCTGCCTGACGACAGCGAGCTTCCGCAAGTCGGTAAAGGTAACGCTCACCATCGCGCGTTTCCAATTTTTCGCTTACATCAGCGTAATATGCGGCTTAAGCAGCGCCACTGCCTTCTCTGCCGCCTTCGTAGCTTCTCGATAATTCCGCCAATTATGGACTGTTTTATCACCGATGAATACGTGATAGAACCGCCGTTTCTTTTCTCGAACTTTCTTTCTGACATCATCAGTCCACAGCCATGCCTGCTTGTCGACCCAGCGTCATCCAGCCTTGTTGTGCAGAGTTCGAGGCGTATAGCCGGGTTATCGCATCGGTAGCATCCCTTCAGGTTTCTTCGACAGTTGTCACCGTCGGCAACCGAATGCGAGAAATAACTGCCGCTTCCTTCTCTTTCAGTCGCCACCATTTGATTCTAGCCGAACCGCATCGCTCGGCATGTTTACACCTCGAAAGTGTGATCTTTAGCGAGCAGATCAGTGGACGGTGTTGCGTGGCAACCGTCTCATACGGCACGGTCTTCGCGTCTCTGACAAGGCCTTGATCGCGACGCCTAACAAGGACATGATCAACCTGCGTTTTAGCGTTTCCGCTATTAAACGAGATGAGGTGGGAGTCACGCATTCGACCTTTGGTATTCACGATGGTGAGGTCATGTGAGTTTGCATGCTCAAGTATGCGCTCACCATTGGCGTTGCGCGACCCATATCCAAAACCACCATGATAGCCGTGCCTCTCTGCGGAGCATACGCAGAAAAGAAATGGCATCGTCGCTCTTCTACGGCGACAACAATCTTCATCAATCGAAAAAAAATCGAAACGTTCTACGCTTGCAATCGCGTTACAAAATCGTTCGGAGACGATTATTTCGACACCACTGGTGGTCCTGGGACTGCCGCTCAAAACGGCCTTGAAGGCACGGCCAATGTCTCTTGATTTGCAGTAGGACCACCTCATCTCCTGCACCGCACAGAAGTCAACTCTTCTACGCTCCAGTGCTTCAACCAACTCGCACGAGCGGCCAGTCAACGTACCCACATTCAGCGTAGCCACGCGGGTCCTGCTTACGTTACAGGACTTGTGGAATTGCTCAGTTGCCCCCCCCCCCCCGATGCCGTCCTCGCATCATGGACCCTCGCACACTTTTCACACTTGCGAGTGCGCGTCGGCTACCGCGGACGCCGTAGCATTATCTCGAAAGCTCTTAACGTCATTAACCATATGATGTGACAAAGTGTTCGTAGGCCGGCCTGTCGACTGCATTCGAATGTCCGTTTTGGCTCGGCTCGCAGAAGCAAGCAGTTTCTAGTGGCACCACGAGGAGGAACGGACATCACCACCACAGGAAGTTACAGTACATATGAGTGACCAATGGTAGGATCATGGACACCGTTTTCGCCCAACTTTGTCTAAGGATGCTGACCATGATTCTGATCGTTTTGAGAATTTAGAATGGAATGAGTGTGCAGGGGATGTGGCAGTGGTCATGAAAATGCAAATATATTCAAGGGAGTCAAAATCTTGCCCAGCAGCTGTGAAGCGGCGTCGCACCCTGCTGAGCCACCGACTCGTTTGTCGCAGTCTTTCGCCACGTCGCATACATCAGGGCACACGTAAGTGCTGGCGATACTGTACCCCACCTTCGAAGGCCCGTAGCAATTTTGGTTCAAGGACTCAGCAAAAACAAAAACGTGTTCTTCTACTATATGAATGGTAGAGATTCTTGCAGTACTATCTATTTCCCCCGTTCAGACCTACGTCTGAGGCCCTTCTCTGGCAACGTTTGAAAGGAGAGGCAAAAAAGAAAAAGCCGTTATGGATAGGATCTTCATATGGTTTCTGAAATGCCAGGCCTTCAATTTTTCGACGATATCACGCATAACTAGGGTGCATGGCGCAAAAGGTAAAACAATATACCTTCTGCGCATGCACCCTAGTTGCGCCATGTACCTTAACGGTTTGCAGAATGGAATACTAATCGGTCTGTTCACTATAGGTATTATTGCACAGCGAAATACGGTTATTCGTTATTCGTTCATTCAAACAAATTATTCGACTATTCGATCATTCGAAAATTTTCGACATCAAATAAATTCAATGGTTCATTCGTTCGCCAATTTTCGGCATCGAATATATTCGCTCGATCATTCGATCGGAAATTTTTGACAACGAATTTTTCGTTCATTTATTCGTTCGATAAAATTTGGAAAAAGCACAACTATAGTATTTACTTTGGAAGACAGAGGAGAAAAATCTAAGCAATTGAAGCATATGTTGCTTAGGTGGCAAATACAAAATTTGGTTAACGGTCCCTGTCTAATTATTTGCTTCTCTGTCATTGTCAGCAGTGAGAACAGGCCTTGTGGGACAAGAGGAACCATTCTATGAACCACGCAGATCTATGAAATTCGTAAGTATCTTCTTAAGACCAACGACACCGAAGAATTCGCGGGTGTGTATCTGACCTGAATTCTTCACTGAAACATTTTGTAGTTTTCCGAAGCAACTAAGAAAATGTTAAAGAATCTTGGGCAGTAGAAGTAAACTTGGCGAGTGCAAGTTCTATAAAAAGTTTTGCCAGGAGAAATGAAAACGTTCAAGAAAATTCAGCTCTGGTGCACTACGCTTAGGATTTTTCCAAAAGATGGACGACTTCCAATAAGCTAGACAAACTAGGCTTAATAGGAATTTTGTTATCCTAGAAGAATCGTTGCTTTGCTGGGTTTCTGAATCGTAATGACTTCTTTCGTTTAATACTTTTCTTGATGATAGACAAATGACGGACAGTGAAGACGTTTTTTGATGTTGCTTTTTGTTGCGAAGAAAAAAAACGTCGCGTATGATTACCATGTAGATGAAGTCGAGAAAAGTTAATGAAGAAAAAGTTTTGGCTTTTTACGTACTAAAATACAGCCAACTGACTGCAGTTAGGTAAAATTTTATTTAAACCGAACTTCACGCAAAATTTTTCGTTAAGAATCTACTGAAAAAAAAAAACTTTGGAGCACGCCCCTGTTTCACAAGATCTTAAACACGGCTAGCTGCACTTGTAGTAATAAAAATATATAGATGAGAAGAAAGTGCACTGATAAATAAAAAGGCTTAAAAAAGTAAGTGCAAAAACTAGTGTTAGGCATCCTTTGTGTTGGGTTGTGAAACCGGCCAACGCAATATTTGAAGGTAGCAGGCATAATCATCTTAACAATCGGTGTGAAGAAGCAGAACCGTATAAAAACGACGTGTCATATTTATTTATTTATTTATTTATTTATTTATACATCCATAGGGATGTGCCAACAATGGTCGAGAACAGGCCGCGAAAAATTGCCCGGAAATAACACGAATAGGAAAAATCTCAGAACTTAACTTACAAACAGCGAAAGCATGAAAGAAACCTATCGAGAACACTGAGAAAGGCACACCATCTATGAACCTACGCATCTATGAAGGAGAAAATAACCAAAGAGGGGTAGGACAGCCACAAGTAACATGATCACTACAGAAAATCAGACCAGGTTGCCCATGGTATACCATGGTGTCATTATGCACCTCAATAAGGAAAAACAACTGAGTAACAAGTGCTATATAACGCCTACGAAGATGACTGTCCATAGGCCAGTTGTATGTGTTTGAAAGACAGCACTTTTGCCTGATGCCTGTAACAAGCTGTCAGAAACTGGCAGTATTATCATGATAGTGATCCTGAGGCGCATGAAAATCTGGCAGTAAATAAACCATTTCAAAGTGATGGTGCTTCAGACCCCCATAGTATTAGAACCACGGCAAATTACCTGATGGGAAAACATAATGAAACATGAAA
Organism: Heligmosomoides polygyrus bakeri; assembly: GCA_947359475.1. Lineage (NCBI taxonomy): Eukaryota > Metazoa > Nematoda > Chromadorea > Rhabditida > Heligmosomidae > Heligmosomoides > Heligmosomoides polygyrus. The sequence continues at coordinate 26,200,974 of OX375869.1, read as the reverse complement.
ACCAATATGTGGTTAACAAACCCAGCCCAGGCACGTCACATCGCGCTAATTCATAATTCTAACTCTTTATTCACCGGTATCATCATTCTCTCAGCCCCTACAAAACAAAAACGCGGAGAGTGAGCACCAAGAAATACAGAGCATATGGAGAAGAAAACTCAACTCCTTCAAGGCAGAAAAACAATCATCGTCTAGTCGATAGCACACAATATAGTGGTTCAACTTAAATCAAAAAAGGTAGAGAAACAGATACGAGTATAATCATGACTATCAAGCTGTAATAATAAATAGATCTGCAGTACAAAGCCATTGAAAGTTCTGCCATAAGAATCAACAGCCATCCCTGAGGAACTCAGATACATTGACACCAAACACTGCCTCAGCCTGAATCGTAGCTCTAATTAAATACTTGGAAATATTAAGGAATGAAACCGAGACCATTTTCCCTATTTTTCTCAACTCCTTCAAGGCAGAAAAACATTCATCGTCTAGTCGATAGCACACAATACAGCAGTTCAAATTGAATCAAAAATGCAGAAAAACAGATACGAGTATAATCATGACAACTGAAGCTGTAATAATAAATAGATCTGCAATATTTACAAATAGGTAAATTCATCTCAGGTTCTAGAAGGCGAAAGCAGAGAACCAGATCAGCAGTTAGTTTCTTTCAAACGACTTTCTTTGAAACTTGGAACTTTAGGAACTCAGAGCCATCTCGATGTGTATAAAATGTCGGTTTTATGTTTGCTTCAGCTCCTGGGATCTGAATCTTACATTGACAGCCTCTACAGCTAGAAGGTGATATATTAGGTTGTAACGAATTAAATGGCACTGGCTCGCGCTATTTTTTTTGGCGCGTCTTTACGCGTTTGATCAAGAACAAACCGTAACATGTGGCATATCATTTAGAAGCGCAAACTTTGCTCTACCGGTGAGTACCAAATTTTCTATGTAAAAGTGGGAAAACTTTAGAGTTTACTGACTTTTTTGCAGATGGACAAAAGGGTAATCCAAGGCCTTTACTTGTATGAATTCAAGCTGGGCACTACAGCTAAGGAGGCGAACGAGAAGATTAACGCCGCATTCGGTCAAGGATGTTCCACAATTCGGACGGCGTATCGTTGGTATCAGAAGTTCCGGAATGGAGATGAGAGCTTGGAAGAACATGAAGGTCGTGGGAGGCATAGTGATGTTGATGAGGACAAGCTGAGAGATATGGTATAGGAGGATCCACACAAAGGTACCAGGCAGATAGCGAAGGTTCTTGGCGTCAGTCACAACACAGCTGCTCGGCATCTGAAGGAAACTGGAAAGACCAAAAAGCTGGAAAGATGGGTGCCTCACGAGCTGTCTGAGGAGCAAAGAAACCGACGATATGAGATCTCGTCCGCACTACTTCTACGAAACGGACCCATTCCTTGATCGCATCGTAAAGTGTGACGAGAAATGGATAATGTACGACAACAGTCGACGATCGGCACAGTAGGTGGACAGCGATAAGAGCCCCAAGGTTTTTGCGAAGCTGGAGTTGCACCAAAAGAAGGTAATGGTGACAGTATGGTGGTGTTCGCTGGGAATTATTCACCACAGCTTCCTCTCTCCCGGTGAATCCATCACGGCAGAGAAATACTGCATTGAAATTGAAGAAATGATGAAAAAGTTGAAGGATATCCGGCCGGCCTTGGTAAACCGAAGGCGAGTTCTCCTTCTGCACGACAATGCTCGCCCCCATGTAGCACGAATGACGTTGCAGAAATTGAAAGAGCTGAGCATTGAAACTCTACCACATCCTCCGTTTTCTCCCGACCTCTCCCCAACAGACTCTCATTTCTTCAAGCATCTTGGCGAATTCTTGGGAGGAAAATATTCAAATACCAACAAGATGCCGAAAGTGCCTTCGAAGATTTCGTCAATTCCAGAACTTCTGATTTTTATGCTACTGAGATAAAAAAGCTTGTGTCACGTTGGCAAAGATGTGTAGAATCAGAAGGTTTTTATTTCAATTAATAAACTTGCCTACAAGCCGAGATATTAACTGTTTAAATTTACAGTGGCTCAGTGCCATTTATTTCGTTACAACCTAATAGAATAAAAATGAAAAGGAAGAGGAGAGACATAATGCGTTATCACGCTTGGCTTCCCTTGCTTTTCGGGTAATAAGAAAGGCATCCAAGCATAGATTGACACCCCTAGTTTGAACTATGCAGTTGCGGCTTATATGAACTGTGAAAAGCAGGATCGCAAAGCGTGATGTCTTGTGAATATAGGAAGGTGCAATATTTTATCGCCTTGTTCACTATGAGTCCAATTTCGAATCGGCGTTTCAGGGTGTTCCATGCTCTCTTATCTAACCTTCTTATAGCTTCGACGCTCGCGATGCATGGCCGGACTGTCCATCGATTCGATATATTCGCGACCAGTCCAATTGTGGTACAGTGATATCTATTAAAAATCTACGGAGTAGATGTTTATGATGCCATAACAAATCATACGAGGAATTTAACGCCAACATTTATGTACTTGATACGTAGTTAGACGTATGATGAGGGTTAGATCATTTAGAAAATTATGATTCCGCTTTTGATCTAATAGTTTTATGAACAGTTAGTAACCAAAGAGTTTCATCAGCCCATATCTTGATGGGAAACCATCTGACCTACCTGAGGGTTCATTGGCTTCTTGAGAATATTCTCCTGGTCGCCACCGTGATCACCCAGTCACGGCTTTAGTTTGGCTGAGCACGAACTTTGTGCAACTCGAGGTCCGTGCAAGGTCGACCAAATCTGCCGACTAATCCGCATTCGGCTAAATGAAAAGGCTCTACAACAGATCTGTTGCAGGCTCTTGCTGGGCTGTCTCCGCGGCGGAGACGATGTCAGACCGACTCTGCGTCCAGTCACGAGGACTGTTGAAGGTATGCACTGTCGCATGCGAGACTTTAGTATTTTAGTTTATTTCCTTTGCGGAAGGCTTCCTTTACTACATAAATAACTTTTGTTGATTATGTTGCTCCTCCCGTACACTCACTTATTCAGAAAAGTTAAAAAATCTTCAGCGCCTTTCAAGAGAACCTAATCCAAGATGGAGTACTGCCTTTGAACACTATGACAGTTTTCAAAAAGAATTGGACACATTTCAGATCAACCTGGACATTTTCAAATCAAGCTGAGCTTGACGCCTACGAAATCATACTGAACATTTTCTACATCAAAAACGTGCAATTTCCAAATTAAAATTAGGCTTTCCAAAAAGGTTAGAATAAGTTCTTGTCGAAGGAAATTTTGAAATATTTTTTAGCAATTTTTTAAAACTCACCTGCTTCAACAAATCAATAAACTATGAGGAATTTTTGATTCCAAATTTTAGACAAATTTGCGGTTTGAGGCTCATTCTAGAGTACGAAAACAAAGAAACTTTTTAGCGTGTTAAAGGAGGAGGTCATGCCATGCTCTCGTCCAGCTTATTGTGATTTTTCTTTGATTGGCATTGTTAATGCAACTCACTTGAAACAGCACACTGAAGTGTGCCTTCAAGGAATGGTTTTTTGCACTATTTGCAAGTATTTAATTCCACGTAAACAAAATTTTTGCTATCAACAAAACAAAACTCGCAACATTCCAGACGAGCGCATGGCGCAGTCTTTTTTAGCGCTATAAAATTACCGCCTTTCTGCACTTCCAAACAAGCTTTGAATTACTATTTTTTCGAAAAATAAAATTTTTGAAAATTTCAAAAAGTAAGTTTTGTTGTTTAGCAGGTGAATTAAAAACTTCAAGGAAGGTCATACCAAATTTTCATTGAACACAAAATTGATCTGATTTCCTTAAAGAATGTTTCTAGTACAATTTGGAAATTTGTTCCGAAAGCAACAGGCTTGCTCAGAAGAGTGCCCAGTTTGATTGGAAAAGTGTTCAGTTTGACACGAAGATTACTTATTCATTTAGACTTATTCATTTCAGATTATTTTATCGGATACCGATATTCTAGCGTGCTGTGGATATAACTGTGGCGAGGGGTTAGTTTATTCATACTTACAAACACTGAGAGTCCTTTGATTCTGGGGTGCTTCCTGAGCACCTGTAGTGAAGGGCTGATCATATTAGCTTTGTGGTTCATTGCTAACTCGTCTTCTTTCTTTTTTCCGCTGGAAGCTAGTAGCTTTGTTCACAATAAAGTCACTGAAAATTTTAAAAACTCATATAAATGTTCATGAAATAGAAACATATGAGCGGCATGGAATGAAATTTTTTTTGAAATTTTGCATTTTACAGTCGATTGATTGCGTTTTGCTTGAATACATGTTATAATTTCTTCACAAAGTAGCCACTTTGATTGCTTTTTTAAGGTCTAAAGCATAAAAACACATTATCGCCTGCGAAAAATGCAGGGCATCCTAAAAAATAAAGGTACTATGTAAAAGGTTGTAACATTGCTGTTGCTGAAACTTTTGGAAATGTTTGAAACTTATATGAAAGCACAAGGTGACGAGATTTCTGTGGTGTGTAAACAGTTAATTCCTTTCACGTTTTTGTTTGCTCAGTAGCTGCAGATATGCCGATTAATCTCTCCATTCAGCTTGAATGTTGCTTCATCAGTCCACAGTATCCGTCTTGGAAAACTGAAGACCTGCTCACATTTAAATTCTGCAATCAATAAACTCGCATGTCATGGGTCTTTCACATGATCGTCAAGTTCTAAACGTTAAAAGAAGCACAGCACAGGCTAACCTGGCCAGGTGATTACGAGATTGTAGCAGGCATTCAGCCCATGCACAATCAAACGAGTCTGAAGTGCAAGGTTTTAAGCAGGAGCATGGTGCAATCTTGACCATTTGCACGATACAGTAAACTCGTTGCACTGCGCTTTCATACGAGTCTCGAACATCTCTAAATGCTTCAGTAACATAAATATTAGAACCTTTCAAATACACCTCCATTTTTTAGGATAACCTGCAGTTTCCGCAGGCCATAGTGCGCTTTTTAGTTTTAAACCTTGAAATGAGCACAAAACTGCCGATGTGGCCACTTTGTGGAGAGATTATAACAAGTATTCAGGAGAAGCACAATCAATCTAGTGCAAAATGCAAGGTTTCAGACGAGTGCATGGCGCATCCCATAATTCTCATATGTCAGAAACTTTCTGTTATCTTAAGCTTTCATACGAGCCCTTAATTTTTCTCAGTACCTTTACTCTGAGGAAATTTATCACGTTTCAAACAGTGTATACATTTTTTTGAGATCAAATATTAGGCTGCGCTATCCGCATAGCTTACCTGTTTGTACATTTGTGCACACTTATGATGCGATCTTCAGCAGTCAGCTGCCTAGCGATCAGCGTGATTACTGGCTGCAGCTTCGCTCTAGAAATCGGTACCAACCTATCATTATGTGAACTTGTTGTGAAGTCTATCAATCAGACCACATACTCGCATGATTGGCTCTTGCTGAAATCGTTCCAACTGTAATCACCCATTTTAAGCGTTCATCCATGGGCTAAAATTGATAGGATGTCACGAACGATCACATACTGACGGTTCCCACCTCAAACGGTCAGCTCTGATTGAAAATCAGCATGTCAATCGACATCGGTTTGGGAACCGACACGATGGCAAGTTGGACAACATCGGCTGCTATTTTAATATTTTGGAAATTATATTTGAAATGTCGCAGAAATTTACAGATAAATAATGTTGGGAAATTTTTATTTTTATTCAAGTTCCACCACTTAATTGTCAACTTTTTCTTGTTGTAATCCTTGATTTTAGTATTATTTCAAGTACACTTTAAGTTGATGTGTTGTGTTATGTTCTCGTTACTCGGCCTTTTTTTACATGGTTACCCATGTATTAAACTTTGTAACATTGCTAATATTGCTGCAGTTTATCTTCATTGCCAGCTTTCAGCCGGCCCTAATTGCTGTTCTGACTACAGGCTGAGGTTTCGCCCAAGAAATCTATGCCTACTAGTCGGCAGGATTTATTTGTCATTAGGTCCGTCTATAGATCGTCATATTGTCTTGATTCTTGCTTGAAGCAATTAACCATGGAAACATCGATAATAGTAGGCCGATGTTTGGTTATTATGTCGCATGTCCACTGGCCCTTATTTTTGCGTGTTATATGCTCTACTTAAAAGGTTAATCATAAGCAGAGATCAACAGTGGTGGTCGAGATATAAAGCCTTTCTTTCGCTCATTATGCGGACAAGCGGATACACAGCCTGAAAAACAGTTGGAATAACTAGCTCTTTTGTATACAACATAACACTAATGTTATTCCAATTTTATGGATATCCGAAAGGAACAAAATCTATCTGTTAACTAACGCTTTTAAAAACTATACTTCTCACAAATTGAATTGTAGAAATGTTTTAAAATGCAGATTTCTTGATCTCGCCTGCCTGGCCGGCATCTCCCTTCTTTAGCTTTCCAAAGAACTGTTTTCATAATTTCAGGTGCGAAGGAGGTTACCCCATTGCAGCCTGGAAGTACATCATCAACGAAGGAGTGTGTAGCGGAGGGCGCTACGGGGAAAAGGTTAATGTTCTGTTCTGATGAACGCTTCGCGGCCGACCATACTAAACATTGGGTTTTCAACTAGTTCATGTAAATATGTACACCTTGTTTCCAGAAACAAGCAGGGCCATAGCAAAGGAAGCGTTCAGTTTACAAGGAAAGAAAGTACCTGCCGTTCTCAAACAAGTTTGATACCGTTCAAGAGAGCACTGACCATTTCGAAAGTGCATGTGATATGTAAAGGCCATGTGCTACGACTGTCCTCTGGGCGCCCGTCATTCTTCCCGTTAGCACGACAAAATCGCAACAGAGCATGGGTACGCATGCACAATAATGCTGCGTCAGTTCATCTCGGCTGCGGTATCCCACTGCTGTTAAATCTAATTGTAGCAAACAAGTCGAAATTTGGTTGCGACCTTTGAAAAATAGCTTTCTTTAACTATTTTTCTCTTCTCGCAAAAATATTCATTAATTCTTGTAAACTCGGCGATTTAAAGTATTGGCATAGGACATTTTCTAACATTTTCGAGATTTCAGGATGCGTGCAAGCCGTACGCTTTCCACCCTTGCGGTCGACATACCAATCAGACTTACTACGGCGAGTGCCCAAAAGATCACTTATATCGAACGCCCAAATGCAAGCCTTACTGTCAGTTTGGATACGGAAAACGCTATAAGTCTGACAAAGTTTACGGTAGGTGGAAGCCATCTGTCTCGTTTTGTTATTCTTTTGAGCAAAGTTTGTCTTAATGCTATCTGTCTTCCAAGAACATTCCCGCTTCCTCTCGTTTTTTGCGGTGCTCTCTTTGCGTTTCACTTTTGTCAAACGTAACAAATGTTGCTCCTCTACTGAAGAATGTCGATAGTACCACATTTTGATAAACTGAGCTTTTCTTCTACAAGAACTTCAAGTTTATCTTAAAGGGCTACAGTGTGCACTCGTAGCCACTCGTAGTCCATTTTGATGCCTGTGTACAAACAAGCTTGCTTTTAAAAAAGTTCTCCTTGAGCATATGGGTTCCTAGCGTAAGACACTTCAGGCGCTGCACGCTCTTATTCATTTCGCTCTTGTATTTAAAGCTTCAACGTTAAGCAGCTGTTACCAAATATTGGTGTCGACATATTGCATTGGGTTGTATTTCCGTTGTTGTGGAGTGCACGAGCACAGGAACATAGTCGCGGAAATAAATGAACAAATAAGTAAATTTTACATTGCTGAGTAATGTAACCGCTTTGTAACTAAAAGGGTAACTTTTAAACCATTGGGCATGGTAAATTGTTTCAGAGCCAACAAAAGCAAATTTTAGGGCAATTTGCGAACTACGTATATGGCGAACCGAATATACAAAGAGAAATAATGACGAATGGACCAGTACAAGCTGCTTTTGCAGTGTTCGAAGACTTCGTACATTACAAATCCGGAATCTACGTGGTAAGGTGCTTCCTTAAAATGGCTTATTCTTAGTTAGAAGTCGGTTGCAAATCGGTATAATACTAACTACGAATGGCTTAAAGGAACGCCTGCTTATATATTTACATATCACTCTACAAGCTGTTGCGCCCACTCGATTGACAGGTTCGATTCTATATTCTATGCATTGTTCACGGCGCACTTTAGATGCAAGCCAGTCTTAGAGCAATTCCTGAGTAGGAAGGCTAGGAATTTCCTTTAAAACTCCGCATGCGCTCACTCTTCAAGCTGACGTTCGCTCTGTAGGTTGTCGCGCCCACTCGATTGATTCTGTCTGGCCTATATGCTTTGTTCACAGCACGCCATGCCGGCAGTTAGCTCCAAACAGTAGGCCATGCTCGTTCAAGCTTATGGGTAGGCGCCTACCATCAGCCTAACGTACAGAAATTGAGGACGCCGCGCCATAAACGATTTTCATGCGGCGCGACGCGTGGCGAGCGGAAAACGGCACTCTCCGGTGCCGTTTTGCGCTGCCGCTTCTCATCTTTGATGCCGCTTGTGCCTGTTGGACGCCGCGGCATGTCCGGTACTGCAAAGCTCGCTCCATATGAATGTGAACACTAGCGGTGTTTCTTACACTCAATAGAAATATGCGCAAATTTATATCTGCTAGGCCTTCCTCCAGGCTCCAAAATACGTACTTAGCTAGGTACAACTCCTGAAGAATTTAGACTATTTTAGTAGGTTTCTACAGATAATTGGCTTTTCTGTTAGATTTCGGAACTATTTCGGTTGGTGTGGCTTTTGGAAGACAGCAGAGGGCGCACTTGGAAGGGTGGGGATTACGGGGATTACATTTTTGTTCTCACTTTTATTCCGTTCTCCTACACCCAATAGCATAATCACTTACTGTGACTGTGCTAGAAAACTTAATTGAAACTGAATGTTCTCCTAACGTTCGGCAGCACTAATTCGTGAAACATCTTCGTGTAACGCTCAGGACCCACATTTGTTCCCGACCAGATGAAGGCTCCAAAAAATGCATCTCCATAAGTGCTCCCTCCTCACACCAGGATCTCACTAGCGTCACGATTTATTGGGGAGTTACGGCTTACAGTAACAGCAAAAGCCTTGTATTTTACGACAGTTCAAGGAAAGGAATTTAGCTCTTGGGATGCAGGATTCCCATACAATGCAGACACTGCTGGACAAATTTAGGCAATTTCATTCTGTTCTTAGTCCTGATTTTTATGTCTCTAAATAACATTTGACGCTAAAATTCTTACTTTGATGCTGCCGAACAGGATGATTCTGTTTGTTTGCGTTGTGAGTCGGGTGGTGTCAAGCTCAGCTCTGTAGATCCGCAGAATGGACTGGACAGTGAGACACGTGTTCGGTAAAACACTTTATTAAACAATAAATTCACAGAAAAGGTAATGTAGGGGGGCGGAGGCTGGCGGCTTCGGAAGGCGAGCAGGATGGAGATCGGCACGACGGGAGCAGAGAAGAGTCGGCCTGAAGTCCCCTGTAACTGAAGTGGTCACCTTATATAACCTATCGCTGCTATGCAGCGATCTGCACTTTTTGGAGAATAGGGCTCGGCAAAAAGGGCAACGCAGACGCAGGAGCTCATGCCCCGCCCTCGGAGACAGTACCCGACCAGCTGACCGTCGCGAGTGGCGGCGACGGCTCCCTCTCCCCGGCGCCCGCACCCGTCATACTCGCCCTCTCCCCTGCGCCCGCACCCGTACCTATCACCTTTTTATCTCTCTTTCTTATACACTCATATTTTTTGTATTAATTAATCGACGCAGATCTCGCACTTCGATTAGGTCTCATTGAACACGCAGGCAATATATCATTCTTCTATGTTCTCCTTGTGTAATCGACTTTGTACCTCCGGTAGTTAATGTGCCTGATTGTTCGCCTTACATTTTGATCTACCGTGCTTTATTTCTGGTTTAATTACCCAAGTTTGAGATAAGCGCTGTGGTAAACTACTCTGTCGGTGTGTGGTTGGCTCGCGTACTGAATCAAAACTACCGCTGAACCACCTCGAACGGTTTCCGATTTATGGTGCATCGGCTTAGTCGAATCTAGACGCCGCGTAACAGGTACGAATACTCACTATTATTTTTGCATACCTTGGAGGAGCCGGGGACGAAGAGACGTCGTAAGCCGCCATCCACTTTGCCTTCTTCGATTTTTACAACTCCATTTACCTTCCGCTTTCACGGATTTTCGCTTTGAAACGCAGATTGTCCTGCATTTGTCTCAGAAGGACGCTTTTTTTACTTCGTTCACTACGCAGAAGACGCCGTTTTTGAATTTGCCAGCTGCAAGGACCGGCTGTTAACGCAGAATCTTTCCATTTCCCAGAAAGTACATCAACAAGTACTCAGCAGCTGCCATGTCCGGACCAAGCACTTTACGCTCTCACAAAGGACTCCTCTCTCGTTACTGCAACAATTTGAAAAAGCTTTTGAGCGAGCATGAGTCAGCACCGCCGGAGCAGTCTCCCATGGACCAGACAAAGGCACGAAGACTGCGCAAGACGGCCTGCGAACTCAGCGCCACCTCAAGTCTGGTGGCGGACGCGCTGAACAATTTCACAAACGCTCTGGACACATTGGGGGACCCTTTATCGGAGGAGCAGGAGAAACAAGCTACGCAGTATATCGAGACGGCCCACAAAGTCATAGATCAAGCGCAGGGGCTTGCCATTGACATCGAAGCAAGCCTAATGGGAGCCCGAGAAGTACTTCCACCTGCAGAAATGGCCACAGCGAAGCTTCCAGCAATCCCAATACCGACAATTACAGGAAAAATCTGGGAATTCAACAACTTCTGGACGCTGTTCGACGCCAATGTGCATCAACAACCGTTGACGCGGCTTCAAAAATTCAATTACTTGATCAACGCCTTGAGAGGAGAAGCCCGGGATCTCATACGCCGTTACCCGGTCACTGAATCAAACTACGACCATGCGATCGATCTTCTAAAGACTAAATACGGCAACGAATCAGCACTTATCGGACATCTACAATCCCGCCTCGAAATGGCAAAAGCCGAGTCAAAAAGCATTCATGCACAACGACGACTTCTCGAAAACATCCTCCCGATCGTAACGCAGCTCGAAGAACACAGAGTGAGTCTCGACGGCTCATATCTCACGCAAAAAATCCTTTCCAAATTCTCAACGGCTCTTCAGCGGAAAACCTTAGAATCCTGCATTCCACAAAATAAGCAAGAAAGCGACTGGAAATTACGCAGTATACTGTCTATTCTGGACAACCTCATTTCAACGGAAGAGCAAATTAATGAGATGGTCGATAAGAACGACAGGAACGACAGCATAACCGCGTATCACTCGGAGAAACCTAGGAAGGTCCCTTCTAAGAACATTCTTCCATTATCATCGCAGCAGAACGTTGTTTTGCAATTCCAACGCACATAAGTCAGCCGGCTGCATCAAATTCTCAAGCGTGATAGACCGAAGAGCGTTCATGCTTCAACACAACAGATGCTTGAACTGTGGAAGAGAAGGACACTTCCTCAGCGAGTGCACTAGCAAAGGATGCAGAAATTGCGAAGGCAGGAAACATCATCACACACTCTGTCCAAAACACGCGAGCACCTCCACCAGCCGTACGCCACCTCGGTACGACAAACAACCTTCACCAGCGAAACATCAGAAGCCACACACCGACACCACACAACCACGCAGACAGAAATCGCAACAAACAGTTGCCCGAGCCAACCCTGTGCAGACACAGGTCGACGATTCGTCAAGCAACATTCCCGAAGTATGTCCCGCCACAACGATACTTCATCACGCAGAACGTGGTAGTGGCAGTCACCATGTCCTGCTGCTAACAGGTATTGCACAGGTTCGGGATGAACCAAACAACAGATGGAAAGAGGTAGAAATCCTCTTCGACACCGGAGCCGACCAGTCATTTATTAGCCAGAGTCTAGCAGAGGACCTGGAACTGGAGTGTACAAAAGAGCAGGAGTTTTTGATGTACACGTTCGGCACAGACACCCCCACACAGACGCAGTGTGGAGTAACATGCCTAGATTTGTGGGACAACGACGGGAAGAAACATACAGTCACACTCTGCACAACACCGGTAATTACAGGAGAAAGCCGCCCAGCTCACCTCAACAAGGAAGACCTTGCGTTTGTCACCCAGCACAACATTCGGCTCTCTAAACCGACAGATTCTCCCACATCCACACGACAAATTCTACTCGGATGTGATCAACTATGGAGCCTGTTGGACACACAACTACCACGGTTCACTCCTCCTTCAGGCCTTCAAGTCATCCCCTCAAGAATAGGGTATCTGCTGTCCGGAAAACAGCATATACCTGGGCATACGGCAGGACACAAGGCCATTAGGAATGTCAACATGCTCACCATGAGCGGCGTTCCAACTGACTTTGAAGAGGAATTGGCACGCTGGGACAAGTACTGGACAATGGATTCTGCC
>OX375869.1:26152663-26188351 GCA_947359475.1 Heligmosomoides polygyrus bakeri | reverse complement strand
ATGTTCATCTCGACGAGGCTTGTACGGGAAAGCTCCCCGTCCGATACTGCAAAAGCGTCTTCGAATTCTTCGAGGAAAATCTCTATGTCATTCGACAGTTGCTTACTACTTGTATTTGGAAAATCTCTATGTCATTCGATAGTTGCTTACTACTTGTATTTTGGCTGATTTGTCTATTTAGAATGTCCATTCTTTCGCTCCTGGACACCATCGATTCATCTTGATCCCACATTAGGGGATTTAGGTCATCCCAGTTTTCCTTTCATTTTTTCAGTGCCTCAGTGTCCCACACTTTCTCCTTTCTTAAGTAGGAGAAAGTGTGAGACACTGAGGGCTCGTCTGTGGTGTTAGTAACTGGCAATACTGTCCCGCAATTATGTATTTTGAAAACTCTAGTAGGGATACTTTCTCTAGAGGGCCACAAAATCCTTTCTGAATTTCCTTCTACTGCATCACACCGAACTGGTACCAGGACGGACATATGTGGAGGTACTATATAAGTCTTCTGTTTCATGGTCACGCCATCCCTTCCAACTGGTTCGGCACTACGCTTTTGACTGTCCTGCGTTTATGCGTTGCCTATAGGGAACTAGAGGGTGTCTATTCCAGTTCTGTGTTACGCCTTTTGGCCTAAACACTAGTCCACCAGTATTCCAGCGCTTAATGGATACCGTGCTTTATGACTTCCTAGGGTCGGAAGTTTTTTGTTATGTTGACGACATTATAAGTTGCACTGGAACCAAAGAACACCATTTTGAGCTTTTAAGAGAGGTGTGCGATCGCCTTCGGAAATCAGGATTAAGACTTAAAGCAAAGAAATGGGTTATTATGCAAAACAAGGTTGCGTTCGTTGGACATGAAATTGATGAGAAAGGAGTCCATATGAGCCCAGAGAAGATGGATGTCGTACCCGGCACCCAAAAATGTGAAAGAACTTCGTACAATCTTGGGAATGGCTTCCTTCTATAAAAAATTCTGCTTGGGTTTCTCAAAAATAACAGCATGTCTGTTTTCTCTGACGTCTCCAAAGATGAAATGGACGTGGGAAAACGATCATGAATATGCTTTTGAAAACCTGAAGAAAATCATCTGTTCCGCGCCAGTACTAGCCCAACCTGACATAGAGAACGCTAGGAACGGTACGAGACCTTTCGTGATCTTTACAGACACGTCCACCGAAGGTCTGGGTGCAGTGCTTTCTCAGGAAGGTAGTGACAAACTGCTCCATCCATTATTCTTTGCTTCCCACAGACTAAGTAAGGCTGAAAAACGATATAGTATTACCGATTTAGAGGCAAGAGCGGTAGTTTTCGCCGCACGGAAATTTCACATGTTCATATATGGCCTCCCATCGGTGATACGAACTGACCGTCAACCTCTCACTGCTTTATTCAAGCGCAGTAATGTCTCGGTAAGAATTTTACGAGGGCCGCTTGAGTTGCGGCGCTACAAGCTAGAAATTCAATATGTCCGAGGAAAGGCTAATGCTGTGGCAAAAGTAGCTAGTGCTGTAAAAACAAAGGAAAAACAAAATGGATGAGTGAGCTAGAAGAAGATCTTCAGTTTTCGATTGTGATCGAATCGCTCCACAAAAATGATTTGGATGGGACAATTAAGCTTGGTATGAAACATCCCGTACGAATTGCCGACTTTTTAATCGAAGAGGGCAACTTAAAAAAGTGTAACAAGAATGATTCTTGTGCGTGGGTTGTTCCATAAAGTCAGCGTTACCAGGTGTTTCATGAAGCTCATTCGGAAGTTTCTGCAGCCTATTTTAGCGCGCATAAAATTTTGAATCGTATGAGAAAACAGTTCTACTGGCCAAGAATCGCGCAAGACGTTCATAAATGGACAGAGTAGTGTCAGAAATGTTTTGTTCAAAATCAAAGGAAGTAATGACACCACCACTAAAACCGATTGTTACCAGTAAGCCCCACGAAATCATTGGAGTGGTTATCTTGGAGCTTGGTATCTCAGCGAGAGTAACACATATGCCGTTACAGTCATTGACCATTCTACGAAATTCGCTGCCGCTTACCCAGTACCCGACAAATCAGCTGAGACGGTGGCTAAAACTGTTTTTGTTAAATGGATAGCTGAGGGGTGTCGGTGGTCCAAAACCATTCTTTCGGAAAGGATGTGAATTTGAAAAGAAGAGCTCACAAGAACGATGAATATCAGGCACGTTTTTACTAAAGGGTGTAACCTACGCGAAAACGGCATTATGGAGCGTTTAAATGGAACCATAGTAGCTATGCTTCGAAAAGCAACTGTTATACCAACTGAGTTGGACACGAGACTACCATTCTTGCTGATGTCTTACAATATGATGCCGCACAATTCGACGAGAGAAAGTTCATATTTTCTCCTGCATGGGACGGACCCCTTGTTTCCATCAAAAGTAGTTCCAAACCGAGGAATGTGTGGTACTCGATGGACAAATCTGTAGGGGATTACAAAGCAGAAATACTGCAAGCAGTAGCAAAATCCCACGAACGCATGAGGGATTATAACGAAAGAGTGCGCACCAGCATGAAGACTGCGTATGACAAAACCAACAAAGTAGGTGAAATTCTTATCCTAAAACCGGCGATCGTGTCTACGTAATGTCACCTAACGAGAGAGGCAAATGGTTCTCGCCCCAAACTAGTATTGATTGGGCAGGGCCGTTTCGTGTATTGGAAGTGAGCCAAAATTCTGCTCTAGTCACCAGAATAGGAGAAAATACAAAGCCATTACGCATTCAGTCTGACATGTTGGGAGTAGTACCGAATTCAATCTCTGACGAAAGAATTGATACAGTAACCAACGAAAAGGGCGCAAACCCTTAGGTAAGTCCTATAGAGTGATGACTTCATGTTTCAGAGCAATCATGAATTCGCCAGCCAACTGCGGCAATCTCCAGTACGAATGCATCGACGACTGCTTTGGAAAGCTGAGATTGTGCGACATTGAGGGAATTGAATTCCAGGGCGCATTGGCAAAGAAACCATTTGGAAATGTTTGTCCGCCTGGAAAATTTCCGGCATCTTCATTCGCAACGACGTCGATGTAGCCACGAAGATGAAACTTCACAAGGAATTTAAGGTGTATCTGGACACGGATGCGCTGGCAAGAGTGCTCAAAGCAGCCTATAACCCTATAACCCTTGTGTGGAGTGGACGTCATTTATCAGTTCCACGGAAAGCATTGCACGACACGCTCCGATTGATACATATGCTGTAAACAGGCCAAACGATATTGCATTACGTCAAGTAAAGGGTACGGTCGCGGAAGTCTCACGTCGAAAACGAAAGATGGACCAGTCGGATTTGCAGCGCCGGAGAGCGCGAGAATGCTGAAAAAAGATGGAATACGTGCCCATGTGATTGTATCCTTTCGGCAGCTCAGTGAATTACTCGTGGAGTGGAAGTCCTTTGGAATCTGGGTGATAGTCTGGCCACTGGACACCCATGCAGAGCATGAGGACATTAAGGCTGTGGCGCTTGCTGCGAAACAACACATGCAATCGGGCGGAAAAATTGTCACGGCCTGGCCTCCCTTAACCATTCAGAATCGCGTCAAATGGATGATTCTCAGCAAACTGTTGAAAATTCTTGATGAGAGTTTGTTAGCATGTGGCGGATTCAAACAAATGGCGGTCACCTCAAGCAACAGGATCGAAGGGGGCAAAGTTTCCATTGAGGAATGGAGTCCGGAAAATGGTGCCCAATACTATCAGCCGTATGTCGGAGCCATAGCCGCAAAGTATTTGTACGAAGTAATTCGTAGACGTGTGCCTAGAATGAATCTCCCCCATCACTAGTGTACCTCGGTCGCCGAGGACGGCAACTACAAGGAGGGAGGGCATGTGGAGTGGAGATCAGCCCACAAAGCGGCGTCGCTACTAGGTGGGCGATGATCAAGACAGACTAATGTAAGGCGCATCAGCTGACGACCTGCTTGGCCTAAGAATGCGCGCGAGTGCAAAGGTTATAAATCGGAAACCGTTCGAGGTGGTTCAGCGGTAGTTTCGATTCAGTACGCGAGCCAACCACACACCAACAGAGAGTTTACCAGAGCGTTTATCTCAAACTTGGGTAATTAAACCAGAAATAAAGCACGGTAGATCAAAATGTAAGGCGAACAATCAGGCACATTAACTACCGGAGGTACAAAGTCGATTACACAAGGAGAACATAGAAGAATGATATATTGCCTGCGTGTTCAATGAGACCTAATCGAAGTGCGAGATCTGCGTCGATTAATTAATACAAAAATATGAGTGTATAAAAAAGAGAGATAAAAAGGTGATAGGGTACGGGTGCGGGCGCAGGGGAGAGGGCGAGTACGACGGGTGCGGGCGCCGGGGAGAGGGAGCCGTCGCCGCCACTCGCGACGGTCAGCTGGTCGGGTACTGTCTCCGAGGGCGGGGCATGAGCTCCTGCGTCTGCGTTGCCCTTTTTGCCGAGCCCTATTCTCCAAAAAGTGCAGATCGCTGCATAGCAGCGATACTCCCCACCGCGAGCTTAGTATCTGGGTCCGTCTGCGAGAAACTGGTCCAACCTTCTTCGTCGACGGTTGATCTTGTTGACGGCTTCTTCGTAGCTTCTACGTAGCCACAGGATCCTCTGTCGAGTATGCTGCGTTGTTTCTGGCATCGTGCAGACCGCGGCGTGGTGTCCTGTCTGACCGCAGTAATAACAAGGTTTTCCTGCAATTTTCACCACCATTGCACCCGTTGATTAGGCACTTATCGCACCTTCCCTCTGCTGCGAGGTAGATCCTGCGTGATTCTACGTCCATGACTACCATGCATGAATCACTGTAGTGTCGCTGTGTGGCGTCACAGAATACACATCGGATCAGTTTCGTCTCATGTCGGTTTACGTCCTTGACGTGAAATCTGCGTTCTGGGCAAGAAGGCAATCTCTCTAGTTCATTGAGTCGAAACTCCAGATCGTTCCTCTCCTGCACCGCACGGCGCAGGTCCTCTTGCAGCTGTTTTATTGTCCTTTCTCTTTCTGCGGCTGGATCTTCGCCCTCCATGGGTCTTTGGATCGGTGCTTCTGCGTCTTCTGGTACGTGCTCTACTTCTACGGCCACATCAGGGTGTTCTGGTAACTGGCCTTCGTTTACCAGCCGCGGCGCGTCCTGAGCTATGTCTTGCTCCACGTTAACATCCTCCGCTAGCATCGCTTCAGCATCTCCTTCTGGAGCGCCATCGTCCTCGCCAACCTCGTCTATCATTTCCAAGAACTCGTGGTTAGCTTCGATCATCTCTCTTTCCAGATCATCCTCCTCCTCATCCGCTTCGACCTGCACAGCTATGTCCTCGGCTGCTTTGTTCCCGAGCTCTTCACTTTCCTGTAAGGCTTCAGTCGCTGGCGGTGTATTGCGTTTCGGCTCCTGTGAGAAGACGCTCTTGCTGCATCCCTGGTCCTCGCAGGTCTCGTCGTGGCTCCTTTTCTTAGGAGGTCCGGGAACTTCCTTCTTCATCGACTCCCAGCATTCCTTGATAGCTTCAGGGCAGTCGGTTTTACTGTCGAGTATCCAATCGTCACACTCTTCCGGATACCCACACCAACGCACTCTGTACTCTATTCCGGCGAGACTTCTCCTGTGGCCAACGATGCGCTCTACCTCGTACACCTCTTCGAGCCATTCCGTTTGCGTACTATTCTCTGTCTTCACTTCGGTGGCGGTCTGTGTCTGTTCTTCCGCGAATCTCGCTCGTCGAGTTTGCGTCCTTTTGTTTTCCTGTTTTGTCGTCGTCTGAGTTTTTCGAGTCACTTGAACGTTTGACCACTTCTGCGTGCTTTGGTCGACTCCCCTGTCGGGGACCGTCTGCATTTCTTTATCGAGGCCCCGTATCGGCTCTGCCGGCTTCCTGCTTCGAACGGCGGCTTCAATGGAAGTACGAAGTTCTGCGGTAGCGGAGTGGAGATGGTCGTGCAGGAGGCGGTGTTGATCGGTCATGAGTGTCTGCGTTGTTGCTGCAGTGTCTGAGGCGCTCGTGAGGTTCTGCAGCGCGGATACAATCGTGTGAAACGATGATAGGCATTGAGCCTCGAACGTTTCTCTTTCTTCACGATTGCCTAGGAAGGCCTCCTCTCGGCATCTTTCGAGGGTGCTGCGGTGGTCCTCTAACGATTTCAGGTCCTCTGTGATGCGGCGGTCGAGAAGATCCTTTTTAAGGCACATTGGTCTATCATTGTCGTCGTATGCTGGACTTGTGATGATCTCGTCCCACAGATCCGCAGTGGTCGAACCCATGGCGACTAGTATGGGGGGTAGGGTGAACAAGGTTCGCAACTGGGTCTGGATATACAACAGCTCTACTTTGATCTTATCGCACATGAGTGCAAGAAAACGGGTTTGTTGCGTACGCTGAGACCATGACTCCTTACTACTTACAAGCGCCCTAACCTGATGGATAAATGATGACAATGATGACGAAACATTATTCAAATGACAAGCATTTAGCTCAATCTGATCACGTAGCTTTGTCGTATCCGGGAGGAGATGTAGGGCGTTGCGCAGTCGCTCCAACTGGATACGGTCTTGTCGAGCGCGTTGGATGTCCTCGTCATCACTCAGAGGTTCGTTGTGGAGCGAGAGGTCAGGAGATTGTGCGTCGTACTCGTTGTTCATGTTTCTAGAATAATGATTTTGAAATTTGTGCTTGTTTCTATAATATTTGTTTTCTACAACTGTTGGCTCTAAGCTGTGATAGTGGTCAAATCTGTTTTTCGTGCCGCTTTGATGTTTTCGTATGCCAGCAGGATATGGCACAAATGAATAAACGAATAGGTAGGCACAAGACCACTTTGACAAGGTATAAGAGAAACCAAAAACAGCTTAGACTTAGCCGTTGTAGGCAGACGTAGGAGACGAGCAGCGCAACCAGGAGGCCGACGGCGGCTAGTGCGAGAGTTTTGTACCAACCGAGCACGACGTTGAAGATGTGCGCGAAGTCCGGCCAGACGAAGTCGTTGTGGGCAGAGCTTGTGCCCATTAGGGAAGTTAGTGGCGCTTGCGGGTCTCCGATGTACTTCAGTACTCCTTCCACGGTGAAGTAGCGCAAGTTCTTACCGCACCGTATAGAACAGTTTTGAGACTGACGAGCGGTGTTGAAGTGAAAGCGTAATTTTGATGGTGTTCCTTTCGGTGAGCACGAGACTACGAAGGCTTGGTGTCCGCATAGGATTTCTCCTACCGTTTCGGCGTGTGATCGACAAGTTACCGTTGCTTCTGCGCCTCTGAAGCACGAATAATATCCTTCGAGTGGTGCGTTCGCTATCGTGCAGACGTCGTCGTCTTCAAGAGTTGTTAGTTGTTCGATGGTGCGGTTAAAGTCGATCATGACATCCGAGGAGACTAGGTGCGGGATTTTTGCGATGACCATATTCTTTCGTCGCCGCAATTCCCAGGATGATGTCTTAACGGGTAACTTCAGCTCTATCCGGTTGAATTCCTCTGCGATGTCGTAGGGCGAGCATTCGCACTGAACTTTGTTTTCGGCTGCAGTGCACCGACAGTCATCATTTAGAGTGCAATTCATAGCGATCGCGGCCTCCCTTGATTGGCAATGGAGGGGAGCCGCGTTCGGCTTCTTCTTTATCGCAATATCGTAGTCGTCTGAGATGAAGTGCGAGTGGAGTGACGGCGTAGGTGGTAGCGTTACTGAAGTCATCGTCAGACGAAGGGATGGAAGATACGTCGGCACGTTAGGCATGAGTTGAAGGACGTAGTACTGTCTGTTCTGCGTTTTATTCAGCTCTTCCATCACGAGTTCTAGTTTTACTTCTTCTGACCATCGTAGACAATGGAACTGTCTGTAGACCTTGTTGTCCGTTGGCACTGCATATACTCTGTAGAACAAACAACCAGAACTGGGGTAAAAACAGTCACATCCCAGTCCTCCGCATGATTCGAGGCATCCCGTTCGACCGGGATATTTATTGCCTTTTTCTAGTTCTGGGATCAATGACGTGCTGTTGATGTTAGCGCATTTTTGGTCGACGCATGAGCCCATGTGGGGGCAGCGTTTGCTATCGATGGTGAGCAGTTGAATCGCTCTCGAAAAGTAATCCGTCTCCTGATCGCAGCGGAGATACAGTCCTTTCCAACGAAGTTTCACGTTGGCTACCAACGTCGAGTTGTGTGTTAGACGTAAGCAGGCTTCTTGATGAAAGGAGTTCAGTTTGAGAAGGCTGGACAAAGTGATTGAACACGATTCGCGGTTTCCAGTGCGGGTGCATATAGTTGTAGGCTGTTGAAGTGTGTCTACATGTTGGCATGCATTCGCGAAGCAGATTTGCTGGGTCGCCAGAGTGATGAGGATAGCCAAGGCTGCTGTGACGCGGTCCCGTGTCGTCCTTCTCCGACGTAGGCAACGTAGTAGCCTGAGGGAGCCAGACGTGGCGGCTCGTATGAGAGCTATGATCAGGATCTTGATGACGTGTAGCATGAGGCGTATCGGTTTTCCCACTGTCATTGGGACATACAGTAGGACGTAAACGAACGCAACGAGCGTATATAGGATTACGGCGATTGCTGTTATTGCTTCCGTTGGCCAGCATTCCGGATTAAACAGTACTGTTGTGCACAGCCAGCAGTCGATTTGGTCACAAAACTCCAAGCGTTTGCATATGGTTTCCATGACTGCTAGTTTTCCGTCCGTATGCCATTTTAACGTTATCGAATGGTCGTGTAACGTGACGTGCGGTGGCAGCTTCAGCAACATCGGGTTCACGTGTGGTTTATAGAGATCGCAGAAGGTGTCTGCCCACAGTTCGAATGTCTGGTTGTCCGAGGTGTTGACTAGGACACCTTGCTCGGTACACGTCATCTGAATATGCGGTGCTGTTTCTCCGTACATTGGCGAGATCAAAGCTAATAGCATCAGGTGAAACAGGAACCATTTTGCCGATAGTGGTTTCGGCCTCTGAGTGGAAATGGAGTTGATAATCTGCTCCGTATAATTCACAGGACGACGTGGACGAAGATTGTATCGTGCGGGGATCTGCTCTGCGGCTGATTTGTCGTTCTGTGCTTCGTCGTCGTTATCCTCGATTTGATCGTTGGAGTCGTTGTCTGCGTTATGGGATTCGATTTCGAGGGGTATTATCAGATTCACCGGGCGTCGAATTTTTCGATGTTTGGAGGTGACGAGCTCGGCCTCTCTTATGGCACCATCTGTACCTTGTTTAACGTCCGTGATGCGGTCATACTGTGCGTTTTTGAAAATAACTACTAGCACTCCCTTTACAGATGACTAACAAGTGCTTTTTAGCACACCGCCGGTAAACCAGAGGGAGGCCATGCGGTGAAGATCATCGGATGGGGAGTTCAGAACGGCACGAAGTACTGGACAGTGGCTAATTCGTGGAATACCGATTGGGGAGAGGATGGCGGTAGGTTCACCCATGGTTTCCAAGGAATTTTATTGCCAATCGTTGTGAGTTTTTTCTTCCCACAATATTAGATATATAGAAGTAGCGTTTTCGAGAGAGCCTTTGAAATGTTCTGAAGAGCTGAAATTCCATTCTTCATGTGCAATCTTCAGGCTACTTCCGCATCTTGCGTGGAGAAAACCACTGTGGCATTGAGGAGGGAGTCGTTGCGGGCGTGATGTAGTTCTGACGAGGATGACACTAGAACAGAATGAATAAATGTATTATTGGATAGCGCTAACTTTTTTCGGCGGCTTCACACAGAGGTTTTCCGAATGGTAACAATAAACATTTGCTGTTACAGAGGCGTACTTGAGTTTTATTAATTGGTAGATAGCTTTTGGTTTACTACGTTAAAAAAACCTATCAAGAATAGCATCTGTTACATCTCGAACAACGTATCGATCGCTGTATTGGGTTGATCGAAAAGTCTTGCAACAATAGCACAATAATATTACAATACAATATAATACAATATGTGCGACTGTCGCGCACCCTCCGACTGCACCCGATACCAGGTTCCTGGTTCGGATTTTCCACCCAGGCCAACCAAGCCTTCCATCTCTCCGGGGTCGATGAATTGGTACCAGACTTGTCTGGGAAGGATAAAGCGCTGACTTGTTCATCGGCTGGCCACCGCAAGTCATTGTATGGCCAAATACGCATTCGCGTCGCCTCCACGACATTCCGTGGAAGTGGAATGCGCTGGCGCATCTCAGAAGGGGTTGAGTAACGCCGTCTTTTATCCTTTATCCTTTATAATACATTATACAGAAACTTAGTACACGACATATTCCCCATCGAAGTCTGACATCCCCATCTTTCAGGTCGCCTTTCAATTCCTTTCCGCTAGAATTCCGAGGGCTGTGAGGAAAAGAAGGCCAAAGAGGTTAACGTGGAGTTTCTCAAAGCGACCCATATAGGATTGTAGAGCGTTGTCTGAAAAGCACGACAGTGGTTTCCAAATTTCCCGTGGACCTCTGGGTAGGTCAAAAAAACTGTACCGCTTCAGTGCGGGCCGATAAGACAAAACTGATGCCTGGAATACCCTTGTGGTGCTCAGAAATAGTCCTACGAAAGGTTTGGAGCTTCAATCAATGCTAGAACGAAGGAATTCATAAACTACTAATTGAAGCGAGACGGCACATTCACGGGACGCACCCACCACTAGGGCGGCAGCGACTGGATGACCGAGTGGTTAGCGTGACGGTCTTGCGGGAAAGAGGTCGAGGGTCGATCCCGACGGTGTAGATTGGGCCTTGCTAAGCGCACGTCTTGCGTCTTTGTCACCGTAAAGTGCTTTTTTGTCACGAATAAGTGTCGTATTCGATTTCAACCTTGATTTCAACCTTCTGTTATACGATTTTACTTTAAAACACATATCACGCTAATGAATAAGCAATAAACTGTTTAACACCTGCGGTAACGTTCTATAAAACACGTGAAGCAAAGCAGCTATTGACACCAAGAGCAGCAGATAAATGCCAAGGAAGAGCAGCCGGTGGTTTTCTGGCAGGACGTGTCGACGGGAACTTCATCAAAGACGTAGTCCGCCGGTGTCGAGAAGTGGCCCGTATGCGTGTCCACATATCCAGCTACCACCTAGCGCGCTACGTGTAAGCATACGCGTTTGGGGAGTTTTCATGTTATGTTCATATGTGTTGTATCTTATACCTATACTATATTACTTTTGGAAATGTTTCTTGTCTTGATCTGTTGTGAGCACCTTCGGAATACCGGAGCGCAGAACTGCCTATATATCTGACTGACCACCTGCAAGGACGGATGCCTTGAAAAAAAATGCCTTGAGAATTTAAACATCAAGCGAGTTGGTCCGAAACGATGCATGAGTACCTTCAAAGTATTGCAATTGGAATCCGGACGGAAGTGGAGCACACGTGATCGAGGTTCTCGTGATCTCTGAACCCATGCCAGCTGTCAAGGAGGACAATGGTTAGGGGTGCTGCCGAAGAGCCAACGACGCAGTCTCGTATGAAATGCGAGACTTGTTGCTTCGTCATGATGTGGCTCGTTCTTGCCATTATAAGAAGGTTTGGTGCCGACCAGTGACCGCATTGAGGAAATGATCCACCAGACTCCTGTAAATTCAAAAAAAGCTTGTCACCAAGTTGGCCGTCGGCGTATAGCACTGGAACAGCAGTGTACGTTTGGGTCAGTGACGACAGGGATTGCACAACACGAGACACTTGTTTCATTCCAATAGGTGCCAGCGTCCTGAAAAGAATTCCAAAATAGTTAGTCAGCTGCATATAGGTTAGATCTAGGTAGATCTATCTAGTTTTATCTAGGCTAATGGTCTCATAGCAATTCCTACTCACCGGTTAGATACGACCTCTTTGTTAATCCCCGTTTGGTCGATATTGCAGGAGATGGAAAGAGGATATCTCTCCATTCTCTTTTCACGGAGTCTACAAAGGCAACTGCTGCAGCTTTGATTTCCTCTTTATTACGAAGGCTGTTACGAACGATGTCACCCTTTTGGAACACAATCCGCATTCCCGTAGGAAGGTAGCAATCTACTGTTTTGACCCTTGAATCCTTCCAAGAATCCATGCTCGCGGTAGATGGAGAGTGCCATTTGACGCACAATCGCGTATAAGAGTGAAAAACCTAACGATAAAAAATATGAGTTTGGGAAGTTATGCCCACGGCAAAAGCCACGAAAAGTAGAAAAGTTCTATATTTTACCTCTTTCTACTGCTTCCGTAGTCTTATTTCGAAGCGCTGCACAGAGTCATCTAAAACCAAAACTCTCGCCTCCCTAATTTCTTCTAAAAACACATAGTCATTTTACACCACTTCTCTTGAAATTTTAAAAGTTAGCCTCTAGAGTTGCTTTAGAAACTGAATAAATTACTGTGTTTTTCAAAATTTTGAAGAAGTTTGAGATGGTAGTCTGTCCTGATCCACGAAAAGCGATTCGTCATTGAGGACAGCGGGCGAGCCTTCCTCGATGTTCCCCGGTAGTACTCAAGCGCTTGAGCCCACTGCAGAATGAATCGTGATCTTCCGACGAAGGGCATTGAAAATTGACCTATCCTGCTCTTGTCCAATTAACCATATTCTCATTTATCGGACGACCGTCACACGTATTAGCAGAAAACACGACAGAATCCGTAGCTTCGTCGTCGTCGTCTTCAGGAAGCCAATCCACATCTTGTGCCTCGTTCAAGTCAACCTCCTCCAACGATGAGTGAATGCAATTTTCGAGACAAAAGATATTTACCTCATGAGTTTTGTTTTCATCATTGAAGTCGAGGTCTCCATATGGTCTATGTTATACTCCCGCGGAAGCATCCACGGACGGGCGAGAATCGCGCCGGGATCCCTGAGCTGGCCAATCGTCGCGCCCCGCCACGCCCGCCGTCCGCGGTGCGGACGTTCCGCGGATGCTCCCGCGGGAGTATAACACTGCCCATATATCGCGTTTTGGAGTATGCCCCAAAAGGCATCTGCAATGGCGATCTCCCTGCGAGAAGGGGAGAACGGTCGGGAGGGAAGTAG
This sequence comes from Heligmosomoides polygyrus bakeri, assembly GCA_947359475.1. Taxonomy (NCBI): domain Eukaryota; kingdom Metazoa; phylum Nematoda; class Chromadorea; order Rhabditida; family Heligmosomidae; genus Heligmosomoides; species Heligmosomoides polygyrus. The sequence continues at coordinate 26,175,389 of OX375869.1, read as the reverse complement.
GCAGCAAGGGCATTAACTCGTGCTGTGGGAAACATTTCACAATTAATGCACGCTGGTGGAAAGTGGTCTTATATACATTCCAGCAGGAAATTTCATGATAGATCAAAACAATGCATGTCGATTATGCTTACAACAGATCAGGACAAGAAACATTTCCAAAAGTAATATAGTATAGGTATAAGATACAACACATATGTACATAACATGAAAACTCCCCAAACGCGTATGCTTACACGTAGCGCGGTGGGTGGCAGCTGGATATGTGGACACGCATACGGGCCACTTTTCGACACCAGCGGACTACGCCTTTGATGAAGTTTCGTAGACACATCCTGCCAGGAAACTTCCGGCTGCTCTTCCTTGCATTTATTCGCTGCTGTTGGTGTCAAAAGCTGCTTTTCTTTACGTGTTTTATAGAGCGTTACCACAGCTGTTAAACAGTTTCTTGCCTATTCATTAGCGTAACTTGTGTTTTGAAGTAAAATCGTATAACAGAAGGTTGAATTCAGGGTTGAAATCGAATATGACACCTATTCGTGCCAAAATGCACTTGTGACAAAAACGCAAGATGTGCGCCCAGCAGGGCACAATCTACACCATCGGAATCGAACCCTCGACGCTCTAAACCTTTGCAGGACTATTTCTAAGCACCACAAATGTATTCCAAGCGTGAATTTTGCGCTATCGGCACGCACTGAAGCGGTACAGTTTTTTGCCATTTTTGAGTTACCCAGAGGTCCGCAGGAAATTTGGAAACCACTATCGTGCTTTTCAGACAACGCCCTATACACCTATACAAGGTCGCTTTGTGAAACTCCACGGTCATCTCTTTGACCTTCCTCTTCAGTTTTGCGACATGAAGACGCGCGTTGTCGTCAGGTAGACATCTTCCCGTTCTGAAGGTTTTTGCCGCATGGCGGCGGCCAAGCTCTGCAGATGTGTAGCGTAGACAGGTGCTGTAAATGTGGGCTCACTATCCAGCAATTATCAGTAAAGCATGCCTTCTGAGTACCACCAGCAACACAGAAGAACATTCTTTTCGTGGTGTTCACGTTTCGGTTGTCTTGGAGCCGGTTTTTCGCGTGTGCGCCATTGGATCTTGCGGGTGTGGTTAACACAAAGAACCCAGCTTTCATCACCAGCAAAAATGTCCGCCAGAAAGTCCTCTCTGTGCGGGCGAGCGACTCAGCAACACTAATTCGGCATGCCTTGTCAGAGTTCCGCAGCTCACGTGGCACCCAAGACGACAAAACTTCGCGGTACCCAAGGATCTCCAGCTGCCTCACGACGGTGCTTTACGTACATCCAAGTGTTTCCGCTTATTCGCAGTGGTTGAATTCGGCTTCACCTTGAAGGCTTCGCGCAAGCTATCTTCTTCCACAACAGAGGGGCGCCCGTAACAAAGTCGATCTTCGGGAGAGATATCTCCAGCCTTGAAGCGCTGATACCAACGGGCCACTGTGGAATAGTGGATGACTTCTTCCTTGAATGCAGCGCAGATGTTCGGGCTGCAGTCCTTGCGGAATGGCCTTGCAGAAATTCGTAGTAGATAATAGGTCGTAGGATGCCCAGCAACGCCGCACTGCTTCCTCTAAAAAGCTTGGCTGGGGCAGTGGCTCGATTACCTATCAATTATTTCATACTGTTTCCGATATTTTTCACCACTAGTCCTAGACTTTGGGCGTTTCTAACCAGTGAGATGTAGCTGCGTGCGCTGGCGGACTTCTGTTCTGGTACTTGGCGCGCTCTCAGTTTGCCGATGGTCCTTTATGCAGCTTACCTTAGGCTGTCGCAGGGGGCATTCTCTCCCAATGTGACCATATCGCGGGCAGTTATAACATTTGCGCGAACCTGGGGTTGAACCTTGCGATCGATTGTGGCTGCGGCTGCAGCGGCCTAGGACTTCTCTCGCTTCTATCTTCAGGTGGAGCAGGTCGATTAGCCCTTTTGGGTCCATGTCGTTGCCTTACTGTCCTATAGTTTGAGTCTATGTTGAGCCTCCAATGCAATCGACTTGATGACTGGAATGCACCAGACATAGATTTCGATTGTTCGATGCTAATTGTCAGTTGCTTAGCTTCGTCATATGCGCTAGTAGGGTCTATTCTATGCAGTGCGCTAATGAGTCGGACATGCTAAGGCCAATGTCTGAGAATATCGAGTAAAATCTGTGCTAACTCCATTAATCGTCCGAAATGTGCCTACCAGGGTTTGCTTGCATGGCCAGTTTTCCAGCGTTATACAAAAGTCAGACAGTTCCTGGTTTGGTCTAATCCTTATGTTCCTCAACTCACGATCAGTCAAAGCTCTGATTTATTTCGCTGTTGAATCATTTGCTAAGATTCTCTCTAGCTACAGTATCAAAGCTTTGGGCCTTTGTCGAAGATGGCAAGGTTTGAAAAACGCTGTTAGCCCTTCCTTGCAGGTGGTCGTCACCCAGTATTTCTACCGGTACTGATTCATCCCTAATTACTTTGAGGTACTTTCGCTTGAATCTCCTTAGAAATTCTTTACAGATTTCATTTTTTAGCCCTTTAAAGATTGCAGGGTCTGCACATGCCAACGACTGCAAGTAGGACAAAAACTGACCCTGATCCTCCAGTGCTGACTTGTTTCTTGCATCAGATCCGAGCGTGGCGTTGAGGCTTGCACAAACGGCTGACAGGTCGATCTCGCCGTCGTCATCTGAAACCTCATAGTGTTCACTCTGTTTTGATTCGGTAAAGTTGGTCCTGTTGACCCACCACTCTCTCGGTTTCGTTCTGCTCTCTCCTTGTCCTCGTGCATACTTTCCACGGCATCTTTCAACTGAAATGCATAGTATTCATCACTTGGCAAAGATCTCTTATGATTTCTCCATCAGCTTCCACTTTTGTTATGTAATTTTTAAATTCTTGACTTAAATTTATTCCTCTCTCCTCCAGTATGAAATTAAGCGCATCACTTAGAATTTTTCATCGCTGGCTATTTCGCTCAGTCGCTCAAGTTGTCGTATTACGTTATCAAACTCAACGATTGATGCTTCTTGTATACCTTCAAGGGTCTTGGCTGGCACCCGCGCTCCTGCCAAAGTGTGTCCCAAATTTGCTTTCAGCCTTTATGCTTGTGATGATATGTCCTATTTCTTTGCTTACTCCTGTGAAAGGCAAACTCGCTTCGCTTCCAAAACCGGGTGCGGCATCTTCGCTCTTCATTTGGAAGTCGGATATCTTTGTTTGCACCGTCTGCAAAGGTCAATATAGACTGACCGGTCTTCACCAAAAATGAAGCTTTGGTACTTTGGTAACGACGGTTGGTTCGTCACAAAATGAGGCACCCTTACTTTACGGCGCACTCCAAATTTGGCTACCCCTACTTCGTGGTAGCTTTCTAGAACATCGCCGACTGGGTGCTCGTAGTTCTTAGCAACCCTTTCCAAGGTATCACTAGGACACGGTGATCTTTAGTGTTTTCCGCAACACCGAGAATCTCGCCGTCTAGCTGAGCTTGATCGGTTCGGCCCCATGTGAGCCGGGTGGTGTCAAGCTCAGTTCTGTAGATCCGCAGAACAGACTGGACAGTGAGACACGTGTTAGGTAAAACACTTTATTAAACAACAAATTCACAGAAAGCGTAATGGAGGAGGCGGAGGCTGGCGGCGTTGGGTGGCGAGCAGGATGTAGATCGACACGACGGGAGCAGAGAAGAGTCGGCCTGAAGTCCCCTGTAACTAAAGTGGTCACCTTATATACCCTTTGCACTCGCGCGCATTCTCAGGTCAACAGATCATCAGCTGATGCCCCTTATACTAGTTTGTCTTGATCATCGCCCACCTAGTAGCGGCGCCGCTTTGTGGGCTGATCTCCACTCCACAGCGTTTCATTGTCCAACTATCAGTTCAAAGTCGACAATCCCCATTGGCCATCGAAGTTGACGTAGCTGACATCATCCGTTTCTTGATTGCTGTTTTCGTTAGCTGAAACGCCTTTGTTGGCATGTTGGAAAAGACACTAAAACATAAACGCTTTTTGAGTAGGATGGCTTCTTCAAATGTAACTAAATTAAACAAAGGACACTCACCATCGAAGAGTCTGGAGAGACCCCTAGAGAGCGCCCGAAGCTAGCTAACGTAATTATTTTTTTAAATTTAAAACACTCGTTCGTGGATGTTTATATGCACGTCATACTGTGCGTTTTTGAAAATAACTACTAGCACTCCCTTTACAGATGACTAACAAGTGCTTTTTAGCACACCGCCGGTAAACCAGAGGGAGGCCATGCGGTGAAGATCATCGGATGGGGAGTTCAGAACGGCACGAAGTACTGGACAGTGGCTAATTCGTGGAATACCGATTGGGGAGAGGATGGCGGTAGGTTCACCCATGGTTTCCAAGGAATTTTATTGCCAATCGTTGTGAGTTTTTTCTTCCCACAATATTAGATATATAGAAGTAGCGTTTTCGAGAGAGCCTTTGAAATGTTCTGAAGAGCTGAAATTCCATTCTTCATGTGCAATCTTCAGGCTACTTCCGCATCTTGCGTGGAGAAAACCACTGTGGCATTGAGGAGGGAGTCGTTGCGGGCGTGATGTAGTTCTGACGAGGATGACACTAGAACAGAATGAATAAATGTATTATTGGATAGCGCTAACTTTTTTCGGCGGCTTCACACAGAGGTTTTCCGAATGGTAACAATAAACATTTGCTGTTACAGAGGCGTACTTGAGTTTTATTAATTGGTAGATAGCTTTTGGTTTACTACGTTAAAAAAACCTATCAAGAATAGCATCTGTTACATCTCGAACAACGTATCGATCGCTGTATTGGGTTGATCGAAAAGTCTTGCAACAATAGCACAATAATATTACAATACAATATAATACAATATGTGCGACTGTCGCGCACCCTCCGACTGCACCCGATACCAGGTTCCTGGTTCGGATTTTCCACCCAGGCCAACCAAGCCTTCCATCTCTCCGGGGTCGATGAATTGGTACCAGACTTGTCTGGGAAGGATAAAGCGCTGACTTGTTCATCGGCTGGCCACCGCAAGTCATTGTATGGCCAAATACGCATTCGCGTCGCCTCCACGACATTCCGTGGAAGTGGAATGCGCTGGCGCATCTCAGAAGGGGTTGAGTAACGCCGTCTTTTATCCTTTATCCTTTATAATACATTATACAGAAACTTAGTACACGACATATTCCCCATCGAAGTCTGACATCCCCATCTTTCAGGTCGCCTTTCAATTCCTTTCCGCTAGAATTCCGAGGGCTGTGAGGAAAAGAAGGCCAAAGAGGTTAACGTGGAGTTTCTCAAAGCGACCCATATAGGATTGTAGAGCGTTGTCTGAAAAGCACGACAGTGGTTTCCAAATTTCCCGTGGACCTCTGGGTAGGTCAAAAAAACTGTACCGCTTCAGTGCGGGCCGATAAGACAAAACTGATGCCTGGAATACCCTTGTGGTGCTCAGAAATAGTCCTACGAAAGGTTTGGAGCTTCAATCAATGCTAGAACGAAGGAATTCATAAACTACTAATTGAAGCGAGACGGCACATTCACGGGACGCACCCACCACTAGGGCGGCAGCGACTGGATGACCGAGTGGTTAGCGTGACGGTCTTGCGGGAAAGAGGTCGAGGGTCGATCCCGACGGTGTAGATTGGGCCTTGCTAAGCGCACGTCTTGCGTCTTTGTCACCGTAAAGTGCTTTTTTGTCACGAATAAGTGTCGTATTCGATTTCAACCTTGATTTCAACCTTCTGTTATACGATTTTACTTTAAAACACATATCACGCTAATGAATAAGCAATAAACTGTTTAACACCTGCGGTAACGTTCTATAAAACACGTGAAGCAAAGCAGCTATTGACACCAAGAGCAGCAGATAAATGCCAAGGAAGAGCAGCCGGTGGTTTTCTGGCAGGACGTGTCGACGGGAACTTCATCAAAGACGTAGTCCGCCGGTGTCGAGAAGTGGCCCGTATGCGTGTCCACATATCCAGCTACCACCTAGCGCGCTACGTGTAAGCATACGCGTTTGGGGAGTTTTCATGTTATGTTCATATGTGTTGTATCTTATACCTATACTATATTACTTTTGGAAATGTTTCTTGTCTTGATCTGTTGTGAGCACCTTCGGAATACCGGAGCGCAGAACTGCCTATATATCTGACTGACCACCTGCAAGGACGGATGCCTTGAAAAAAAATGCCTTGAGAATTTAAACATCAAGCGAGTTGGTCCGAAACGATGCATGAGTACCTTCAAAGTATTGCAATTGGAATCCGGACGGAAGTGGAGCACACGTGATCGAGGTTCTCGTGATCTCTGAACCCATGCCAGCTGTCAAGGAGGACAATGGTTAGGGGTGCTGCCGAAGAGCCAACGACGCAGTCTCGTATGAAATGCGAGACTTGTTGCTTCGTCATGATGTGGCTCGTTCTTGCCATTATAAGAAGGTTTGGTGCCGACCAGTGACCGCATTGAGGAAATGATCCACCAGACTCCTGTAAATTCAAAAAAAGCTTGTCACCAAGTTGGCCGTCGGCGTATAGCACTGGAACAGCAGTGTACGTTTGGGTCAGTGACGACAGGGATTGCACAACACGAGACACTTGTTTCATTCCAATAGGTGCCAGCGTCCTGAAAAGAATTCCAAAATAGTTAGTCAGCTGCATATAGGTTAGATCTAGGTAGATCTATCTAGTTTTATCTAGGCTAATGGTCTCATAGCAATTCCTACTCACCGGTTAGATACGACCTCTTTGTTAATCCCCGTTTGGTCGATATTGCAGGAGATGGAAAGAGGATATCTCTCCATTCTCTTTTCACGGACTCTACAAAGGCAACTGCTGCAGCTTTGATTTCCTCTTTATTACGAAGGCTGTTACGAACGATGTCACCCTTTTGGAACACAATCCGCATTCCCGTAGGAAGGTAGCAATCTACTGTTTTGACCCTTGAATCCTTCCAAGAATCCATGCTCGCGGTAGATGGAGAGTGCCATTTGACGCACAATCGCGTATAAGAGTGAAAAACCTAACGATAAAAAATATGAGTTTGGGAAGTTATGCCCACGGCAAAAGCCACGAAAAGTAGAAAAGTTCTATATTTTACCTCTTTCTACTGCTTCCGTAGTCTTATTTCGAAGCGCTGCACAGAGTCATCTAAAACCATAACTCTCGCCTCCCTAATTTCTTCTAAAAACACATAGTCATTTTACACCACTTCTCTTGAAATTTTAAAAGTTAGCCTCTAGAGTTGCTTTAGAAACTGAATAAATTACTGTGTTTTTCAAAATTTTGAAGAAGTTTGAGATGGTAGTCTGTCCTGATCCACGAAAAGCGATTCGTCATTGAGGACAGCGGGCGAGCCTTCCTCGATGTTCCCCGGTAGTACTCAAGCGCTTGAGCCCACTGCAGAATGAATCGTGATCTTCCGACGAAGGGCATTGAAAATTGACCTATCCTGCTCTTGTCCAATTAACCATATTCTCACTTATCGGACGACCGTCACACGTATTAGCAGAAAACACGACAGAATCCGTAGCTTCGTCGTCGTCGTCTTCAGGAAGCCAATCCACATCTTGTGCCTCGTTCAAGTCAACCTCCTCCAACGATGAGTGAATGCAATTTTCGAGACAAAAGATATTTACCTCATGAGTTTTGTTTTCATCATTGAAGTCGAGGTCTCCATATGGTCTATGTTATACTCCCGCGGAAGCATCCACGGACGGGCGAGAATCGCGCCGGGATCCCTGAGCTGGCCAATCGTCGCGCCCCGCCACGCCCGCCGTCCGCGGTGCGGACGTTCCGCGGATGCTCCCGCGGGAGTATAACACTGCCCATATATCGCGTTTTGGAGTATGCCCCAAAAGGCATCTGCAATGGCGATCTCCCTGCGAGAAGGGGAGAACGGTCGGGAGGGAAGTAGGCAGCAAGGGCATTAACTCGTGCTGTGGGAAACATTTCACAATTAATGCACGCTGGTGGAAAGTGGTCTTATATACATTCCAGCAGGAAATTTCATGATAGATCAAAACAATGCATGTCGATTATGCTTACAACAGATCAGGACAAGAAACATTTCCAAAAGTAATATAGTATAGGTATAAGATACAACACATATGTACATAACATGAAAACTCCCCAAACGCGTATGCTTACACGTAGCGCGGTGGGTGGCAGCTGGATATGTGGACACGCATACGGGCCACTTTTCGACACCAGCGGACTACGCCTTTGATGAAGTTTCGTAGACACATCCTGCCAGGAAACTTCCGGCTGCTCTTCCTTGCATTTATTCGCTGCTGTTGGTGTCAAAAGCTGCTTTTCTTTACGTGTTTTATAGAGCGTTACCACAGCTGTTAAACAGTTTGTTGCCTATTCATTAGCGTAACTTGTGTTTTGAAGTAAAATCGTATAACAGAAGGTTGAATTCAGGGTTGAAATCGAATATGACACCTATTCGTGCCAAAATGCACTTGTGACAAAAACGCAAGATGTGCGCCCAGCAGGGCACAATCTACACCATCGGAATCGAACCCTCGACGCTCTAAACCTTTGCAGGACTATTTCTAAGCACCACAAATGTATTCCAAGCGTGAATTTTGCGCTATCGGCACGCACTGAAGCGGTACAGTTTTTTGCCATTTTTGAGTTACCCAGAGGTCCGCAGGAAATTTGGAAACCACTATCGTGCTTTTCAGACAACGCCCTATACACCTATACAAGGTCGCTTTGTGAAACTCCACGGTCATCTCTTTGACCTTCCTCTTCAGTTTTGCGACATGAAGACGCGCGTTGTCGTCAGGTAGACATCTTCCCGTTCTGAAGGTTTTTGCCGCATGGCGGCGGCCAAGCTCTGCAGATGTGTAGCGTAGACAGGTGCTGTAAATGTGGGCTCACTATCCAGCAATTATCAGTAAAGCATGCCTTCTGAGTACCACCAGCAACACAGAAGAACATTCTTTTCGTGGTGTTCACGTTTCGGTTGTCTTGGAGCCGGTTTTTCGCGTGTGCGCCATTGGATCTTGCGGGTGTGGTTAACACAAAGAACCCAGCTTTCATCACCAGCAAAAATGTCCGCCAGAAAGTCCTCTCTGTGCGGGCGAGCGACTCAGCAACACTAATTCGGCATGCCTTGTCAGAGTTCCGCAGCTCACGTGGCACCCAAGACGACAAAACTTCGCGGTACCCAAGGATCTCCAGCTGCCTCACGACGGTGCTTTACGTACATCCAAGTGTTTCCGCTTATTCGCAGTGGTTGAATTCGGCTTCACCTTGAAGGCTTCGCGCAAGCTATCTTCTTCCACAACAGAGGGGCGCCCGTAACAAAGTCGATCTTCGGGAGAGATATCTCCAGCCTTGAAGCGCTGATACCAACGGGCCACTGTGGAATAGTGGATGACTTCTTCCTTGAATGCAGCGCAGATGTTCGGGCTGCAGTCCTTGCGGAATGGCCTTGCAGAAATTCGTAGTAGATAATAGGTCGTAGGATGCTGATATCGTTGACATTGTTGCGTCCTCAACGAGGCTTTATTTTGTATGCTTGAGAAAGTTTTTGCAAAAAGATGTTGTCGACGTTTTCTTGCAAGTAGGAGATTACCGCAGGGAAGTCGTCCTTGAAACCTCATACTGTTTGATGTGACACCACACAAGATCAATATTCTAAGAGCTTTAACAAATTTAACAGACAGTAGCGTAAAGTGTTGCAAGACTTTTCGCTCAATCCAATATTTTCACTAAACATGAACTGGGTATAATTGTTGTGTTTCAACATATTTAATTATTTACATTAATTATAATGTAAGTCCATGCAACAAGGCAAACAAATGACAAAATCGGCTTCTTCATCACATTCTTCTTCAGCGGCTGTGGCGCTTCGTAGCGAGGTCCGCTTTTCTGGTATCGTGATGCCAGCTCTCCCGGCGCTAGATCAGGGTGGACATCTTTTCTGCCTGCACAGAAATCGTACAGGCAGAAGTCAAAAATTTTCATAGCATTAATCATCGTCTTTTATTGTCTAATAATGCAATATTAGCTTTGTCAACCTCCATCGAAAAAGTGCCACATCTCATGCACGCGTTTAATTGTTTTGTCTTCCACCGCCTTATGAAGTTTCTCTCACGCATTTGACGCAAACTCGAGCGAAGGACGCAATAAATCGTTATCGAGCAAATTGTCCACCGTCCGACAAATGGCGACCGCGGCACCTCCGAACCGTTCGTGAGCCCATCTTCTCATCGTCGCAATCTCGTCGTCGCCTCAACACCGCAAGGATTCGTCTCTCCAACCGACTTACTGATCTTCATCATCGCCGAGTTCAACATCCCCTCACCACGCCGTCAGACAAATCCCCACCGACCTTCACTCGGTGGAACAGAACTCCATCGCCTCTTCGGATATCTCCATCACCCTTCACTCAGTCATACCTCCCTTACTGCTACGCTCGTCGTAAGCAAGATGTCGTTCGTCGTCTTCGCGAATCATCGGGCCAATCATCTTTGGAACCGCACCTACCCCATCCATCACCGGCGTCAACAAACACACCGCCATCTTCCGCGTCTCGAGCTGCATCATGATGCTCAACGTCCCAGCACCACCACTATCACACACGTGTACCTCGCTCCGGATCGCCCTCGTTAACACTATCTGATCAGCTTTCCCACCGTTCAAAAAGAAGCCGACAATCTTCTTCATCTGTAACATCTATGCGATCGCGATCACGCCTATACCACAGTTTGGGAACACCGACGCGCCATTCTTATTTGAGATGTCAGAGAACTGTAAGCTATTAGGAACATCGACAGGAACACAAATGTAGGAAGTGTTGACTGATCTGGCACACTTATTGACCTAAGACAATTTGATGAGTTAACATACATCAAAACGCCGCCCGAATGCTGACTGTCTGAGGTGTGTAACAGCCAGCTCATCGCTTCATTATGAATACAGATGATAATGCCAGCATTTTACATGCCTTTCTATTGTACCCTACTATACAAAAGAGTAGTGTTTGTGTGTGTTTCCGTCCTTCCGTCCGTCCGTTTTTCACAACTAGAGTGGGGGCACGACGTACTGGGGCAGGTGAGGTCGCTGAACATGAATCTGAAGTTTGCTTTTGAAGTATCGATCACCATCTATCGGTATTGATCAAATCATAGATTTTATGTGGATGGCGTTCAATGTGTTCTTCCTGCGGAAACCATGATATATATATATATATATATATATATAGCACCTACAATTGACGATGAAAAGTTATTACTAAGGCAAGGCCGTTAAAAAGCCGTTATTGCGGCCAAGAGGCCGCTCTGACGGCTGGTAGTTAAAATTTTAAGAAGAAAACGCCATCTTCGTATTTTAGACAAAATGCCGCTTCAGTCTGATAACCTTTTTGAGGTGAACAATGGCTAACTCGTTAGAGACCCAGCTGGTGCTTTCTGTTTAAGCAACAACCGAACGGACGCATTATACTGGTACCACACTTATATGCAGAAGCTGGTACCCAGTGATATACTTATATTGTATCCAAGACTTGAAATATTGTAGGTGCCACCAGTGTGGGGAAAAGTTTTACATTACATGTAGTGTGTTACATGGAAGGTGTAGATGACCTGGTACTGGAACCAAGAACCTAGATTCGGGCTGAACGCGACAGTCAGCACTTCTTCCACGGCGACGACGCGGCAGGATCGCATAGTCAGGAAAAGTCAGTAAATGAAGGGCTTGTGTTTCGAGTTCCGCTCGGGATCTATGCCTCGGCCATTCCCCGTTATCGTTATGCGTACAAAAACTGAAGTTGACTTTTGAATATTTCTTAAGGTTACGATATTTCAGAAGAGGAAAGGTGGAATCTTCACATTGCTGTTATTCAAAGATTGCCGTCAGCATACCGCTTTAGGTGATTCTACAACTTCTAGCAATCCTGATGGACCAGAGCCAGGTGGGCTTTGTAAGTCATAGCTAAATTTCGCTTACTTCCACGACTCCAGGCGACGACGAGAGGTCGAAAAGAGTAGCTAACACGTTGCCCGGAAGGTTATTAGGGATGCTGAACACGAATTTGACATCCGCTTTTAGAATTTCGACTGAGTACTGTAGGTTAGGCGTCTTTTGTGCCCGCGCCGCCGGGGTGCGGCGTGGTAATTGACATAGTTGTCGGTTTTTCGCCGTATTGCTTTCACACTTCGCCGACTCATAACACGGGTGTGCGCTCATCGGCCGCCGGTAAACTTTTACCGCAGATTTCTAACGCGGAGATTTGCCGGTAAATTCCGGTAAATTCGGTAAATCCGTTAATTTTTTAAAATTTAATATTCTCCTAAAAACAACTAGTTTTAAGCGGCGGTGATGTAAAAAAAGCGTAAAACTTTTCACCAAAACATCATCACGTTCAGAAAAACCATATCATCTTCATTTAATCATGCATACGTTATCCCAAGGCCAACAACGCCCTGAAAGCAGCGAGCATCCTACAACAAACAAAGCAAGCGGAAGCCTAACAATGCACAAGTATAACGATCTATTTTGCGGGTGCTTCAAAAAAAGATGAAAGCTTAATTGAAACTCTACAATAACATTTCTGGAACATCCGATATTCAATCGAATATTGCTATATTTCTTTTGGAATAATATTCTAACTGCTTTTTCAATCTTCTTCTTCTTCTTCTTCAGAGTTTGTCCCGCCTCGTCGCGGGGTCCGCTCTTCTTGTGTCATGACGCCACCTTTCCCGGTCATGCGCTTGATAGGGGTGGACGCCAGTTACTTTCATGTCCATGTGTAACGTATCCGACCAACGCTGCTTCGGGCGTCCTCTAGGCCGCTTTCCGGACACTTCCAACTCAAGGCCTATCTTGCGGACGCTGTCTTCCTTTCCACGCAGAACGTGGCCGTACCATCGTAAGCGAGCTTCGCGCATCTTGTTCGCTATCGGCGCGACACCGAACTTCTGCCGAATAGCATCATTCCTGATGCGGTCCATGCGGGTGACTCCAGCCGTCCAGCGCAGCATCTTCGTCTCCATGACGCTGAGGCGCGTTTCAACTTCCTTAGTCGCAGGCCAACACTCAGCGCCGTATATTGCTACCGGCCGCACGACTGTTCTGTAGATCTTTGACTTCAGGTGCTCTGGTCTTCCTATCGCAGAGCACATCAGTCAGCGAACGCCACTTGGACCAAGCTGCACTCACTCGTGAGTTCACTTCAACCATCAGACCGCCGTCAGACGCTATTGCTGATCCCAGGTATTTAAAGACCGCAGAGCGTGGAAGCTCAGTACCGTTAATCTTAATGGAGCCGGACTCGTTTACGTCAGTCGTTAGGTACTCGGTCTTCTTGACGTTCAATTTGAGTCCGAACCTCGCCAGGCGGTCGCACCAAGCTTGTACCTGCCGCTCGAGATCATCTTTATCTTCGCAAGCGAGCATTACGTCATCAGCGTAGAGCAGCGTCCATGGAACAGGCTGCTGAATATCTCGCTAATGGCATCCATGACGGCAACAAATAGGAGTGGAGAAAGCGCAAAACCTTGGTGCACCCCGACAGAGATGGGAAACTCCATCGAGGTTCCAGCTGCAGCTTGAACTCGACTCTTTGGACAAGAGTAGAGCATCCGCACCTACTCTATGAGTTCTTCAGGTACGTTGTGTTGTCGCAAGGCGTACCATATAACCTCACGCGGTACGCGGTCGAAGGTCTTCTCCAAGTCGAGAAAGGCTATATGCACCGGCTTCTGTCTCTCGCGATGCTTCTCCACCAAGAGGCGGGCGGCGTATATAGCATCAATGGTCCCACAACCAGACACAAAACCGCGCTGGTTGTCGAAGAGCCTGACGATTTCACGAATTCGTCTGTCGAGGATTCGCTCGAAGATCTTCATGATGTGCGAAAGCAATCGAATCGGACGGTAATTAGAGCAGTCTGCAGGACTGCCCTTCTTCTTCCAAATCGGAATCGTCGTACTGTTGTGCCAACACTCCGGTACTTTCTTCTCTTTACTACCTGGTTGAAGAACTAAGCCAACCACTCAGCAGGATACCAGAGCTTCGACTTCCAAACATCGGCTGCCAGATCATCCGGTCCTGTCGCCTTGCATGGCTTCATCTTCTTTAGAGCCGCTTCTGTTTCCTCCACGGTGATCTTGTGAACGGGACCGTGAACAGAACCCACGGAAGGGATGGCCGGGTGAGGAAATTCCATAGTGGAAATTTCCTCAAAGTAATCACGCCATCGCTTCTATGCCTTCTTGCGGTCCATAAGAAGATGGCCGTTCTCATCATTGATGCCGAAGAACTTCTCGATGATCTCGGTCTGGCGATGGCGATTCTTTGCGAGTCGGTACAGATACCGCTCACCATCGCGCGACTCGAGCTTTACGTTGACATCACTATAATGAGTGGCTTTCACAACAGCCACGGCTTTCTTTGCAGCCTTCTTCGCCTTCTGATACTTCTGCCCGTTGTCGGCTGTTTTATCGCTGAGAAAAAAGAAATAGAGCGACTTCTTCTCTCTAACCTTTGCCTTCACATCGTCCGTCCACAGCCATGTCTGCTTATCGACCTTGCGTCGCCCAGGCTTCGTTATGCCGAGTTCCAACCTTGCAGCTTGGCGTATCGCGTCGGTTGCTTTCTTCCAAGTTTCGTCGACAGTCATGACTGTCGGTATCCGTACGCGGGAAATCACAGCTGCTTCCTTTTCTTTCATTCGCCACCACTTGATTCTCGCAGCACCGCACCGCTAAACTTGCTGCATCCTCGGAGGGGCGATCTTAAAGGTGCAGACAAGCTGTCGATGCTGTGGGGCGACCGTCTCATACGGCACGATCTTCGCGTCTGTGGCAATGCTTCGGTCGCGATCCTTGACAAGGACAAAGTCTATCTGAGACTTGGAGCTCCCACTATAGTATGAGATGAGGTGGGAGCCGCGTTTTCGAAAAACGGTGTTCACAATGGTGAGATTATGCGATTCCGCATACTCAAGAATGCGCTCACCATCGGCGTTACGAGACCCGTATCCGAAACCACCATGACAGCTGTACCCGTCCTTCGCAGCACCTACGTGCCCATTAAGGTCACCAGCGACTATGATGACATCTTTCGGCTGTACCTCTGCTGTCGTCTCATCAAGCAGGCTCCAAAACGCTTCCTTGGCTTGATCGGAGCAGCCACTCTGCGTAGCATACGCAGAGAAGAAGTGATAGAGTCGCTCCTTCGCGACGACAACGATCTTCATCAATGGATCGTCATAGCGTTCGAAGCTCACAAGCAAGTCACGAAATCGTTCGAAGACGATTATTCCGACACCACTGGTGGTCCTGGGACTTCCACATAGAGCGGCCTTGAAGCCACGTCCTATGTCCCTTGACTTGCTGCAGGACCACCTCGTCTCCTGCACCGCACAGAAATCAACTCTTCTACGCTCCAGTGCTTCAACCAACTCGCAGGAGCGGCCCGTTAACGTACCCACATTCAGCGTTGCTACGCGGGTCCTGCCTACGTCCTGCCTACGGGACTTTCGGACTAGCTCAGTTGCCCCCCCCCCCGATGCCGTCCTCGCATCAGGGACCCTCGCATACTTTCCACACTCGCCGGGCTCTGCGAGTGCGCGTCGGCTCCCGCCGACGCCGTAGCACAATCTCGAAAAACATGACTATTCATACACCATGTGATGTGACATGGGTCTTCGTAGGCCGGCCTGTCACAAGGGCCTGTCGCCTGCATTCGAGTGTCCGAGCTTAGCTTAGCTCACAAAGCGAGCAGTTTCCAGTGGCACCACGTGGAGGAACGGACATCGCCACCTCTAACTGCTTTTTCAATCTATCACAATTATCATCATTTCATTTGATGAAAGAATAATACACCTTACAAAATTACACCTTACACTACACCTTTTTGACACTATTAAGCTGTATTTTAAAGCAAAGCCACACTTCGGAAAAACAACGAATTTATTTATTTATTTATTTATTTATTTATTTATTTATTTATTTATGAAATGTGTCACGATAACGACCTTCCTTCTTTCCTTGTACGGGAAAGCAGCTTAAGAGTCCACCAGGAGATCAGGCAAACTAGCAGTATACATTCCGATGCCTTACATCTTGGACTAAATTACGAGAATAAGACGTATATTTTCCTTATTCCTCTGGCGATCGTCTATTCTGAGAGTTTCTACATCTGTATTTCAAATTGTTTCTTGTGTGGGGAATCTCAGTGCGAGGTACTATTCCAATGGAGCGCGTTTTTAACCCCCTGGAGCCCACCATCTCCGCCTCGTGATGTGGACGTGGATGTTTTAATGAGGTTGAGGACCACGAATGTTAATAGCAAGTTATCGGAAAAGATAGAAGCAATCACTTCTAAGCTTCGCTAGGTAGAAACATGATTCTGTATGAAAAAGTCGTTAAATTTTCCAGTAAATTTGGGAATTTACCGACAATTTTCGTTAAAAGAATTTATCGCGAAAATGCCGGTAAATCTGCAAGACCGGTAAATCGTTAACCGTTAAACGCACACCCCTGCCTCATAACACCACATTTGATGGAATTTCGGGTTACGGTGTTTGGCGAATCGCGCTGCTGGAGGAGAGCGCGGCGCGGCGCGTTCAGCTGTGGCGGATAAGCTGTGGAGTGGGAGATTTCACCTTTCGACCAAACTTCTCCCAGGAGGTGGGCGGATTAGCGATTTAGGGTGCTGATCACGAATCTGACATTTGTTATTGAAGTCTCGGCCAATTTGGGCATGTTCGGGTGATTGGGCAGTTGGAGCGAAATCGGTGGCCATAGTCACCCGTACCTTTTGTATCTTAGAAAAGGAAGGAGATCTGCAGACATTCACGAAGTTTTGCCTACCACGATAAATATATGTTTGGTCCACAATGATACCGGAATGCCCATATGAGAGAGAATTCTGATTGATTCTCGACAATAAGAACCTTCCAGAAATTTGACTTTTGGACCCGCACATGTTGCAAAATAAGGGTCGGTTAGTGCCACTTGCATTGCAGGGGATTTGACCCATTACCACGCTCACCAGTTTCAATCGTAGGTTGAGCGGATGACTGATCCCAGCCTTAAGGGAGGGAATTTTCCCCATAACAATCCCACGATCACGGATTTGGCATCCGTTTTTAAAATTTCGACCTTTCCCCGACGTCTGGAGTTGTGAAAATACACTTGTGCACACGTTTTCAGTCACTTTCCAAGTTGTATTTGATGTAATAGATGTTATTATTGCGGGTCCCACACACCACTTCTTTGGTGTTCTCGAAGTCAGTAAAATTGGACAACACCCTGTCCTTGTTTATAAAGTTCCTGTACAACGGGTGATTTGCACATCACAGGACTAACAGAAACGATAAGGTATACCGTTGTCTGGGTTGTATGAAAGCTGGTGATGTCTATTCAAAAATAATTGGTTATTTTTGCTTGTTGGTTATTTTCGCTTCACTGAGCTCAGAATGATTCTACAGTAGAGAAACGTCCAGGTAAAGCGGGACATCGAATTCGACAAGGATCGGGCCGGTATTGGTCACGTATGAGTACCAATTGTGTGTGTTAAAGAAAAAACAAAGCGGGTTTTCTACGAAGTGAGTGACAATTAATATCCATTACTGAAGTAATGGTCACCTTTCACACTTTTTAGAAGGTGCAGAAGTGTAGGAACGAGGACGTGAAACATAAGTCCACTGCTAAAGAGGAGAACAGGAGGTTACTTGATAATGTCAATAACAGTCGGATACTGACCGAAAGGTACCTGAAGTGTAGGTCTGAACAAGCGATGCGATGCATACCTGCAGATGCGGCTTCCTCTCAGAAGTAAAAGTATGCAAGTAACTCGTCCCGAGTACAAAATTTAGCAGAGTTACGACTCGTAAAAGCCGCACCATTGAAGCGGAGTGGTGAAGCAAGCAGGAAGGCTTGTATCCTATCCCTCTCACGTTCGTTGTTCCCTTGAGAGCGAGTTCGACCAGACGGCCGAGTGGAAAGTTCGAACCCCGTGGGGGCTTGTCTTCTGCAATTTTCCAAACCTCATTTTTGGATGAGGGTTGCAGTAGGCAGTGACAAACAAGCAGACAAAAATACCAGTTTTCACGGTATTCACCGTTATATCTATTGATAACATACAGCACTAATTTTCAACAATTTTTTCTTTATTCCATTTATTCCACAGTCTCTCACTAGTCATTCCCAACTCTCTATATGTCCCACACGTAGAATGATGAACTGTCCCGCGTGGGATAAAATACAGCCACAGAATATAAGCAGCTGCTATTGTGGAGGTGAGTTCAATTAAACCGTGTCCTTTGGTCTCGATGTCTCTTGATGCTCGTGTGGTGATCCATCTCCTGACTTTGGAATTTGGATCTCCATTGGATGCTCCTCCATCAAGAGAAGAGAAGAAACTGGCAAGAAGAATTGCAAACATGCTGAAGGCATTCGAGAAGAAACATCTAGATGACGAAGACCACTTGGAAATTGAGGAAGAGTACGTGGAAACACTATGGGAGATGAGGAGAAGGCCGAGGAATATGAACAGGCAGGTGGACCAGGAACTGTCACATTTTCTGGTGCCCTCTAAGTTCTGGAGGATAAAGTGCGTTCTTGTACTGATGGTGTAGAGGCTGCGGCAGAATACCAGTGGTCCACATCAAGAAAATCATGTTACAGCAGGAAGAGAACACAACACTCGTTAGCGCTTCTACGTAGCGAACGTGAGTTGTTTAAGATGAAGCGGTTCTATGAAGAAGGTAAAGCTGACAAAAATTGACATAAAAAGTTAACTTTACAGGCGTATTGTCCTTTTTCATCCTGAGAGGGTTTGTAAATAGGAGCGAGAGGCATAGAATGAGGCTGATTGTGGAGGCTGTTCAGAAGGAAGTGGTGCAGTAAATCAGTCTTGATATTTGTTATTAAATTATTGTTAAACCAGTCGTACGTCGGCCTAGCGGCCGCCTACGACTGGTTGGGGGCTTCGCCCCCAAACTCCGAGAATAGGACGCCATGGCCGCTGCGGGTTTCCTATTCTTCCCAGGCCTTCTGACCTTTATGTTAATCGAGATGGATCGATTGATCCGACGTCAGATTCGTGTTCAGCGACCTCGATTACCCCTAAGGCCGAAGTTTCGCGCCACTTGAGCGCCATCCTCAAAAAATCGATAATATCGATCGATATCGATTGGTCTACTTCAGATTCGTCTTCAGCGACCTCGATTACCCCCAAGGCCGAAGTTTCGTGCCACCGACGTGTTCGGCACGTCTACGGCTCGCCATGCACGGTTGCCACGTGTTCGGCACGTCTACGGCTCGCCATGCACGGTTGCCGACGTGTTCGGCATGTCTACGGCTCGCCATGCGCGGTCGCCGACGTGCTCATCACGTCTACGGCTCGCCATGCACGGTTGCCGACGTGTTCGGCACGTCTACGGCTCGCCATGCACGCTTGCCGACGTGTTCGGCACGTCTACGGTTCGCCATGCGCGGTCGCCGACGTGTTCGGCGCGTCTACGGCTCGCCATGCACGGTTGCCGACGTCTTCGGCACGTCTTCCGAATCCCGACGCATGTTGGACGACGCCTTCGGCACGTCTTCCAAATCCCGACGCACGTTGTACGACGTCTTCGGCCCGTATTCTGAATCCCTAAGCTCTGCACTTGATCCTCATTCTTACCCTGACGCGTTGTTCGCTGAATACATCGTAAACTTGGGTGGGGTTTCAGTTCGCTGGCAATCGCCCATTGTTAAGCTGAAAGAAAACCCGGCTGGCATACGCCGTACTGTCCTAGCCATATCTTTGCTTCAGTCCCCCCTCCCCATGACTGACAACGTGACCGACGGATTAAGCGAATTATATATAGTAGTAAGATTATTTGTAAACAGAAAGGGTGAAGATTAGAAATATTGCTGCTATTAGGAGCGTCCATCCATTATAGAGCAGCTTGTCTTACCAGGATACTATCTCAACGGTAGGTCGGAACGGCGCAAATATTGTATATGGGCAGAACCGCCTCTCTCTTTGTAGTAATAAGCTGCAGGTATCTCGACCCCAATACAACTCTGCGCAGAGTTAGGGGCGACGGAAGTCGCGGGTTGGCGCCCTGTTGATTCACGTGCTCCACAGCTGACGGGCGCGCGCGGGATGAGGGCTCGTATTGTGGCTAAGCTCAGTGCGCAGGTGGCGTAGTAGGGAAGAGCTCGGGCTCGTAAACGCGGGGTCGGGGGTTTGGACCCCCAGACTGCGCTCGTTTTGCACCTTTGCGAAATCTGTGTTTATCATATAGGTAATCCACCTAGGGGTATTACAGTGTGTTATAGAGCATCTTTACATATAACATATGCTTCAAACTACAGATTAGCTAAAATGTTCACTTCTGTATGTCACGTATTTTAAGCCTATTTTATGTGAAGCTATAGTTGTTTAACGATAGATAATTTGTGGCACTAGTAAAAAGTTCCGACTCCACCGACAAGACTTCGGTCAAAAAAAATTTTCGCTGAAACTTCGTCTAGGGGGTTATTTGGGGTGTTGATCACGAATCTTACATCCGTTTTTCACGATTCGGTCGGAGGCCACCCATACGGTTAACAAGGGTGGTCCAGGCAGGGTCACCGATTTCGCTGAAACTTCGTCTAGGGGGGTTATTTGGGGTGATCACGAATCTGACATTCGGTTTTCACGATTCTGTCTCTACCTGCCGTCATCGGCAGAAACTTTAAGAATGTAATCCTGTGCCTTTCTGTATCTATATTATTCAGCCGAATCGTGAAAAACGGATGTCAGATTCGTGATCAGCACCCCAAATAACCCCCCTAAACAAAGTTTCAGCGAAAAAAAAAAATTTGCCGAAGTCTTGTCGGTGGAGTCGGAACTTTTTACTAGTGCCACAAAATATCTATCGTTACATAACTATAGCTTCACACAAAATAGGCCTAAAATAAGTGACACACAGAAGTGAACATTTCAGCTAATCTGTAGATTGAAGCATATGTTATATGTAAACACACTATAATACCCCTAGGTGGATTACCTATATGATAAACATGGATTTTGCAAACGTGCAAAACGAACGCAGTCTGCGGGATCCAAACCTTCGACCCCACGTTTGCGAGCCCGAGCTCGTCCCTACTACGCCACCTGTGCACTGCGCTTAGCCGCGATACGAGCCCTCATCCCGCGCGCGCGCCCGTCAGCTGTGGAGCACGTGAATCAACAGGGCGCCAACCCGCGACTTTCGTCGCCCCTAACTCTGCGCAGAGTTGTATTGGGGTCGAGATACCTGCAGTTTCTTACTTCCGAGGAAGAGGCGGTTCTGCCCATACACAACATTTGCGCCGTTCCGACCTACCGTTGAGATAGTATCCTGGTTAGGCCCATGTTATACTTCGGCGACGCGTCATCGACGTCGCCGACGCTGTGTTGTAGGGGTTGTTAGGCACTGCGTAGCAGCCCGCCCAACACAGCGTCGCCAGCGGCGTCGCCGAGAGCTCAGCAGGGGGTGTCATATTTCCGCCGACGACGTCGGCGACGCTGGTCTCCAAAGACGCGTCGTCGACGTCGGTGACGTCGCCACGGACGGGTCGACGACGGGCCGTCGCCGACCTCATCCAAGGGTGGGAGAAAATCCGCTCCGAGGGAGTATTTTGTTTGTGGGTGGGTTCTTCGTTCCGGCACTGTCAACATCCTCGGCGGACCTCGAATTACGAAATCGAAAGTGCAAAAACGCCCGTCTTGCGGGCACAAATGGTGCCTTTTTTACACTTAACGTTCATTTAAGGTTAGTAAGATCTGGGCTTCACAGGATTCTTGTGGTCTTTAATATGTAGCAGTTCTATACCAAAAAAGTGAAATGTTTTCTTCAAGGCTTGCAGAAAAATATGTAAAAAGTTTCTTTGGCATGTTCTTCAACAAACAACGAAATTGAGACAGATAACAGAGTTTCACAGAAAAAAGGCCTACAAATATACGCATCTCTACCTAATAGATGGCGAGAGTCTTTTTTATAATGCCTAATTCTAATAATACATGGGTCTCAAGAAATGTAGACACTGTTAGAAGGGTGACAACTTTGGTCACAGAAATGGTACTGAATAGTTAAAAGCTCATATAAAAGCTTAAAAGATTTGTGCATATTTTAAAGTTTAAAACCTAAAAACACACTATGCCTTGCGAAAAAACAGGGTGTCCTAAAAAATACAGGTGCTCATCAAGTCTTGAAGCACTAAAAAGAATTACGAATTAAAATTTCTTTTGAAGATTAAGAAAACACAAAATTTTACTGCAGCAGACGCAGATGCACAATAAGGAGATATTGACATCTGAACCTTAACTATTTTCTCTCTATGTAATGGGTACCTTTAGAAGTGTCGCTAGTCGCCGGTGTTACGGTGACTATGGAGAAGTGCCAGAGTCTCTGGTGCGAGAAACTTATATATATATATATATATATATATATATATATATATATATATATATATATATATATATATATATATATATATATATATATATATAGTACCGGACGCGTCTTTTGAATAGACGCCGCAAAAAAACCGCACTTTTGCGGTTTTTGCGTCTTTTTGCTATAACTCGCCCAAGGGTCATCCATTTGAAAAACCAAGTTTACATTTGAGCTCAGGAGATCGAGCTCTATCGTTTGGCATATGCATTTCTTATGAAAGATCAAAAATGGCCAAAATCGAAAACTTGCGCTCCATTGAGAAGGCCGGCCGCGGACGAGTTGTCGGC